>CM044005.1:95840766-96370766 GCA_024085815.1 Flaveria linearis | reverse complement strand
ATACCTGGCGTATCATACGCCGGTATACGGTTTTCTGGGCATTTTTGTAACTTTCATTATTTTCAACTTCTACCCTTTTAGTTTCGTCTTTTGCTCCTTTTTCTCCCACATAGACCTTCTTTAGCTTCAAGCCCTACAAATCAAAACACACACAACTTGAACCTATTCCAGCATAATCACAATGTAAAATCATGTGTTTAGATTAATTAAACACTAAATTATTGCCGTGTGATCACATCCCTACACTTAACCTTTTGTTTGTCCTCAAACAAACTTACTTGTATCACTTCACCCAAATTACTCAAACATGCCAAATTATCACAACTTTGAATAAGTTATGCTTATTCTTCGACTTCATCATGTAATATTCACAACCTAATCATGTAATATTATTCGTGTTTTTAAATATGGAATCTTTAGTTGGCATATACTCACCTTTTGCTTCAAATATTCATGCATTAACATTCCTCACAATGAACACTCCTCTCGGTTTATTTTATGGACTAGTGATGATATACTAGTATTTTTGAAACTCTCAAACTACGAATGCACATATTCATCATAAGCTCGTATATTGATCAAATCGCCATCAATTCACACAACATGATACACAAATCAAGAGGTCTTTCACGGGTTGTAATATTAGGTTAAGGGTTAAGGTTGGATAGAAAGGGATTTTTAGAGTGGATAACAGTGAATGAAATCCAATTTAAACACACTATATGTCTTATTTATCAACCTCACTCTTCTGCTTGCAATACTAACACTGAATTCTCACACTATTTTTGTCGCTTCATATTTTGGTCATTTTGACGTCATATTTATCCTTTTCTATTTTTTCATAAACAAATTGATCCTAATACTATTGAACTACTCCTGAAATGACACTTCTAAATATGTTATGGATTATAGGAAGATTATATTGGTATGGAATTCAAAAGAAAAAGGTTTAAGCAAATGGTTCATTCCTAATGCCCCATATTTATGCAGACATTAGTTTATGATCTTGACATGTAGCAATCACACGAGTTATAACTTAGATGCACATTATGGAATTCCCTCGCTTGTGCAAAGATGTAAAGCAATTCAAAGCATATTATGACTTGCTCAATTAGGCTCAACTCTCACAGAAACGCTAGAAAAAAGGTAATAACATGTGTAGCATGTATGTCATCCACAATTGGTTTGTTATGCCATGTTGGAAATTAACCTATTTTTATAAAAATTCATGATTGGAATGCATTACTCGAATTTCAAAACAAACATGCGAAGAGATCTATACATGCATAAACAATTTATAATTAACCATGTGTGCAAAACTTTCAGTCTGATGCACAATTAACCTTATTTGAAGATTTTTTTTTCAAAATTTCTCAATTTTTAAAAAGGTTCAGTTTTTCTCAATTCTTCCCCTTATCCTCACACTTGAGATACATTGTCCTCAATGTATGGTGATTAATCTCATGACACAAAAAAACACAATTAGAAGTTTAACTCCCTTAACATTCAAAGTTACCAAATCATGTCCTTCCCCCCATTCGTCATCCATTGATTTATTACAATTATCCAATAAGTTGTCTCAATTTATCATCTATTCATTTATTACAATTATCCAATAAGTTGTCTCAATCACACAAACAATTATTCATAGCCAGAAGGGATAAAGCACATGGACCTGATCAGTGTGCAAAACTCGATCATTGAGTGTCATAATAGTTCCTGCTAGGGTCATCATATGGATTATCAACCTGTGGTTATGGTAGTGGTGGCCCAAACCAATGGTCATCAAATTCTACATCAGCTGGAAGCTGTATGGATCAATGGTTCCTTCTGCTGGTGGCTCTTATGGTTGTAGAAGGACCCACTGAGATGGTTGTGAAGCTGGATAATTGCTTGCCCGTCACAAATACCTGTTTGGCTCCACTTTGTTTTTCTTGGATATGGCATGTATTCTCTTCTTGCATAGAAATCATGGTAATGTCTTTGTTGAGTTAAATCATTGTACCTTTGGTTGAGAAATAACTGATGTTGGTACTCCTGGTTTCTAGCATATAAATTCTATCTCTCTATTGCTTCCTGCTGTAGTGGCATTTCCTCTTCATGTCTATCTTTTGCAAAGATTGATTCTCAGTTGGTCATGTCACATTGGTATTGAGCAACTATAGACCATTTCCTATACTCATTAGACCACATCCTTTTCATCTTTTCTTCTACTAATAATGCTTTAGACTGCCTCCGAATGGGAATGGGTGTGTGATCTGAGCCATCCCCTTTTCAGTGAATCCTTCATCATCCTCGTCATCTTCATCTTCCTCTACATCGTCATCGTCCCCTGAAGAAATTGACTCTAGTTGTTCACTTGGTCGTAGGGGTGGTGCATTTAGCCTCCTTCCCGTGAGTACTTGTAAGGCCCCGTTCCCGGGCACCTCACAGTTGGTCATTCATCGCACATAAAACGTTTTAGAACACATATTTACTCGCAGCGGAATTTAAAAACATTCATTAATAACAAAAACATGTCATTTATTTCATTACAACATTCTTTTTTATTTCAAAATACATTGACATGTCAAAATATGGATGCCAGCCTTAACAACTGAGTAGTCACCTCATGCCATCCTCAGCAACATACCTGCCAACTTGAAAATACATAAAACGTCAGCGTTGCTGAGTGAGTTCTAGTTTTATAATAAAACATACTTTTCTTTTGTTAAAACCGTTCTTTCCTTCTTTCAAAAACATGCTATACTTTCGTAGATGAACACACATCATACGTACATACACATAGATAATATCGTTATTATCTTCATCATTCATTCATTAGCTTTCGTTCGTGCGTTTCTTACTTTCACTCATACGTTCGTTACATTCGTCTTTACGTACGTTACGTTCATTCTTACGTTCATTTCATTTATTAGTACGTTCATTACTTTCATGCATCCTCTATCTTTCACTTTTATCTAGGTCCAGTCAAACTTTACCCTCTTCATGGCACACAGCCATGATTACTGAGGTCAAGTGACATGGATCCCATTTCATACGTTATCATTGTGTTCCTCCGTTCATTTCTATCATTCGTTCGTTCTTTAACTTTCATTCGTTAAGCATGCAAATCTCTAAAGGTCACCTCCCTTCTCTGCCCTCGTGGTTCATACCCATGAGCCGACAAGGCATACTCTAACATACTAGTGCCCCTATGGCTCTCAGTCCATAGACCGACACCTGGTGCCCCTATGGCTCTCAGTCCATAGACCGACACTCGATTACCCCTAGACCATGCAAGACTTTCTCTCATATTTCTCATTCTCATCTAGATCTTGTCTCATGCAATATCCCCGACTCATGTCCGAAGACTAGCACAGCACCGGGATACGCGACAAAGATCCCGTACGAGTCAATCACAGAGATTGAACTCCATCCGAGTCTGTTGCAACACCAAGTCGCTCACCTCATAACTATGTTTGGCCTTATGCCACACCCCCGAAGTTAAACATAACTCGGGTAGCAACACCCCCACCGAAATGGGTAACATCACCCCCACCGAAGTGGGTAACTACACCCCACCGAAGTGGGTAACATCACCCCCACCGAAGTGGGTAACTACACCCCCACCGAAGTGGGTAACATCACCCATACCGAAGTGGGTAACTACACCCCCACCGAAGTGGGTAACATCACCCCCACCGAAGTGGGTAACTACACCCCCACCGAAGTGGGTAACATCACCCCCACCGAAGTGGGTAACTACACCCCCACCGAAGTGGGTAACATCACCCCCACCGAAGTGGGTAACTACACCCCCACCGAAGTGGGTAACATGACATACTACACCCCCACTATGTGGGTACCTGTGACATTCCACACCCCCACTATGTGGGTACCTACTATACACCGTGTACCACACCGAAGGTCAGTCTCAAGACTGGAACCTCTACGTGCACTCTTAAAGATTAGCTGAACCTCACGCGGTTGAGCTGGTGGCATTTAGGACAGTGCACTTTGGTACACTTCGCTTGCAAATCTCTCACGTTTTCATTCGTTCATTAAGGATTCATTATCATTCACTTTACGTCCCATTTTTCTTTATCATTAATCTTTCACTTTATTAATGATAATACTTCTTCGTTAATTCTTAAACATTCTTTATCGTGTCATACCATACTTAACAATATTAATAATATTGTTAACAATAATGATACACTGATAATAATATCAGTAATGATAAGGGTTAGTCATTTATTATCATTACATGCATAAAACATCATCATTAATTAACCCTAGTCAACTCTGGTCAAAACCTCGAAATTCGGATTTCCAGGAAATTCCTAAAAAATTCTAAGTGTTGGGCGTATAAGCCCTGTTAGGCGTATGAGCCCTGTTGGGCGTTTGATCCTGTTGGCCGTATGAGCCCTGTTGGACTTCCGAGCTTACACTTAGAAAAATTTCGGTTCTGGGCGTATGAGCCCTGTTGGGCGTATGAGTCCTGTTGGACTTCTCACCCTACACTTAGAAAATTCTCTGGTCATACGACCAAGGTCCAGACTTTTCACTACCCATACTTAGTAAATTTCTAGACTCATGAGTACTGTTGAGACTCATGAGCACTATTGGACTCACGACCTTTACTTAGAATATTTTTCTAAGGCAAAACCTCGGGCGTTTGAGCACTATTGGACTCATTATCTTGCACTTAGTTTTTTCCTAAGTCCAAATTCCAGACACATGACTCCTGTTTGGGTTTGCTAGTCGTATTAGCAGCCTATTCATGTTTCTAATTCAAATTTCAGTTCCCAAACATCATAATGCCTAGTTCTAAACATGCACACATGGTTCCCAGGCACAAACTTAACATAAACTTAAACATACATACATTTATATCATACGGGTATCATACCCAATTTAAAAAAATATAATTACATGTATTTCCAGCCCCAAAACATTTAAAAACGGGTAAGAAGGGGACCTAGAACTCACCTTTGCTGCTTCCAATCTTAACACTCTTCACCCGAGCTTCTTCACACGATTCCAACCCTTAGAATCCTTCTTAACTCGTATTTGCACACATAGAAACACACATAAACATTCAACCGAGACTAATCTAGCCAAGAACAACTTAAAAACATTAATTCTTACCTTGAATCCGATTTCTTCTTCTTGTTCTTCAAAAACCCGAGAGTTTCTCTGCTTTCTCTCTCTAAAATCTGAACAAGAAAAGTGTGCAGATGGGTATGGCGACCACATCGCCCTTTTACACCAACTTTTCAAGATTTTTATCATCTTTTTCACTTTTGGTCCCTCAACTTTGGGATTGACTTTCTTTTTCCCTTTTTCTTTCTCTTTTATTCCTTTGTTTTCTTAAAAGAAAATACGGGTGTTACAAGTCCACCCCCCTTATATAGGTTTCGTCCCCGAAACCTGTTATTCCTTAAGCCCTTGTGAGCAATACTGTTTCACCTCTTCTTCCAGTCTCTCATCTGGAATTCAATCGCTCTACATCATTTATCGACATCCGATTTCTGGTCTATCTTTGACTATTCTGCATTGGCAACCCATGCATACTGATCAATGATTATTTGACCAGCACCTGCGACCTTAAACATGCCATGTAGAGTGCGGTCACTACGATTAAAAGAATCATCACAATATCCGAGCAAAGTCTCGGTGTCATAATCATTGAGCTTCAGAGCATCACTGAGAACCTTCAGCTTTAATGCTTGAAAAAACATGGCCATCAACTTGCGTATAGTTGCTAGCCCTTATTTGATGTTCTTTATGTATGAATAATGACCCTTTGGCAACCCAACACTGACAAGAAAGACAATTCGGCTTATTTGGTGACTCAATCCAAATTTAACTCTTTCCTTTACTCCCAACCTCCCATTCTACTTGTTTGTTACAACGTCGAAACTATCGTACGTTGTCGTTCAATAAGCCACTCACAGGCTGAAATTGTTCCTCAGACAACGGGTGACATAGCTTTCTTAGTTGCATCACGCAATCCTCTAGGGCATCAGGTAACCTAGTGAATCCACTAATAGTAATCTCTACATCGAAGGGCTCATCGATGTTCCTTCTCCTTTTGTTTCCGTTCTCTTCCGATCGTCGTATATCCTTCTCGGTGAAGCCTCCATCATAATCCATTGTCGCAGATCGGCACCGAACTTTTATCGGGCACCACCAATCAATCCATCTCTTTTGCAGCACTTGGTGCTTGCCTCATAAGTTACTATTCGATTCACCCGGAGGTATACGTCTATCCACATACGTCTATCAGGGATGGTCTAACAGAAAAACAAGCGCTCTCTCAATTCTATTGCGGGGTCTTTTAGCGCACTGGGTAATCTAGTAGACTTACCTATAGTAGCTCCTACGTCGAATGACATCGATTCTTTCTATTCCTAACATGCAACTTATCACAAAAAGGCAGCAGGAATGAAACCAGAGCCATAATCAAACTACACAAAGGCTAAAGGTTAATTGACTAGAAACATACCTGACGTAACATCGGGGTTCACCCTAGCCTCCTCCCGCGTCATCGTGTAGTTGCTGCGTTTGCCCTCCGTCCTTCTCTTCCAGCCTTCTTCACTCCCGAACCTCCCGCCCTTGGCTTCTCACAATCCCTGCTCATGTGACCTTCCTCCCCACAAGAATAACACCTCCCCATACCGCAGTTCTTCGCCACATGTCCGGTCCTACCACAACGGAAACAGACATTGGTCCCCAGTCTACATTCCCCGGGGTGCTTGTGTCGACACTTGTCACACCTTTCCGACCCCGTCTCAGTTATGACTACACGCTGATCATCCACCCGTGCACCTTTGTTACTTGGAGCGACTTCGCCACATTCCAATCGCTTCCCGTTCCAATCCCGATCGCCTTCTCCTTTCTTGCTAGCTTCTGTCACCACCATCGATCTTTCATCGTATAACCTTCCCGCCAAATCTACCGTCGACCTAAACGTACTCGGTCGGGCAGCGATCATGTGCCTGTGAATATCTGCTGGCAAACCCTGAATATACTGCTTTATCTTTCGGGATAGAGGAGTCACCTGATCCGGCACCAGACGTGCCATCTCGTTAAACTTTGTGGTGTACTGTTGATGCGTCATCGTCCCCGCTTCTAACTGCAGGAATTCCCTTTCTACCTTGTCCATCTCACGGTGAGGACAGAACTCCTCAATCACTAACCTCTTCAACTCTGGCCATCTCATCCTTCCGATAGCCCGACTACCCTCAACTTGAACTATGTTGTCCCACCAGCATAAGGCTGAGTCCACGAAAGAATGAGTGGAAAACTTAACTTTCTGATCTTCCCGGCACTCACTAATTTCCAGCACCGCTTCCATCTCTCTGACCCAACGATGAGCCGCGGCAGCAGTGCCATTACCATCAAAAGTTAGGGGTTTGCATCGCCGAAATGCCCCATAATCACAGCCTCGAGCCGTCTCCGACGCAGGCCCTTCTTCCTCTTCATCATCGAAGAAGACCGTTTCAGTCTCAGGCCGTCTCCTTGAGCCTGATGATCTACCCCTTTCCTGTCTTTCCCCGTCTCTAACAGCCTTTACTACCTCGGTCACTACAGATGGTAGGATCGTCTGCATGACCTGATTCACTTCCTCAGCTACCGCCTCTTTCACCGAGGCTCTCAAGTTAGCACTCTCATCACCACCTCCCTGTTGAGGTGTTTCGGGTTCCTCGTGAACCACCTGTTCCACTCTAGATCGTGCTCTCGTGACTCGTGGTTCAACACCACGTCCGCCACCACCTCCACCACGGGAAGCCTTAGAAGGTCTACTACCGGCCATTCTCTAACTCACACTGAAAGATTTAAACACTACACGGTCATTCAAGGGAATAGCTCAGTTCATGTCAAGTATAGTAAGTCCCTAATTACGGTGATCAGTTGTAATTAGCCACTTACTCTACTCTTCACACCCCGAGCATTACCTGTCCTGACTATATTAGCATCTAAATCTAACAGTAACACATAAACACATAGTATGCGCACACAATACTGGTTAACTTTAAGAAAATACCTGATGGCACGCAGCTACTCAGTTTGGCATCCCTTCCCTTTCCGTCCCATTCTCAGTTTAAGTTAAGGCTTATTCTGAAAAATTTTGCCCAATTCACTTAAACTTTGGCTCTGATACCAACTTGTAAGGCCCCGTTCCCGGGCACCTCACAGTTGGTCATACATCGCACATAAAACGTTTTAGAACACATATTTACTCGCAGCGGAATTTAAAAACATTCATTAATAACAAAAACATGTCATTTATTTCATTACAACATTCTTTTTTATTTCAAAATACATTGACATGTCAAAATATGGATGCCAGCCTCAACAACTGAGTAGTCACCTCATGCCATCCTCAGCAACATACCTGCCAACTGGAAAATACATAAAACGTCAGCGTTGCTGAGTGAGTTCTAGTTTTATAATAAATGAGTTCTAGTTTTATAATAAAACATACCTTTCTTTTGTTAAAACCGTTCTTTACTTCTTTCAAAAACATACTATACTTTCGTAGATGAACACACATCATACGTACATACACATAGATAATATCGTTATTATCTTCATCATTCATTCATTAGCTTTCGTTCGTGCGTTTCTTACTTTCACTCATACGTTCGTTACATTCGTCTTTACGTACGTTACGTTCATTCTTACGTTCATTTCATTTATTAGTACGTTCATTACTTTCATGCATCCTCTATCTTTCACTTTTATCTAGGTGCAGTCAAACTTTACCCTCTTCATGGCACACAGCCATGATTACTGAGGTCAAGTGACATGGATCCCATTTCATACGTTATCATTGTGTTCCTCCGTTCATTTCTATCATTTGTTCGTTCTTTAACTTTCATTCGTTAAGCATGCAAATCTCTAAGGGTCACCTCCCTTCTCTGCCCTCGTGGTTCATACCCATGAGCCGACAAGGCATACTCTAACATACTGGTGCCCCTATGGCTCTCAGTCCATAGACTGACACCTGGTGCCCCTATGGCTCTCAGTCCATAGACCGACACTCGATTACCCCTAGACCATGCAAGACTTTCTCTCATATTTCTCATTCTCATCTAGATCTTGTCTCATGCAATATCCCCGACTCATGTCCGAAGACTAGCACAGCACCGGGATACGCGACAAAGATCCCGTACGAGTCAATCACAGAGATTGAACTCCATCCGAATCTGTTGCAACACCAAGTCGCTCACCTCATAACTATGTTTGGCCTTATGCCACACCCCCGAAGTTAAACATAACTCGGGTAGCAACACCCCCACCGAAATGGGTAACATCACCCCCACCGAAGGGGGTAACTACACCCCCACCGAAGTGGGTAACATCACCCCCACCGAAGTGGGTAACTAAACCCCCACCGAAGTGGGTAACATCACCCCCACCGAAGTGGGTAACTACACCCCCACCAAAGTGGGTAACATCACCCCCACCGAAGTGGGTAACTACACCCCCACCGAAGTGGGTAACATCACCCCCACCGAAGTGGGTAACTACACCCCCACCGAAGTGGGTAACATCACCCCCACCGAAGTGGGTAACTACACCCCCACCGAAGTGGGTAACATCACCCCCACCGAAGTGGGTAACTACACCCCCACTGAAGTGGGTAACATGACATACTACACCCCCCACTATGTGGGTACCTGTGACATTCCACACCCCCACTGTGTGGGTACCTACTATACACCGTGTACCACACCGAAGGTCAGTCTCAAGACTGGAACCTCTACGTGCACTCTTAAAGATTAGCTGAACCTCACGCGGTTGAGCTGGTGGCATTTAGGACCGTGCACTTTGGTACACTTCGCTTGCAAATCTCTCACGTTTTCATTCGTTCATTAAGGATTCATTATCATTCACTTTACGTCCCATTTTTCTTTATCATTAATCTTTCACTTTATTAATGATAATACTTCTTCGTTAGTTCTTAAACATTCTTTATCGTGTCATACCATACTTAACAATATTAATAATATTGTTAACAATAATGATACACTGATAATAATATCAGTAATGATAAAGGTTAGTCATTTATTATCATTACATGCATAAAACATCATCATTAATTAACCCTAGTCAACTCTGGTCAAAACCTCGAAATTCGGATTTCCAGGAAATTCCTAAAAAATTCTAAGTGTTGGGCGTATAAGCCTTGTTAGGCGTATGAGCCCTGTTGGGCGTTTGATCCTGTTGGCCGTATGAGCCCTGTTGGACGTCTGAGCTTACACTTAGAAAAATTTCGGTTCTGGGCGTATGAGCCCTGTTGGGCGTATGAGTCCTGTTGGACTTCTCACCCTACACTTAGAAAAATCTCTGGTCATACGACCAAGGTCCAGACTTTTCACCACCCATACTTAGTAAATTTCTAGACTCATGAGTACTGTTGAGACTCATGAGCACTATTGGACTCACGACCTTTACTTAGAATATTTTTCTAAGGCAAAACCTCGGGCGTTTGAGCACTATTGGACTCATTATCTTGCACTTAGTTTTTTCCTAAGTCCAAATTCCAGACACATGACTCCTGTTTGGGTTTGCTAGTCGTATTAGCAGCCTATTCATGTTTCTAATTCAAATTTCAGTTCCCAAACATCATAATGCCTAGTTCTAAACATGCACACATGGTTCCCAGGCACAAACTTAACATAAACTTAAACATACATACATTTATATCATACGGGTATCATACCCAATTTATAAAAAAATATAATTACATGTATTTCCAGCCCCAAAACATTTAAAAACGGGTAAAAAGGGGACCTAGAACTCACCTTTGCTGCTTCCAATCTTAACACTCTTCACCCGAGCTTCTTCACACGATTCCAACCCTTAGAATCCTTCTTAACTCGTATTTGCACACATAGAAACACACATAAACATTCAACCGAGACTAATCTAGCCAAGAACAACTTAAAAACATTAATTCTTACCTTGAATCCGATTTCTTCTTCTTGTTCTTCAAAAACCCGAGAGTTTCTCTGCTTTCTCTCTCTAAAATCTGAACAAGAAAAGTGTGAAGATGGGTATGGGCGACCACATCGCCCTTTTACACCAACTTTTCAAGATTTTTATCATCTTTTTCACTTTTGGTCCCTCAACTTTGGGATTGACTTTCTTTTTCCCTTTTTCTTTATCTTTTATTCCTTTGTTTTCTTAAAAGAAAATACGGGTGTTACAGTACTTCCTTGGTTCCTTTATCCTTCAACATAACTTGGGTGTTGGTCTTCTTGTAGCACCAAGATAATTTGCTGAATTTGTCAACCATTAAGAACTTATGTGACTTGACAATGTATTGAGTGTTTTTTTCCAACACCCCTTATGTTCTCATAAGTGCTATGGTTAGTTTGCAAGGGGAATCATCTTCTTATCTACACTCTTTCTACGGTCCCAAACATTCGTTAAGATCAAGTGCCTTAATGAAAGCAACCCCCTTCCTATTAACAATTCATGTATTATACCCACATCTATTTGCCTAATGGTTTCTTATCTCCCAACTTTGGTATTATATTGAATAGGGGTGTTCAAAAATATCCGAATCCGAAACTGAATCCAAAATATCAGAAAATCCGAAATTCGGATATCCGAAAATTCGGATATCCGAACTTCGGATATCCGAAATTTCAGATATCTGAATTTGAACACCCCTAATGTTGAACATGCTGATCATGTTTAAGATTTTAGGCATGATATGTATTTGAGTCCCTACAAACGACCCTCTGTACTGTTCAAGAACATGTCTTTCAATATGGTCCTATCTTCTTGGGTGATAAACTCGTTATTCCAAATGACTGCTTCAACAGTGTATTCATACTGATCTGCTAGTCTGAATCAAAATTCATAACCTGTCGGATGATGTCAAATGACATGATCATTTCCTTTTTACCAAACCGCCTCCTCAATACAGTTGTGTAAGGGTGGTTGTCACCATCCTCCCTATCAAATGTTGACATCCATTCCAGAATTGCCTTGCTTGGAAACTTCGTAATGTGGCCTTTATCATGGAATGGCAATGCCGCCTCCCATCCTAACCTTCTAAACTTGTCCAGTACCTCCAAGGCCTTAAAATCTTCTAACAGTTCAGCCCATTCACACACAAAGATGTTGTCTATGTTCTTTACCCCCTTTTCAAATTTCCCCACGTATAGCTCCTTTTGCCACCATGGATCATGCTCGGACAGCTTCCTAACATGAGTGAAGCTTGGTCTTGGCCCCCTACCCTAATCAGACGGTGTCATGTCTTCATTTTGCAACTCACCCTAACTTTGCTTCTTCTGTTTCTTGGAAGACCTTGCGACTTGAGTTGTTTACCCTTTGACTTGCTCTTGAAGAGATGCATAGTTCCTGCAAAACACACAAACCACAATTACTTCAAGATTTCCAAGTATTGGGCCAACCTTTGTGCATTAGTTCCTTAGTGTGTTCTTATGGTGTCATATCTACTTGACAACTTGTAACTATGAAATTCATTATCTTGAAAACATACTCTTATTTTAAAACATGGACTTATCTAATTGATTTATGTTTAAACATCATGTTCATGTGAACTTTCAATTCATGTTTGCCATACGTTGTCCCAACATCATCAAGATCCTAACTTTTCATCCCAAAACCTACCCTTCTTCATGGATATAAGCATCTATCACTTCTAACGATGTAACAATATATCATATGCTTATATTCATATCCATATACAAGTTTGTCACATATAAATCATCATATAATGAGTTTTAGATCATGTGATTTGAGTTTGGTGATAGAAAACATACATGGAAGATGTTAAAAGTTTGAAAGTAACAAACTTGTCTTGAATTGCAAGGATCCCCAAATTACTTGAATGTTAATCTTATCAATACTTACGAACCCTTGTGAGAATTGAAAATATACCCAAGATTTGTGTTTCTCTTAAAATATCCTCCAAAATGCATATAAAAAATGTTGGATTTGGTTGAGAATTGAACGAATTATGTTTAATGGAAGATTAGGGTTCTTGGTGAGGGGAAGGTGGTTGGATGTGAAAGATGAAGGACCGGTAGAAAAATGGGTGAAAGTGGTGTTTAATTCGTGGATGGGGTGTTATATGTGGATTGTGCGGTTGAAAACTGATCAACAAAAGTCAAAATAGGGTTCTCAGCATGGCCAGTGTATGATACGCCACCCCCAAGCGCATCATATGCTGGTGGGTGTTTTGATGCACATATTTGACAACACATTTGAGAAAAATTTCACAAAGTTTTTTTCAAGGTCGGCATATGATACGCCCACCCCCAGTGTATCATACACCGATATTCTTTATTTTTTCCTTATTTGCTTGATTTTTTTGGACATACTTATCCACCACCCCCCACACAATCGTG
Source organism: Flaveria linearis (assembly GCA_024085815.1). NCBI lineage: Eukaryota > Viridiplantae > Streptophyta > Magnoliopsida > Asterales > Asteraceae > Flaveria > Flaveria linearis. Next base: position 96,357,381 of record CM044005.1, on the reverse strand, counting down.
CTTCTTATCGAAGCACATCAGAGACATCGAGCATACCTGACTTTTATGCTAATAATCCCCACACTTGAGCATAACCATCAAGGAGATGTTAGCAATAAGATTTGAGAGAGTACTAATAACACAAGTAGCAAGAAAATAAAAGAAACAAAAATTAAAGGAAAATTCGAAGTAATAACTACTAACTCCCTTTCATAGGGATCACGGTTGCATTTAGCATATGCAACACGCCTTTAAACCCCTTGGTTATCCTAAGTGGACGAGTTATAGTCTCATGAGGGTTTGTGGTGAACATACCCACAAAGTTCACGGGTTGCCTCCTGTTAGCGCTAAGTTTAACGTCTTCAGATGGACTTGTTACCTTGGATGATTACGTGGAGGACAAGTTCTCCAAAGTGCCTAGTAAAAAGCTTTCGGCTACATGAGATGGCCCATTGATATCATTAGCTTCCAAATATGGTTTTAGACGATGACCATTCACCACATGGTGGAGATGATCCTCAAAATCCTCTATTTCAATGTCCCCGTAGTTTCCTACACGTCTGTCCATTTGCTTTTGAGTTTCCCTGGAAAGAGTATTAATCGAGAGTTATATGACCATACTTTCTGTCCTTCCTCGAAAGTCTTTCTCCTCAACTTCGCATCATGCATTGCTTTCTTTTTCTCCTTGTAAGTAGAAACATATTCTTAAGCTTCGTCCAGTAGTTCTTCCAACTTGCATATATGAAGTTTCCTTACTTTACCAGCAATATTAGGTGACACACCAATAGGATTTTGTAAGTCGTGCGATACGCCCATAAAGCACTATCTAACTTAGTAGACAATCCTTACGGATGGCTCGCACGATTTTCTATAAAATTTATTTGATTTGCCTATTAGACACTTCTACTTGGCCACTTGTTTAAGGATGATACGGTGTGGCTATCAGATGATCAACTCCATATCATTTAAGAAATTTACCAAATTTAAAGTTTTTGAAATGTGACCCCCATCACTGATGATCACATGAGGGATTTCAAATCGTGAAAATATATTTGATTGAACAAATTTGTAAACTACAGCATGATCATTTGTTTTGGTAATGATGGTCTCGACCCATTTGGACACATAGTCAAGCGCCACAAGAATGTATAAATTGCCATATGAGTTAGGAAAGGATCTCATGAAATCGATTCCCCAAACATCAAAAATGTTAACTATGAGAATCGGTTGCATGGGCACCTCATTCCTCTTTAAAATACTGCCTATCTGTTGAAACTTTATGCAGTTTTTTGAGAATTCAAATGAATCTTTAAGTAGCATGGGCCAATAAAGTCCACATGATAAAGTGACCACCACATGCAGATGCATGCAGATTTCCCAAAACCGATTGGATCCCATTGTCAGGTACGCATTGTCAGATAATTTGATCCGCTCCCAGTTTAAACAAATCTGGTTCCTCCCATACGTATTGCTTTGCTTGTGCTATGAATTGTTGCTTTTTCTTCTTTGTCTAATGGTCGGGAAGTGTACCTACAGCCAAATAATTAGCAACATTAGCATACCAAGGAGTGGTTGAAATAGATAATAAATGTTCATCTAGAAATGTTTCTTTAATCTCTTCATTATGAACATTGTTTTGATGCATGACACATGACAGATGGCCGGCTACCACATTGTCACTTCCTTTCTTGTCACGAATTTCCAAGTTAAATTCTTGTAACAGTAGAATCCATCAATTTAGTCAAGGTTTAGCATCTTTATTTTTCATCAAGTATCGCACTGCACTATGATCAAAATAAATAATAACTTTACTTCCCCAAATATATGATTGAAATTTGTCTAATGCATATACCACTGCAAGTAACTCTTTTTCCGTAGTTGCATAGTTTAACTATGCACCAGAAAGAGTTTTATTTGCGTAATATATAGCCATGGGTTTCTTATCCACCCGTTGTCCTAAAACTGTCCCAACCGCATAATCATTTGCATCACATATAATTTCAAAAGGTAAAGACCAATTTGGTGATTGTAGATTGGGGTCTCGGTTAATTTTTGTTTTAATACATTAAAGCCTCAACACATTCATTATCGAATACATAAGGAACGTCTTTTAGAAGAAGGTTACATAAGGGTTTTGTGATGACATAAAAATTTTTTATAAATCTTCGATAAAACCCAGCATGCCGTAAGAAAGAGCATACCCCTTTTATGCTAGTGGGTGGAGGTAAGGTCGAGATCACTTGAATTTTCACATGATCTACCTCAATTTCCCTACTAGAAATCACATGACCTAACACAATTCCTTCTTTAACCATAATGTGACTTTTTTCCCAACTTAAAACCAAGTTTGTTTCAACACACCTTTGTAGTACTTTTGTTATTGAGCTAAACATGGCTCAAAAAATGTGCCGAAAATTAAAAAAAAATCATCCATGAAGATTTCCAACGACCCCCCAACTATATCTGAATAGATACTCATCATACACCTTTGAAAGGTGGTTGGGGCATTACACAGTCCAAATAGCATTCACCTAAACGCGAATATCCTATATGGACAAGTGAGCGTGGTCTTTTGTTGATCGTCATGATGAATAGCAATTTGGTTATACCCAGAATACCCATCTAGAAAACAGTAAAAATTTCTAACCTATGAGCTTTTCTACTATCTGATCAATAAATGGTAACGAGAAGTGATCCTTAGAAGTTGTTGCATTTAATTTTCTATATTCAATACAAATACGCCACCCAGTTACCAACCAAGTGGCTACCTCATTACCTTTATCATCCTTCACAAATTGAATGCCAGCCTTCTTTGGAACTATTTGTGTTGGACTTACCCACATGCTATCCTATATTGGGTAAATAATTCTTGCATCAATTCTTTTTTAATGACTTCTCTCATATTAGGGTTCAATCTCCTTTATGTGTCACGTGATGGTTTCGCTCCTTCTTCTGTGATGATCTTGTGCATTACAATTGATGAACTTATTCCCTTCAAATCAGCAATACTCCACCCAATGGCTACTTCGTGAGCAATTAGCACTTCCATTAAAGCCTCTTCTTGATCCTACATTAGGTTGGATGCAATGATTACCAGTAAAATCTTGTTATCACCTACAAAAGCATATTTCAAATGTCTAGGCACTTCCTTTAATTCCACTTTGGTGGTGAAATTAAGGATGGTTATAAATGAGTATCGATGTGCTCTGGTAAGATTTCAAATTGATGTGTCCAAGTCGGTTTGCATTCTTGCATTGCCTTTACTTCCCATTCCTGTTGTTGTGCTTCTAATTCAATCAGTAACTCTTCCTATTCCCTATCACATAAAACACACAACTCCATGGTGCAATCCTCATTTTCATACGTATGGCACTCGTCAATTATATCCATCGTGAAACATTTGTCATTGAATATAGTTTTTGGAATAGATGAAAATACATTTAATCTCAACCTTCTATTACCAAATACCATGTCTATTATGCCAGTCATACAATTGATCAGTCATTAGGCAATTTTCAAGAATGGTCTTCCCAAAATAATGTCAGGTTGCTTATCATTTGTAGGACTTGCACAGTCTAACACAAGAAAGTCCACTGGGTAATAAAATTCTTCCACTTTTATGATCACATCAGTTACTATTCCACACAGATGTTTAAGTGATAAATCAGCTAACACCATGGTGGTGTCTACTTTTTGCAATGGTCCAAACTCATATTGATCATATAAACTTCCGGGTAAAATACTCACACCTGCTCCAAGATCAAGGAGTGCCTTATTAATCATAAAGTCAGCAATTTGAATAAAAATTAAAGGTGCTCCTGGGTCTTGAAGTTTTGTTAGAAGTACACCCGATCACACATCATTTACATTATCAGTAAATCAAGTTGTTTTACTAATTTTTGTTTCCTTTTCTAGGTACATAAATCCTTTATATATTTGGCGTAAGCCGGAACTTGCTTGATTATATCTAATAGTGGAAGATTGATTTTTACTTGTTTAAAATCTTCCCAAATCTCATCTTGTTGAGGCCATCATTTTTTAGAAAGTGGTTTGGTGGGTTCTTTTAATGCGGAGGCCAGAGGGGCACGGAGTGGTATTTTTCTCCATCCTTACTCCTTACGATGCAATTCTGTTTGGTTTTTCCTTTTCCTTATTTGATTCATGAAAAGTTACTTTTTTGATTGTTTTAGGTGATCGGGTTCCAAAATCACTATCTCTTTCCCTATTCTCACCAAGGACAACCACCACTCCCTATTTCAATGGTGGTGGTGGTATAACCTTGTTGTCATAAGTCTTACCACTTCTTAAAATACTTACCTGGCCACTATAAGAAATCTTTGAACTTGAAGCATCATGTTAAGGATTCTTTGTTGTGTCACTTGGAAGCTTTCAAGTTTCTTGTCCAGACAATTATTCAGCTAGTTGTCCCAGTTGCTTAGCAATAGCTTTGTTAGTCTTCTCTTGTACTTCTTTGAATTGCTTGAATTCTTTCATATCTTTTGATAAGTCTTGAATTGTTGTTAAAATTGCATTATCATTAAGGATATGAGTGGAAGGCCCTTGTTGATTCCTTTGTTGATAATGACCTCCATGTTGGTAATTCCCTTGATCATAATTGTTCCTTTGATACTGAAAAAGAGGATTCAATTGGTTAGTATTATTACCATATCTCAAATTTGGGTGATTTCTAAGACCAGGATGATATGTGTTTGAGCTCATGTCATATGTCTTCCTTTCTCTTTGGCCTTGAACTTCATGTATTTCTTCACTTTTCCCCAAATTCAAATAACAAGTGATCGATGTGTGGCCAATGTCATTACACATATCGCATACTTCATATTCATTGGATATAGTGCCACACCACTTTCCCTAACTTTGAGGCTTGCAATCTCTCATTCCAGGATAGCGATTTTATTCATAGCCACTTGATCATTCACCATCTTTACATTTGCACCTATTTACCTTTGACTTGATTGTGCACACTTTTCAAATATCACACTCATCCTTTCCAATATATTCCAATCATCATCCTCATGATTTAAAGTAAATGTGCCTGCACTTGTAGAGTTTACATCTCTTGCATATTTTGGTGAGAGACCACCATAAAATGTTTATATTAATTCCTACTTAGCTATCCAATGATGTTGACAAGTTCTCAACATCTCTTTGAATCGATGAAAAGCTTCATAAAGTTGTTCTGGTGATTGTTGTGAAAAACCTCTAATTGCCCGTCTTGCATCACTTGTTCTTTGAGAAATGTAATATTTATCTAAGAATAATTGTTGCATTTGAACCCATGTGTGGATACTTATGGATGGCAAAGATAAAAACCATTGATTGGATTTATCTTTGACTGTAAATTGGAAAAGTACCAAATTAACTTCTTCTGGGGAAAAATCCTGACCACCTATAGTACTACATGATGCTTCAAATTCGAATATGTGCAAATATGGTTCTTCAGTTTCCGTCCTATGGAATGAGGAAGAATGCGTAAGCATTACGGTCTAACTTCAAAATCTCTCCCTCATTGTGTTGGTTGGACAAAAGGGATGAGTTGATAGCAATGGCGGGGCGGAAGTCACTATCCAGCGATGTGCAGATACATACTGGTGAGCTCCTGGATTAGCTGGTATACCATAGAATGGTTGACCTCCTAATTTGTGGAATTCGGATGGTTGTGCATAACCATCTCGATCATGGTTCGGGTGACGGTTCTGATAACCTAGTTCATTTCCATAGTCTTTAAAATTTTGTTGAACCGGACCTTCCATATCTTCTTGATTTTCAATCCAATCCTCCACAAAATTAGTATGATGACTACCATTGTTCCTCATTACTATTATGACTACCTTCCCTATTATGATTAAAACTTAGATCACGGATCCAAACATTGTCCATTCGTTTGAAATTTACGGGGGGGAGGTTGGTGTTGCACCCCTTGATTCATAGGGATTGGCCCCTGAGGTTGAGGTTACACAGGTTGTGGTTGATATGGAGGATCATCAGGCAAAGGAAACATAGGTAATAGGATGTCTCCTAAAGGTGGGTTGGGTTGTTGCCCTCCTTGGTTTTCTGGGTTATTCATCCCTCTTGATTGATTACTTTATAGTATTCTTGAAAGTCGATTTAAAATTCGATGAGCTATTGCTGATGATTTACCTTCCTCCGATCTTGCTGACGATTCTCTCTTGCAGCCTTCTCGATTTCTCGATCAAAGTGCAATGGTGATGTCGTTCCTGAAAATCTTGTATGCGTGAACGTAATGGTTACCTGCAAACAAGAAAACACAAAAATACCTCGTGTAATACTGAACAAGAAAACAAATTAAAAACGAAAATAAAATCTTTTTGGGTTTTTTTATAAATTTTAAGAAAAGCAATAAAAACAAGTAAACACTAAGCGTACTAATTCCCCGGCAACGACGCCATTTTGATCCGGTTGTCGAGACTTGATCAAAAACAAGTTATTATATCGGTCTTAGCTACTTTTATTGTGTAAGAGTAAGTAAGGTCGTCTCCACAGGGAATATGTGGAAAGTGTTTAATTAACACGACTTGATTAACTAAAAGACTCGAACGTTAGAACTAAAAATAAAAACTTTGAATCAATTAATGAGCACAAGTGCACAAAACAAGAAACTTTAGAATGAATTAACTTAGATTATAAAAAACAATCACTTTCGGATCATCAATTATGCAATGTCAATGATTTATATGATCAAACTAGGGTTCGCCAAAACCTAATTCTAAAGACTTCAAATTAACATAATAACAAAAGAACAAACTTTCAAGACTCATTCATTCACAATGTTATTAACTCTTCTACATCAAATTACCTCTCCATTTTAATGAGTTCACGATGCAAGGAAATCAAAAACTAATAATTTCAATGAGCAACTTTATTTATAAATGAATCTTTTAACTTAACCAAAAGTTAAACTTACATTTAAAAACCATTGTCTAACAAAATCCTAATGAAAACACATAAAGTCTTACTTAGCATAATCAATTATCCAGGAAGCAATCACGAAAGAACTAGTCACTCATGGTCTTCGTTAAATCTTCAATCTTGTTTTAATGATGATCAATGATTATTCTTATGTATATTGGGAAGCTTGCAAGCACAAAAAGACACCTCAAAATCACCCATCTTTGGGTGGAAAAATCCCCTTTCAAATTAGGATTGAATATCTTTAAATAACTTGAAAATCCACAAAATATGGGTTTCTGTTGAAGACCGGCGTATGATACACCGATCCTGGGCGTATCATACGCCCAACTCAGTCCTCTGACGCCCAACTTTCTGTTTTTTCTTCAAATACGCGCGTAAATACATCGTTAATACACTGACCGGCTTATGATACGCCCATACCCGATGTATCATACGCCGGTATAGGATTTTCTGGGCCATTTTTGTAACTTTCATTATTTTCAACTTCCACCCTTGTAGTTTCGTCTTTTACTCCTTTTTCTCCAATATAGACCTTCTTTAGCTCCAAGCCCTAGAAATCAAAACACACACAACTTGAACCTATTCTAGTATAATCACAATGTAAAATCACGTGTTTAGATTAATTAAACACTAAATTATTACCGCGTGATCACATCCCCACACTTAACCTTTTGTTTGTCCTCAAACAAACTTACTTGTAACACTCCACCCCAGTTACTCAAAGATGCCAAACTATCACAACTTTGAATAAGTTATAGGAATTAACATGCCAAATTATCACATACAGGTAGAAAAGATATAGGAATTAAAAATCAAAGTACAAATGCAAAACCAATGATTGAAGGATCACGAGGCAATTATGTTTTACTAAAATGACATATGTCATATATGAAGAAGCATAAGATGATTTAAATCATATGCATCCACAGTTGCACCATAAGCACGATTCACAGTTGCACCACAAGCACGATTCATTGTAAATTAAACCCTGAATACAATTTCGCCACCGCTACCTTCCTTCCAACCCACTCACACTTCTATATACAAATGGTCAGATGGAATAAGGAGCCCATGAACTTGTGTCACTGTGTATTTTATGAGCAAAGTACTTCTAAAGGAAGTATTGGAACACAAAGTACTTGTACCCGCGACTTGAGTATTGATAGACATACCAAAACCTGAAGGCTGAACATGACAGATATGTAGTAACTATAGGATCCTGTCACAGCAAATCATTTAGAAACCCATACAAAAAGTAGACATATTTCTTAGCAGAGAAATTGTAGAACCAGCGTTAGACTACACAGAGTTAAGCTACCTTAATGTAAAATAACCTCCGCTTCAGCTCTTCCCCTTCACCTTGAAATTATGTAGCTACCATCTATGTTGCCAACATAACCCCCAGCCTCTTTAGCTCTCCTTATTCAATACTATTAGTCAATATAAAAAACTTAAAAATAGAATTTTATTGTTGAGATTAAAAGGATAAACTATTACATTTGTTCTAAACAAGAAGTAGAAGCTAAGATTAACTTTTATACGCAATCAAGCACTTCCCATATGCAAAATCAAAGTAAACTTCTATCACCATCAAGTTTTTATATGCATACATGAATACAATAAAACCAAAGGGATCAAACTTAGTGAATGTAGTGTTTTCTCTGCATACATGAATACAATAAGTGATAATCCTAAATTGTATTAACAAAAAACCAGAAGTGCCAAGACATTTGTAAGGATCCCAAGCATGACTTTGAAATGTTACCTAAACAAATAGAAAACATATTAATCTACCCTTAAGAAACATTGTAGACTAATTAAATGACTTCAATATGTACACAGATGCATGATTAGTTACTTATATACAAAAAATTATCTAATAAATATAGAGAATTCAAGGTTTACATTAATTTATTAAATAGATTTTTAAGGAAACACTTTAAACCCCCATAAACCAATGTGAATTTAAGAAGCTCATGGTCAAAATTAGGTTAAACATCATGTTATCTATAAAGCAGTTTCAATACCTCCATGTGTAGAATCAGGAGCAGCGCATTAATTCTTGCACACAAATACCTTGAATTATTAGAATCAACTTGAGCACAGATCAAATTAAAACACAAAAACAATGAACAAAAATTAATTCAAAACAGTTCCTGCATATACCTAGATGTGAAGAAGTAATTCAAGATGAAATCATGACAAAAATTAAATCAAAGACAGACCTTTATAATAGCAGTGGACTTGAGCGCCAATTGAATGAATCAAAGGTTGACTAGCAGGAAAACTGTCTAGTATTATGATTGAACCGAAGAGGTTGCGTTGGCAATGAGGGAGTTTTAACCTCTGATATTAAAGGGGGCTTTAAATAACGGATCCTTTGAACCTTTGATGTCAAAACCGTGCCGGTGCCAGTGGGCATATGAATGTGATCGAGGGACCCTAGGATTCAGATGGACTGTCACGAATGACTTCATGGAGATGGTGGTGACTGAAATCGTCAATTTTATTGAAGAAGAGTGTAACTAATGCTATTGTCAATGAAGGCGTTATTAATCGCCATTAGATATTCAGCTGATATCCAATGAACGATTTAGTGGTTAGGCGCTCTCAGTGCACCGGTTTTGATTGTAGGGTAACGACGGGGGGAAGAATGTTAAGAGGTGCCAAATTTATGTATTGTAATTCTTAACCCTATGGCGATGGAATTCAAAGCGATGACAAAATTAAAGTCGATGATGAAACAGATTATGAGCAAATGGAATTGAATGACTTAATAATTGTTGGTTAACAGAATTGAATGAAGGGGCATGGGACCTTTCATAACACCCATTCAGTTTTGTTCCGATTCAATAGTTCGATGGGAGGAGAAGGGGTAGATCTGGAAGAAAGTGTAGGGTGAGCATGGATTTAAACATGAGACTCTTCAGCTTCCATCTTAATTATGATGTAAAATTACTAATCTATCATCCTTTATGCTTTATAAAGTAGTAAAGATATATATCATCAACTAACTAATTAGCAAAACATGGGCATGCATTTTAGTTGTTGTTTTGGTTGAGCCGTGTGCCTGTAGCCATGGACGCAGCCACCCCACCTGGTATGTAGCCAGTTAAGGTTGGTTCATGATCTCAACCCCTATCACTTCCTTTGCGTCCTCCCTTGTTGGTCGTGGCCAGGGCAGGGGCTCAGGCCGGGGCCGTTAGCCGTGGTCATGGCCGTGACCGTGACCGTGACTGTTACTATTATTTCATACATGATTAAGGCTTTGAATAAAAAAGTTGGCCGGTTACTAACGTACCGCCAAGACAACTCCAAGCTTGTTTTATCCTAATGACGCTTGGTCTGTGCATTTTGCGAGGTCGCCCCCTGAGCCTTTACGGTGATGTCACCTGGCATGACTTGTATACGACTCGTTTCATGCACTTCTGCGGCATGTATGGTGGCAGCTTCACTATCTTCCACTGCATTCTCTCCCCCATATATGGCTGCAACCTTTAGTGCTTATCCTATTATAACCAGGTTATCACCGCCTGATTTTATGATATATTAATAATTACACATACAAATAATGTGTATTCACTCCATTTTGTGCATATTAGGCTATGAATCATTCAATTATACACTTATTTATGTTTATATTTAATGTTTTAGGTTCCCAAAGGGAGGTTGATGTTGTGGAAACACTTTAGATTTGGTGAAGCTTTATGGAGAAAAACATGCTGACATGGCCATGTTCAGACCAACATGCCTATGTTGAAAAGCTAAAATTAATTTTTTATTGTAGATGTAGAACATGCCCATGTTACTTATGGACATGGCCATGTTCGAGCTGAAATCATGATATATACCCGATTCACCCCATTTGAGACATATTCACCTTTTTACACAAAACCCTAGTTCTCTCAATCCTTTTAGGTGATTTTGTGCAAAATTTTAAGATCATTCACGCTAGTTTCCCATCCTCATCCCCATATTTACACTAAAAACACCACTTTTTACCCTCTCTTTAAATTAAATAATACTTTTTTATATCTTTATTATTATCTTTTCCCTCTCATTCACTCACAACCACTTTTAAAAATATTAAAAAAATTTATGAGGGTTATACCATGTTTCCTCAAAAATGGGGAATCATGGTACAATCCTCATAAATTTTCTCTCCTTCACTCACAACTACTCAGAACCATCCCCTATAATATAGGGGACACACTCACATCTAAAATAGGGAACCAACTATGAATGCTCTGAAGATTCAAGGTTAAGATTAAAGATCGAGCACTTTCAAGAAGAGACAAACATCATCCAACCTATTTCCATTTGATTTAGTTTGAATTCCTCTAGATCTAGTATGAGTTCTTCTATTTTCTTGAGTTTGGTATGATTTTTGTAAGTCTCATGTGCTAAACACTTATTATTACTTGGATTAGATAAAACTTAGAATGATTTAACAACTTGTACATGATTCTTGGTGATGTTTATATTGATGCTATGATGAATCTTGATTATTCTTCAATGATTGTATATGTTTGTTCTTGTTTGATGAAATGATCAACTTGTGGGTTTTGTAAGCATGTTATATTAAAAAATCTCATGTTTTTATAAGACATGCATATTACTACATCTTTTGTATGTAATCTTGTGATATATGACTAGGAATGATGAGAGAAGGTTGAAGTTTTTGTAAAATTGGCCAGATGTGCATCCTTATTCTTATGTTTGAGAAAACCTTGGTGTATGTTATGAATAAATCTTGTCATTGGTTATGAATTGTTTTATAATCATGGTTTGATGTTTATGAATTGAAGAGTGATTGTAGTTTTATCGATTTTATGCAAGTTGAGGTGATTATCATGTGTTTATCATGTTAACTTTCTAAAGATTTGTGGAGTTAGATGACCCTGACGGGAGTTTAATTCACCTTTTACATTAACATAATTATATCATTCGTTTCTCATTGTATGACTTTAAGCGGTTGTTATGTGTTTATCGTTTTAGCTATTCAAAGAGTTATATGTTTAAATACCCTTGACGGGGGGTTTAAGCTACTTCCATGTATTATGTGTAATAAATTATCACACCTCAAGTTTGTGCTAGTTATTATTTCTATGTTAAGTGAAGTCAAAATTCAAGTGGTATCTTTTATTGATTATGTATCTTCATCTTCATTTTCTTTCTTTGTTAGTTTCATTTGCTAATTACATTACTTAATTGTAATATTCACATATCCAAACTCAATTGGCCGGTTAAATAGTGATGATAATTTAGTATTGGAATCAATGTGTCCATGGATCGATACGTGGTTCTAGCCTGAAACTATACTACTACGTGATAGGTGCACTTGTCAATTGTGTGTAGTTGGTTTAAAAGTGATAATAATTTCTTAAAATAAAACTCAATTATGTGAAAAATCCTTTCTAAAAATATATATGACTTTACACACAGCAATATGAGAAAGCTAACACGGTAGACTTTTAAAAACTAAGCAAAATTGTTACGGGACGATTATATTTTGTTAACTATGAAGGTTGAGGATGCTCTTGAAGCTCACTTAACTCTATGAAAATGATAACATAAAAGCATTCATAATCTACTCCCCATCATTAGCCCTATAATTTATAAAATAAAATACTATTTTAAATTTGTATATCCTTTTTAGAACCTATCAAATCAAACCCCATATAAATCTATGTCTTAATTAAATAATATTGATTTATTATTTATTTCAATATTATTTCTTTTTCTTCCAGTCACATTCACTTATAAAATATATTAAAAAAAGATACGAATACGAGATGAGGTTATGTGGTTGGTTCCTTAATAAAATATGAGGATTTTGTATACTAATTGAGAATGAAATGAAGAGTGTTTTGGTTATTTTTATTAAATTTTAAGGATAATGATGATGATAGGAGATGTGTTCAGGATGCTCAAAGGCCACGGAATGTTATTATGTATTTGTTAAACCACTTAGTTTGTTATAATTCACTCCACTTCACTTATTTTGTTATGTTTTCTAAGATGAGCGGTCCCTAAAATTAAAAAGTACATATAGAACACTATCCAATCATCTAAACTATAACCAATATATACATGAGAAAAAATATACATCATAACAAGCCTAACATTCAAGCATTTACTAGACCATAGTTGTCCCAAATAAAAGACACACGAATTGATGAAATCATATGACCCATACAAAAAACCAAACAAACATACGCAGTATGTCCCACTAAAAGTAGGGTTCTAGGAGGAGTAGGTGGTAGCTAGTCTTTCCTCTATCTTGGGAGACAGAGAGACTGCTTCCAAAGAGACCCCCCGCTCGACATTGATAACAGCCAAATTATAATGCATATATCACATAAGTATATATCACAATAGAGTTTTGTATATGAATATGCATGTCCATAAACAAAAGAACTAGATTATATTGCATACATCACATACATCACATAAGCATTAGCATACTCATAACAATCAGTAATAATGCATACCACACATTAGCAATTAAGCATACGTCACAAAAGAAAACACAACATCATTGAAACAAGTTTGAGGCTGATAAATTTTACTATGATATTAGGAAAGGAATAAAGCAGATAAATTTTACTACGATATTGGCAATACTAATAGGGCAGTTAGCACTAAGGCTTCACCTATATTGGACAAATAATATTACCCTACACATCACGTGCGGACTATCGCATCAAGGCCTATTGGTAGTCCCTAACTTTAATTCTACACCTCCACTCACTCCTATCCTCGATCGTGTACTCGGAGAGGTGCAACTCTACCATGTCCTGGCTAATCATCTCAGCCCAGGTCAACTTAGGTCTTTCTCTACTCCTCTTACCCTCTAAGATGATGCGCTTTACTGCTATAACTGGCGCTGACATCTGTCTCCTCTTCACATGCCCAAACCATCTCAATCTTACCTCTCGTATTTTATCCGTGATACAAGCCACCAGTAGCCTCTGTAAGAAGACTTCGTTCCTTATCCGATCCAGCATCTTGTGTCCATACATCCACCTTAGCATTCGTATTTCTACGACCTCTATTTGTCTCTCGGGCTATTTCTTCATGGCCTAGCAGTCTGTTACGTATAACATAGCCGGACGAACTGCCACTCTATATAGTTTACCGTTTAGTCGTGCTAGGAACCTCATGTCACACAAGATCCCTGATGCTACTTTCCACTTGCACTATCCTGCCTAAACACGATGGACTACATCACTATGTATCTCTCCGTCTTCCTGGATGTACGAGCCTAGATATTTGAACCTAGATGTTTGTGGGACCGCCAGGCCCTGAATAGTAATTTGGGTGTCCTTTTCATTCGTTCCACTGAAGTTATAGTGCATGTATTCCATCTTAGAGTGACTAATCCTTAAGCCTTTACCCTGTTCTAAGCTCTCCACTGTTCTAAGCTCTCGTTCAGTGCCCTTTTAGATTCTGATATTAGCACAATATTATCTGCAAACAGCATGCACCACGAGACTGGCTCCTGTATAGACTTGGCCTTCTCATCCAACACCACTGTGAAGAGAAATGGCTCAATGTCGATCCTTGGTGGAGTCTCACTTCCACTGGGAAGAATTTTATGTCTTCGACTGGAGCTCACACACAAGTTTTTTGTCCCTTCATACATATCCTTGATTATCCTGATATATCTCTCTGGTACCCTTCTATCCCGTAGACTTTCCAAATGAGTTATCACGTTACACTGTCATAGGCTTTTTCTAGGTCAATGAAGACCATATGAAGGTCCCTCTTCTATTCTTTATATTTCTCTATTACCCTCCTTATGACGTGTATGGCTTCTGTTGTAGAGCGCCCTGGCATAAATCCAAATTGGTTTCTTTCTATGTGAGTTTAACATTTGATTCTCATGTCTATAACTTTTTCCCATAGTTTCATCGTATGGCTCAAGTGCTTTATTCCCCTATAATTTGTGCAACACTGGGCATCTCCTTTTTTCTTATATATGGGGACTACAACACTGCTCCTCCACTGATCTGAAATCTTTCCAATCTTGAGGATAATGTTGAATAGCTCTGTTAACCATTACAGTCCCTCTTCTCCTAAGCACTTCCACACCTTAATCGGTATGTTCTCTGGCCCCACCGTCTTTGCCCTTCCTATTTTCTTAAGCGCTCGCGTAACTTCCTCGATTGTGATGTTTCTACAATAATACTTATGTTGTTGTGTTGTTAGAGTTTTTGGATCAATCTCGTTTGTTGATTAGGGTTTATTAAGTTGAAGAGGTTATGGAAATAAGCTTTCCATCTTACCTTGATATCCCTCTCCTTCACCAAGACCTTTCCATCCTCAGCCTTTATACACTTCACCATTCCCAAGTCCTATCTTCTATGTTTTCTAGCTTTAGCAATCTTAAACATGTCATGTTCTCCTTCTTTCATATCTAGCCTCTTGTACATCCTCTCTTAAGCTATGTTTTTTGCCTCTGACACTGACTTTTTCGCCTCTCGTTTGGCCTTCTTATAGTTATCTTTTAGTTGTGTTTGTTCTTCCTCGTCATTACAACGTAAAAGCTCTCTAAAGCACATGACCCATCACTAGCCTAATATTCCAAAAAAACACACCAGCTGACCCTACCATGTCCAATACAAATATAAAGCCCAAATTAACACTCTAGTTTCACTCAATCCATACCATTTAAGTAACCCATATCATAATTATGTCCATCAAGGCCCAACATACTCTCTATACCATCATGACGGAGGCCTAATTTATATAAATACAATTGTTTAAGGTTTAGGTATTTTTTTTCCTTGTTTTCTTTTGAAAATGAGTAATGCATCGGTAAACATTTTTTCAAAACAAAATAAATTTACAAACAATAGAACTGAGCTAGAAGTCTTTTGACTTTCGTTTGGGCCATGGCGGCCAGCGCTCCCCTTAGTCGTATCTATCCACCTCTCCAGACACAATATCTTGAGTACCTATGATGGTGACAACATTTGCTGGCATGTGATGTTTGGACGCCTACCAAATGAATTAAATACAATAAACAATAACCAATTAGATTCTATCAACGCCTAACAACTAAATCTCTGGCTGAAGAAGACTGGTGTGCTCCAAATTATATATAAAAACACTATCAAAAGCACATCAATTATTCTTTGATATCTTCCGAAATATGATGATTATGTACTTAAAATCGTTTAATTATGTTTACAGGTGTTGTGAAGGGAAAGATGGACAAAAGGAGAATATTTGACAAGAAATTGAAGAAATCCAAGCTTAAAATTCCAAGCATGGGGCCGTGCCTCATTTAGCATGCCCCCATGCCTTACCTGAAACACACCCCCGTGCTAATTTGGCACACCCTCATGATTGGACATCTGACAGGACAAAAAGTACTGTTCCCCAAAAGCAGTCACGGGGCCGTGCCCCATTTGTCACGGGGTCGTGCTTGCCCCTTTCTCGGGGCCGTGCCCCATTTGTCACGAGGTCGTGCCCCGATAACTCCTGCACGTATGAGCCGACCAATTTTCGTAAGCATTGTACTAACACGGGGCCGTGCCTTTTTGTCACGGGGCCGTGCTTAAACACTCCGGGAAGCCTATAAATAGAGGGCTAAGTTCACCATTTTGGCAAGCTTTTGGTGGGGTGATACTCTGCAGAACTCTCTGGGGAATCAAGTCTTGAAGACCATTTGGAGGCTCGGGAGGTGCATACAACACTTGTAAGAAGCTCGGGATTGTCTAAACATCATCCATTGTGGAATCACCTGTTTGATTGTTCCATTTCACCGATGAATTCATACTTATCTTCTATTTTGTGTGTTGTTATGTTCAAGCTCATTATGAGCTAAACTCTTAATATCATCCTAATTGGATGAAACTTATGTAATTTGTGATGAACTAATGGTGTGATAAATATTGTGTTAATGTTATGGTGGTCTTGGGAAAACTTTCGATGGGTAGCACCTACATTTGAACGGGGAGTTATAAGTTTATGGTTTGTAATTGTGATTGTCATACACGGTTGAAAAATGTATGATCAACTTTTATTCATAACAAACTATGGCTAATTAACTAGATTTGGTTATTAGAAATCATAAGACCTTAACTTTCTGATCATTTATGGGTTCCCTTTTATTAGTTTGAGAAATCTATAGTAATTGTTATGGTTTTCTAAAATTAATGGTATGTTGGGAAGGAACTTGATCAACTCTCTTCTAAGATTAAGTTATGTTTTCAGAAATTATATGTCAAAAAGGACACAAAAGATTTGCCTACATTACTAGGGCCTTGACCTAAGCAGTAAATCTCAACCTGACATGGTCCTGGTCACTACGGAGCGGATAGATGAGAAATCGCACCAGCTCATCTTTATAAACGTTAACACAATTACTTTATTCAATATCTTTAGTCACATCACCACTTCATCATAGTTACATAAGTGTAATCCAAGTTAGGATGATAGGTGCACTTGCCTTTTGTGTGTGTAGATAGTAGTAGTAATAACCATTTAAAACTGAATCTGTGCGGAAAAAACCTTTATAAAAATATATATACTTTCACACCGCATCAAGTTTTTGGCGCCGTTGCCGGGGAAACACGGCAAGTTTGAAAGACAATCTAAATTTTTGATTGTCCTGTTTATATCTTGTTAATATTTTTTTGTTCAAATTCATTTTAATTTTGTAGTTAGTTTGCCTTAGTTAGTTTAGTTGCATTAGCCTAATTCATTATTCTTTAGCCTTAGATAGTTTATGCTTCTTTAAGGTGCTGTTTGTTTTTTTGCAGGAAAACGTCTGCGGTCTGCGGTCTGCGGACCACATCTGCAGACATCTGCAGCAGAAGAGGTGGACCAAATGTCTGCAGTCTGCAAGAAAAAGACTGTTTGTTTTTTAACAGTATTCAATTTCTCCCCAAATACACAAATCATTCACTACTCAATTAGATTAATTTTCATTTTATTATAATGTTTTTTAATTGATTCCTATTGACATCGTAGCTTTAATCGTATCTTTCTTGCATGTTTTCTAATAATTATTATTGATCATAAGTTGATAACCTACCATCAACCATTCATGATCATCACTCAAAATCCACACAATCATACAAACAGGATAGCAAGCATTAGCTCACTAAAATTGTAAATATGATCAATAATATAAAGTCAAAGTGCAGAGTGATAAACAAGCATTAGCTCATAGAACACAATCATTTTCTTCAACTAAACAGGAAGCTTCAGGACATCGGGATCACAGTTGAATCAAAAAGATTGAAAAAAAAAAGTTTTCAAAGTGACCAAAAACTTAATCAACAAGCAAAAATTAATAAACATACAGAAACAAATCCAACAAATTCACACAGAACCCAAAACAAAATCTAAAAATCCAAACTTTATCAAATCAAAAATTTTATTTTTTTGCAGAAATCAAATGATCTTGAATCGAAGAACAAAACCCATAAAAATTAAACAATTACACAGAGAAAGGGTCATGTGAAATACCTGAATTACCCCCATCTTCTTCTGAATCATTGTTGAAGAACTTCTCTGTTGAATACCTCAAGTAACACCCTGCATTCATACTCCTTCCTTCTCTACTCGGTAAACAACCAATTTCAGCTTATATCGCTAAAACCAAACCAGGTACCGATTTTCCAACACGATTTGAGAGGCTACTCTCCCAAACCGAAGGACAATTCAACGAAATCTGTTTAGCAGAGTGAACGAATCGAGTTACAGTGAGTGAGGTGTTGAAATACTCTCTAACCTGAGTGATAACCCCCTGCGAATCGACGGTCCAGGCGTGGATCCAGGAGATCTGTAAGGTGGGAGATGGGGGCAAGGGTCGTGGTGGTGAGGTTGTCAGTGATGGGGTTGTGACTGCACGGTGGGGTTTCAGGGGTGTATTCGTGAGGGGGTGTGTTGGTCACGGTGGTTGGTGGTGGTGGAGATGGGGTTTTAAGGGGAGATACGAGGGAGAAGAGGTTTTATGATATGTCTTCCCGTCTGAAGACACTAGTCCATGTCTGCACCAAGAAGACCTCGCGCAGACGTTTTTTAATGAAACGTCTTTCAAAAAACAAACAGTCTGCGCACTCAAAACCTCTTCCCGCGTCTGCATGCGCGCAGATGAAGAGGTGGGGAAGAGGTTTTCTTAAAAAACAAACACCACCTAAGTTAGTGTATGTCCGACTCGTCTAGTCCTGAACTTGTTTCACCTCTTTCGGAACCTGAATGACTTTTCCGACAAAGATTACGTGAAAGACCACAACAAGCAGCAACAATCATCGAAGAAGACATCTCGGAAGATACACCATCCGAAGGAGACATGGCTAATCAAGACGAGGAAATAAAGATGACGCACTATGCCATACCATCAATCGACGGTTATGAGTCTAGTGTTGTCCAACCAGCAATAGCAGCCAACAATTTCGAGATTAAGTCTAGTATTATCCAACTCGTAGAGAACTCTGTTCAGTTTAACGGATTGCAAGACGAAGACCCTAACGCTCACATCTCACGATTCCTTCGTATCTGTGCAACATTCAAAATCAATACTTGTTCAGACGATGCTATTAGACTAAGACTTTTTCCATTTTCACTTCGCGGTCAAGCCATTGACTGGCTTGATTCACTTCCGCCTGGTTCCATCACCAAATGGGCAGAAATGGCTGAACAATTCCTGTTGAAATACTTTCTGCCCGATCTCACTGCCAAATTAAGAAGCAACATTACGAGCTTTCGCCAGGACGATGATGAATCATTACACACAGCATGGGAGAGATATAAAGGTCTCCTTCAGATATGCCCACATCACGGACTTGATCTGTGGCTGCAGTGTCAAACTTTTTATGATGCAATCAGCGGAGCACACAACCAAGCTGTAGACCAAAGTGCGGGAGGAGATTTCGGAAGTGTCACACCAACAGAAGCATACCAAGCCCTAGAGAAAGCAGCTAAGAAAATCTTTGCTTACAATCCCTTGAGAAACAAAATCAACTCTAGAGGGATTCATCAAGTAGACTCTGAAACGCTGATCACAGCCCAGTTAGAGGCCTTAACCAAACGATTCGAACAATTGCAAGCTGAACTTAAAAAGACTCCAACACGATGCAACACATGTGGAAATTCACACAAGACTAATGAATGCCCACAAGGCATTGTGATAGTTGAAGATGTTGACTACGTAGGAGGCCCAAACAACTCATATAATAACAACTCAAATTGGAGGAGCAACTCGAATTACAGAGAAGCCGGTAACAACCCATCATCATCTGGATTCAACCGTAGGCCACCTTATCAACAACAGAAACCACCATATCAAGGTCTAAGCAGTATTAATCAAGACCGTGGAGCATCATCAATGGAAGACTTATTTCAGCAATTGTTGTTAACCACACAAGCCATAGATGAGTACAACCGGAAATCTGATCGAAGAAACGAGGAAAGGTTCCAAAGAAATGAGGCTGACGTCAAAAGCAACAAAGCATCGTTGCAAACCATTGAAAACCAAGTAGGTCAGATAGCACAACAACTATCTGCAAGACCCCAAGGTGCTTTGCCTAGCAACACAGTAACAAACCCTAATGCTCAAGTCAAATCCATCACCACAAGGAGTGGCAAAACCACTCAAGGTGATGCACCTGTATTACAGCCCATCCTTGAAGAAATAGAACTCGAGACTCCAAGTAATGCAAGTGACAAGCAGAACCAACCTGTTGTTATTGAAGAACCAGCCAAGAAATACGTACCACCGCCACCTTATGTTCCACCACCTCCATATCCCGGTCGTCTGAGACAACAACAAATGGAGGCACAATATGGCAAATTTCTGGGATTGTTCAAGCAACTCCACATTAATCTGCCATTGGTGGAAGCCTTAGCCCAAATGCCAAATGATGCTAAGGTTTTAAAAGGTGTATTGTCAAACAAGAAGAAACTAGAAGAGTTATCACATGTAGTTTTGAATGAGGAAAGCTCAGCAGTTCTTCAAAACAAACTACCTCAAAAGATGACTAATCCAGGGAGTTTCACCATACCTTTCCTAGTGGGAAATCTTTCTGTCAGCAACGCGTTAGTCGATTTAGGTGCTAGCATTAGCCTTATGCCTTATGCGGTTTTTGAAAAGTTAAACCTAGGTGAGCCTAGACCTACTCGTATGAGCATCCAATTAGCTGACCGTTCTGTCAAATATCCGAGGGGCATTGTTGAAAATCTCTTAGTTAAAATCGACAAGTTCGTATTTCCCGTTGATTTTGTGATCCTCGACATGGATGAGGATAAGAATGTTCCTCTCATCCTAGGTCGACCTTTCTTAGCAACCGCTCGAGCCCTCATTGATGTTTGCACCGGCGAACTCACACTCCGAGTGGATGAGGAGGAAGTGACATTTGACATAGGACAATCCATGAAACATCCTCAACATCATGACGATTCACTCTATTATATTGATGTTTGCGACTCAATCATAGGCTGTCATCTGAAGAACACTCGTCAAATTGAAGCTTACAATACTCAATTAATAGAAATCCAAACCACCGAGCCCATCTTTGAGAACCAAATCATTCCAAAACTTGAAGTAGATGAAACATCATCTTATCAAGAAGCATTTGAGATCATCGATCAAGAATTAGAACCTAAAGCCAAACCTTCTATCGAAGACCCTCCGACTATAGAACTCAAAGAACTACCTTCTCATCTTGAATACACTTTTCTTGAAAATACATCTCAACTTCCTATCATAATCTCTTCCGCTTTATAAAATGATGAGAAGAACAAGTTGCTCAAAGTGCTGAAGGCACATAAACGAGCAATTGCATGGAAAATCATGGACATCAAGGGAATCAATCCATCCTTTTGCACTCATAAGATATTGATGGAGAAAAACTTTAAATCCATCATTCAAACTCAAAGATGTTTAAATCTAAGCATGCAAGAGGTGGTGAAGAAAGAAGTAATCAAACTGCTAGATACCGGTTTGATTTACCCTATTTCTGATTCGCCTTGGGTCAGTCCCGTCCAAGTTGTTCCAAAGAAAGGAGGAATGACTATGGTAACTAACGAGAAAAATGAGCTTATTCCAACTCGTACGGTTACAGGATGGAGAGTTTGCATCGACTATCGCAAACTCAATGATGCCACAAGGAAGGATCACTTCTCTCTACCTTTCATCGACCAAATGCTAGAGAGACTTTCTAGAAAAATGTTCTATTGTTTCCTCGATGGTTTCTTAGGGTATTTCCAAATTCCTATTGCTCCTGAAGATCAAGAGAAAATGATATTCACTTGTCGATATGGCACTTTTGCTTATCGCCGAATGCCTTTTGGATTGTGTAATGCCCCTGCTATATTTCAAAGATGCATGGTAGCAATTTTTCATGACATGATTGAACACTCAATGGAAGTTTTCATGGATGACTTCTCCGTCTTTGGAAACTCATTTGAACAATGTCTTAAAAACTTGGAAAAGATGCTGGTTACATGTGAAGATTCTAACCTTGTTTTGAATTAGGAAAAGTGCCACTTCATGGTTACTGAAGGAATAGTGTTGGGACATAAGATTTCTCGAGCAGGCCTCGAAGTTGATCAAGCCAAAGTTGACGCTATTTCCAAACTGCTATATCCCACAAGCGTGAAAGAAATTAGAAGCTTCCTAGGTCATGCAGGGTTCCATCGTCGTTTCATTAAAGACTTCTTAAAAATCGCACGACCAATGACTCAACTTCTTGAGAAAGATGCAAAATTCGTGTTTTCCAACGAATGCATCAGTGCATTTGATCTGTTAAAAGAGAGATTGGTCACCGCTCCAATTATGGTTTCCCCAGATTGGACGTTACCATTTGAACTCATGTGCGATGCAAGCGATTTTGCGGTAGGAGCCGCGTTAGGACAAAGGAAAGACAAGCAATTTCACCCAATTCACTATGCGAGCAAAACCCTAAATGACGCGCAAGAAAACTACACAACCACCGAGAAAGAACTTCTCACAGTAGTTTTCACATTTGACAAATTCCGCTCATATCTAATCCTGTCAAAAACAACCGTCTATACCGATCATTCAGCCCTATGTTATCTGTTCAACAAACAAGATGCAAAGCCGAGATTGATACGATGGATACTTCTGCTTCAAGAATTCGACGTTGAGATTCGTGACAAGAAAGGACCAGAAAATCTAGCAGCTGATCATCTTTCACGTCTTGAAGATTCAAACCCTCCACAAACCGAGGAATTCAAAATAAACGATAATTTTCCTCACGAATTCCTTTTGAACATCCAATCTTCAATCGATGAGCATCCTTGGTTTGCTGATTTCGCGAACTATTTGGCAAGCGGAATCCTTCTCACAGGAATGACTTATCAGCAAAAGAAGAATTTTTTTACTGACAATAAGCACTACTATTGGGAAGACCCATACCTATTCAGAATCAGTGTGGACCAACGCATTTATGGAAGTGAAGCGGAACAGATCCTAAGGCACTGTCATGAAGGACCCACAGGAGGCCACCATGCAGCAACCCTAACAGCCAAAAAGATTTTCGATTCTAGATTCTATTCATCCACAATCTTCAAGGATGCTCATAACATGGTACGCACCTGTGATGCATGTCAAAGAGCAACAAACATCTCGACACGGGATGAGATGCCTCAGAAACCCGTTCAAGTATGCGAGGTATTTGATGTATGGGGTATTGATTTCATGGGGCAATTCCCGGTGTCATTTGGTAATCGTTACATCTTGGTAGCAGTTGATTATGTCTCAAAATGGGCCGAAGCTCAAGCCCTGCCTACTAACGATGCAAGAAATGTTGTCAGATTCCTTAAGAAATTATTCTCTCATTTTGGTACCCCCAAGGCTTTGATTAGTGATCGAGGAACCCATTTCTGCAACAACCAGCTCGAAAAAGCAATGGCTCGTTATGGAGTGAACCATCGCTTTACAACCGCTTATCATCCACAAGCAAATGGGCAAGCTGAAGTCACTAATCGAGATATCAAACGAATCCTAGAAAAACCCGTAGGACAAAATCACAAGGACTGGTCTACCAAGCTAGATGATGGATTATGGGCGTTTTGAACAGCCTTTAAGACTCCCATTGGCACAACACCATTCAAACTCGTTTATGGGAAGTCGTGTCACCTACCTGTGGAACTAGAAGATAAAGCCTATTGGGTACTCAAAGCAGCAAACCTAGACCAAGGCCTTGCAGGAAAGAATCGATTTCTACAAATCCATGAACTAGAGGAACTGAGAGAACGAGCATACGAAAATGCTAGGAAAAGACAAGGAAATTCCACGACTCTCGTTTAAGGAGCACTAAACGATTTCATGTGGGGGGAACGTGTCTTACTGTATAACTCTCGTTTACGTTTGTTTCCCGGAAAGCTAAAATCACGTTGGTCTGGACCTTACACGATTAAAAATGTGTTTCCAAATGGTGCCATCAAAATTGACAACCACGACGGTTTAAGTTTCAAGGTGAATGGAAAACGTTTAAAACCATATAACGATGGGCCAACCAAGATTTTCTCGGAGGAATTACACCTCCGCCCCGACGAAGATTAAGTGTGGGGAGGGGTCGAGCCGAAGACCCGAAACGAAAACACGGCACTTGTATATAGATTTTATTTGAAATTTTTAACTTTTTGTAGGACTCACAAGCACAAGCACGGGGCCGTGCCCCACTGAACACGCCCCCGTGACTCTGACAAAAAAATTTTCCATGATCTCCGCTGACGACTCTGGAATGTTACAGGTCGAATTTAAGGCGACTTCTGACAAGCACGGGGCCGTGCCTACCCAAGCACGCCCCCGTGATCAACTTTTCCGACCTGTGTATAAATACCGCACTTGTTCCAAGCTTTCAACAACCCATTTCTGCTCAAAATCTCATAAATAAAAGATGAAAGAATCAAGTCAAGGAAGTTCCAATTGGAATCCTACGACGAAACCACGATCTGAAACTCGGGAACCAACAACTCAAGAATATTTCTTCAAGCTTCATGAGCTAATCAAGAAATTGATTGAGATGAATCTCACCACAACTCAACGCTTAGCTGAACTTATCCAGAAAGTTCAGGAAATGAGCGAGGAACTTGTTTCCATCAATCGCCGGCTTGCGGAACTTAGCAACCACACTTCGCACTACCCTATCCCGACCCTTCCACACAAAATGTGTGGAGGCTTCTTCTAGAGGCATTTCGTGATGGGTCATGTGCGCTAGTGCGCGTTAAGGAGTCTGGTTTAGCAGTTTCAGATTCCCGGTTTTTAACGTATTATGTAATCGTAGGAGCTAGGAAAATGTACTTGTCGCTAGGCTTGTTTATTTAAATTCTAGAACTAATTTCATAGCTTTTCTGATGATTTGGATGTGACAAAACTTAACCGGGTAAATTACGCAACGCACGAAATTGAGAAACGGAACAACGAAAGGCTGAACCGAAACTGCATAAGGGGAACACGCCCCCGTGACGACAAAAAAATTGACAAAACCTGACTTGTTTCAGCCTTTCATCTTGTTCCCCATCAATGTTGCATGATAAATCAAGAGCTTTAATCAAGAGGTTAGTATACTAATTCCTATCATTATGATAGCCATTTGCATGTATTTAGGTGATTAGGTCTATAAACAACCGAAATCCTAATGATTATATGTAAGAGCTTGTGCTTAAACATGTCATGGAATTATGAATGCTTTACCCCTTCTTGTTTATATTTCTCTTGAAGTTGATTAGTGTCAATTAGTATTATTAGTTAGTTATTAGTATTAGTTGACGGGTTTGTTAGAACATAAAATCAAGTTTAACCACTTAAACTTTCTGAAAAACGTAGCGGAGTTACAACTTAATAAAACCCATTTTATAAGCTGAAAATAATGTTCTTTAGTGACCATTTAAGATGGAAAAACAAACCCAAACAAAAGGATCATTTATGTGAATGAAACAAGCTATGAACAATACACAAATGTACATAAAATCACAGCCATATGAAGCTGTGATTTGTTACCTTTCTGCAGCAGAAAAAAACGACTAAGATGAGAAGTTGTAGATGCTTGAAACGACTAAGAACTCAAGTGTAGAGGTCCTCAAGTGTTTATACCCCAAGCTACTTTGCAAACCACTTCTCTTGTTAGGTAGAAATCACCAATACAACACCAAAAAACTTCAAGAAAACCCTGAAAACATGCTGCTGGCCGTAGCTTGTTTGAGGGAGAGAGAGGAGAGTTTTTCTTGTGTTGTTAGTTGCATGTGTGTTTCAAATGAGAGGAGAGCTGATCTATTGATTAGTGGAAGGGAGACAACAATGCATGTGTGTTGAGTCTTCAAGAGAATATGTTGGTGGAATCATGAAAGGCATGCATGCATGATGTTCTTCTCAAGAAAACAACCACTATGACATTCATGTGGTGTTGGACGGTTTTAATTTATAAAAGAGAGGTTTCTTTTATAAAATTAAACATTAACACACATATATATATATTGCCTACTCTTTTAACTAGTTTATACAATTAACCAATTAATTGTATAAGTAGTATACTCTCATTATTATTTGGTGTTATACAACTAATTTAAATAACACTTCAAATAATATTATTGAACAAAATATCCTAATAAATTGTTCCATCTCATATGCAACTTATTTAGAAAACCCATTTTCTAAATTGGTGTAAATATTTAATTGCATGATCATATCATCAATTAAATATTAATTGTTGTTTGCTAAGCTTGTTATTGGGTATAACCCGACTTGGATCATAACGTACTAACCACATCAATATTTTATGTGTCTTGGGCACATAGAATCCTACATTAGTATGTTTCCCTTTAGTGTTAACAAGACTATCTTCATAATGTGTGGTGATTTCATTGTTAATCATGTTCAAGTTACAAGAATTGCCAAGTAGTGTTGAAACATTATATATTTTTGTCTTGAATTATTAACAAATGCTCAAAATGTTTAACGTATAATCTTTGGTTTTTCAAGCAAGAAAATGACAAATTTATGCTTAATCAAAGATTTACAAACAAAACCACACGTGCTCGAGTTGAAATTTCGTGCCTCAAAATGTTAACCGCACCCCCACGTTTCAAGAGACACACCCCCATGTTTAACAATTTTTTCTTAAAAAGCAAACGTGTCAACTGTTTTTCAACAAAAGTTCACAAAAAGGGTGACATGGCTCTTGAAAATCAATTTTTGTCCCTAAAATAGAGAGACTATTCCATAAAACCGGTTTTGTATATTTTAGCTAATTTGTCAAAATTTCAGGATCATGAACCATCCATACTTACAATTTGGAGGAAACCGTGAAAGATGGTGTCATGACTAGTTGCAAAGGCTCTTGCAAAGGGCTGAAAAGTCACATTTGCAAGCCAATGAGGAAACCTTGGCGGCTGTCGGACAGCTCGAAAGATATAACAATTTATTGAGTATTCAGTGGAAGCGGTTGTTTGCACAAAACAGACCTTCTATTTATGAACTAACTCTTGAATTTTTAGCATCATTCAGATTTAGCATGAAAGACTCTAACCCTTGGAATGATGAAGCAGTTACATTCAGACTAGATGGACATTGGCGAAAAACATCCATCGCTATATTTGGAGTCTATCTGGGAATATATACAGAACAGGAAATGGAGGAGGAAGCAATATCAGGAATGCCAGCTTACCATAGATTTCCAGATGAGGAAAGTAGGGATGCAGAAAGCGGTGCCATGAGAAAGTCATTTTGGAAAAAGATTGGAACAGGGGCCTTCAACTCAAGTAAAACCAAGAGCAGTCAGATTCGAGACCCGTTGCTACGATACATACATCGGTTGCTTAGCCATTCGATAACAGCTCGTGGCCAAAGCGAGGGAGTTGTTAGTTTGAGAGACCTGTTTATTTTATACTGTATGACTAATAATTTTCCATGCAACATTGGGTATTTGTTTTGTAACTTGTTTGCCAGGAATGCAACTGCAGGTGCTCCGACACCTATGTTTGGAGGAAGCTGGATCCTGAACTTGTACGAGAGTTATGGGTGTAACATGGAGGGAACCGAAGGAGTAATGCCAGGACTGCTGGACTTAAGCATTTGCACAAGCATGTACATGATCACAACCCTACCAAATGGACAACCGAGATTTATGGATAGAAAGGGACAAATCTGGGATCCGGCAGATCCTGAGGAGATTATCATGGACCTTGATATGCCAGCACATCATAAAGATGTCGGGGCCTCCAGCTCACACGTCGGAGAATTCCCAACCATGTTTGACCTTTATGAAGCAATCCAGACCACCAGTGACCATGCAAGGAGATCATTCGAATACGCGCAACAAGCTTTCAATCGTGTCGAAAATCTGCACTCCCGAGTGGATGACCTGAGCAATGATGTCACGTACATTAGAAACCGAATGTATCATGAGTGGGGGGATATCCCGCCATAAAGCCCTTGAAAAACCGTATCACTTTCAGGGCCCGGGCACAGTTGTTTTGTGCCAATCTATCCTTTACTTTATGTCATTTTTTTATTTTCTTTTGTGTGTTTAGGATTTTAATGTTTTCAATAAATGGATGATATTTCAGGTGATCCCGATGATTCTCACAAGCAAAGGCACAAGTCGACTTCATCATCTTTTGGAGAGTATCTCGTTACCATTCCTTGTTTTATATTATTAATCACATTGGGGACAATGTGAATTTTAAGTGTGGGGATGGGATTAATTGGGATATACATTTGATACTTTGCTAAAAAATGGTCCAAATTTAAAAATTTTAAAATCACTTAACTATTAATTTTGTGATACGAAACCAAAAATTTAAACAATTTTTGATAAACCAAATTATAAATATACATTTTCGGGAAATAAATAAGTAAATAAGAAAAATCCAAATAAAAAATTTGAAAATGTATTTTTTTGTGATATCCTTAAAAGCAATAATCCAGTAAAAATATTCAATCATGTAAAATGAAACACTTTTACCCAATTCCATCCGTTTGTGAGTTTATTTTTGAGCCTTAAAATAGCTTTTGCAAATCTTTGCAATTTTACATTCATTCTGGATTCAATTGAGGGTGCCTTATGATACGTGTTATTAGAACTTGCTTTGGGTATACATTTCAAGACCTTAATTAGTATTTTCTGCATGAAAATGAGTTAGGCACTAGGAAACCTTAACCATTCAAGCCCCAACCAATTTCTTTTAATTTTCCTTACCCGAACGTCAACCCTAGTTAGCCCCGTTGAGCTTAAACATTTTTATTTTTGATCACCCGAACCACCAAGTCACTTAACCAAAAAGCCTTCAACAAAACTTTTTTTTCGTTAAAGACACGTTTTTGGCTTATAAATAAAAAAAGAAAAGAAAAAGAAAAATTTGGTCTTTTACCGGCAGACCTAGAAGAACTGGAATGCGTTCTTTTGATTTTAATTTGCTTTGTTGCCTTCATCACGCAAAACAGGGATTTCCCCCGGAAATCCGCGAACAAATTTTCAACCTCACGTACGACGCAAGAAAGAAATGGCGAAAAAAGGAACAAGTTCTGCCATTTTGTGGAATTTCAAAAAGCGCTATAAAGAGACGGGCAAAAAGATACGAAAGGTGCCCGAATTGTGGAAATTAGTCACACGATGGAAAATGCAAGAAGAACCAAACTGAATCTCAATACGAATACACAAAACTGATCCGATTGGGTGCTATTAGGCTTCAAGCCGAACGATCCTTACGAAAGTATAGTTTTGTGTATCTTCGGGTAAAGGATGAAGTAAGGTTTCTGAAAGCAAAATACGGTCTTGACAATCTGACCTTAAACGAGTCCTCAAGTTAGCATATCCCTTCTAGCTTGAAGTATTGTATAGGGAACTTTTTACTACTTTCCTTGTAGTTTATGTTAGAAAAATAAGCCAAGATCGTCGTCTTTAGCATTTAGCCACTTTTTCCAAACATTTCATACCCGAGCCCGAGCCAAGTTACAGCCCACTAAAGACCTAATGATTTATGCAAGTAAATATCTAAGTAGGTGGAGAATTGATCCCTTAACAAGCATATGATTTCACACGTATTCGTACTAGGCAATTGAGCGTATTAGTCATACTTCATCTTATGTATGATTCCATATATTTAGCCGAGTATGAGTGCATCTTGTGAGAAGTGTGGATTTTTACATGATTATAATCTTTACTAACAATCCCATTGCTTGCTAGGATATCATTCTATACATGCCTAAAATGCTTGCATTTGGATGAAATAATTTTTACTTGCGTATTTCCCGAAAGACATATTTATCTTTTGCTTTATTTGGTTTTCGGCGGAGTTGTCATTTTAAGTGATTTTGCTTGAGGACAAGCAAAGTTTAAGTGTGGGGATATTTGATGTGCTCCAAATTATACATAAAAACACTATCAAAAGCATATCAATTATTATTTGATATCTTCTGAAATAAGATGATTATGTACTTAATCGTTTAATTGTGTTTTCAGGTGTTGTGAAGGGCAAGGTGGACAAAAGGAGCATATTTGACAAGAAATTAAAAAAATCCAAGCTTTAAATTCCAAGCATGGGGTCGTGCCTCATTTAGCACGCCCCCATGCCTTGCCTGAAACACACCCCCGTGCTAATTTGGCACACCCCCGTGATTGGACATCTTAAAGAACAAAAAGTACTGTTCCCCAAAAGCAGTCACGGGGTCGTGCTCCATTTGTCACGGGGCCGTGCTTGCCCCTTTCACGGGGTCGTCCCCATTTGTCACGGGGTCATACCCCGACAACTCCTGCACGTACGAGCCGACCAACTTTCGTAAGCATTGTACTAACACGAGGCTGTGCCTTTTTGTAACGGGGTCATCCTTAAACACTCCAGGAATGTGACGCCCTAAACCCGGCAGGGCACCGGAGGCACGTCACGCAGTTGGATTAATATGTTAAACACAAATCAGAGCTTTCTATTTATAGCGGAAGACTTTAAACACTATTATATATTAACCCAACTTTTAAAACATTTTACATATGATTGTATTTAATTATACATCGCCCTATTTACATTATTAACAAGCCCTAAATCCTATGCCAGCAACTGCTCCGGGATAGCATCCTCGTTCAGCTCATACCTGCTTTCCTCTATTATCAGAGGATCCCTCCTTACCTAGCACACACAACACATTTAAAACATCAGATAAACTGGTGAGTTCTAAATTTTCATTAAAACATTATCAGCACATTTACACACATAAAAGTCACATATTGGCAATATTACAATAATTAACTTTTATCATTACTTTATCCCACTGGACCTTACCCCATCGAACATCGGTTGCCCACATCTAGCAACTACCAGTTCTCATACCTAGTAACGTCGGTTGCCCACATCCAGCAACTACCAGTTACTATACCCAGAAACGTCGGTTGCCCACATCCAGCAACTACCAGTTTCCCCTACCTAGTAACGTCGGTTGCCCACATCCAGCAACTACCAGTTACTATACCCAGAAACGTCGGTTGCCCACATCCAGCAACTACCAGTTTCTATACCCAGAAACGTCGGTTGCCCACATCCAGCAACTACCAGTTTCTATCTCTCATCCAGTAGGATGCCAAATAATCATCTAGGGTCGTCACCACAAGATGTTCACAAAGCTGAGTGATCGTCATCACTCCTATCAAACTGTATAGTTTCACAACCAGGCATCTTACCCTAACTGGCCTGTTGAGATTTACATCACGTTACCATTTCAAAAACATTTCTTTTACTTATTGCCAATATTATCACATTCATTTACACCCCACTCATTCTTTCTTTTAGCACCAGTTTTAACATATTTTCATTAATCATTACACCCCATCTGACCCATTGGAATCATTACCATCACGTAATGATTAACAATGTTCAGATGACCATCTTTTACACTCTACCTGACCCACCAAAATCATTACCATTACGTAATGATTAACAATGTTCAGGTAATCATTTATTACTCCCACTTTCCCCCTAACAGCTTTTCAAACTGTTAGAAACATATCAACATCACTGGCACAATACTGGTACTAAAACATTCAATTCATTTATCATTGTATGTGTGCTAGCCTGAATGTTAAAACCAAACATTTGAAAAGGGCTTAGAACTCACCTTATCAACTTCCTCACCAGTCTACACAATCCACGAACACAAGGTAACTAGTCCTTCCTCTAATCAAGATATATCTAAAGCAATAAACCTTGGTTCAGTAAACTTATTCTCAAACAGGGCCCTCATGCGATTGAACACTTATGCGAATGAGCCATCATGCGACTGGACCTTATGCGGATGAACCATGCGACTGAACCTTCAGCCGTACGACTAGCCCTTCATTCGCACGATTGAGTTCTCATTCGTATCCAGTGTTCGCTCGTCTTCATTCGGACTTCCAATCAGGCGACTGAGTTCCAATCGCACGATTGAACCTCCATTCGCACTCAGTCGCACGACTAGACTCTCATTCATACGACTGGGGCATGCGATTGAGCCCATTCGCCTGAAACGAATTAGCAGCTGTGTTCTTGACGTTTTTGATCCAAACTCACTCAAAATTTGAGTTTTAACCATCCAAATCATACCATATTCAAAACAGATCCTATACACATCGTTTACAATGGTTTCGGACCATTATTTAATCAAAACTTCACAAAAACTTGGATTTGAATTCCTGGATTTTAAATTTAGAAGTAAACAAGACCAATTTACTGATTTAAACAGGTTATTGGATCAAATTCAATCATACACACAGCTTATAACATCTCCGGATTAATCCGTGATGTTCAAAACTTACCAAAACGGGGTTTCGTCTGATTAATTGGCAAGAACAGGGTGTTTGGGTGTGAAGGGGACAAGAAAATAGAGATGGAAATCTGCCCTTGAACCCCTGCACCGCCCTACTTATCCATAAACTAAACTTAACCGCCTCACCTTCAGTCGCACGATTGAACCATTCGTACGACTGAACCGTGCGACTGAAGCTCATACGCCTACTATTCGTACGACTGAGTCTCAATCGCACGTATGGGGTGCGACTGAAGTTCATTCGCATATGACTTATGCGACTGAACACTTAAACACTCAAACAACTCAACTTAATTTAATTAATCATAACTATAATAAAATTTACAAGTCCGGATTTAGAAACCGGATGTTACAACTCTCCCCCCTTAAATAGGTTTCGTCCTCGAAACCAACTATTCAAACAACTGGGGATAATCTCTCTTCATCTCATCTTCTGATTCCCAAGTGAAATCAGATCCCTTTCTATTCGACCACTGCACTTTAACTAACTCAATAGTTTTATTCCTCAGCTTTTTCACCTTTGTGTCTACTATAGCAGTAGGTTTCTCAACATAGTTCAACTTATCATCCACTTCTATGTCATCTAAAGGTACATAAGCATTCTCATCGGCCAAACACTTGCGCAACTGTGACACGTGAAAGGTTGGGTGGATTCCTTGCAATTGATCGGGTAATTCTAGTTTATAAGCCACTTTCCCAATTCGTTCTATGATTCTAAACGGTCCTATAAAACGAGGACTTAACTTTCCCCTCTTTCTGAATCTGATAATTCCCTTCCAAGGAGATACTTTCAACATAACTCTATCTCCTACTTCGAACTCTATATGCCTTCGCCTTTTATCTTCATAAGACTTTTGTCGATCCTGAGCTGCTTTAAACCGAACTTTGATCTGATCCAGTTTCTCATTCGTAGCCTGTACAATTTCCAAACTGCCCAACTCTTTCTGCCCAACTTCTCCCCAGCATATCGGACTCCTGCACTTTCTTCCATATAACATCTCATAAGGGGCTCTCCTAATTGTAGAATGATAACTGTTATTGTAGGAGAATTCAACTAATGGCAGATGACTATCCCAGCTACCACCGAAATCTATAACACATGCTCGTAACATGTCTTCAACTGTTTGGATAGTCCTTTCAGTCAACCCATCAGTTTTTGGGTGAAAAGATGTGCTATGTAATAAACGAGTACCCATATCTTCATGAAACTTTCTCCAAAATCTCGAAGTAAAACGTGTATCTCTATCTGACACAATAGATACTGGTACCCCATGACGAGCAATAATTTCTTGAATAGACAATTCTGCTAACTTCTCAGAGTTATACGTTTCCTTGATTGGTAAGAAATGCCCACTACGTGTCAATCTATCTACTATGACCCAAATGGTATCATAACCTTTAGCTGTACGCGGAAGCTTAGTTATGAAATCCATTGTCAATTCTTCCCACTTCCATTTCAGGATCTCTAAGGGTTGAAGCTTACCATATGGCTTTTGATGCTCAGCTTTGACCTGAAGACACGTCAAACACCTATTCACATACTGCATCAGATTAAACTTCATACCGGGCCACCAATATTCTTGTTTTAAATCCTTGTACATCTTAGTAGCACCAGGATGTATAGAATATCCGGATTTATGGGCTTCATCTAGAATTAACTCTTTCATCTTAATCGGAAACACATACGACCACATTTTGTCTTAACCCCAAAACTATTTTCTTCCAGATCCTTTGTTTGACCCTTCATTCGTTCCCGCTTCACGTTCTCTTCTTTTAATGCTTCAAATTGAGCTTCTCGTAACTGATGCATAAAATCTGGGGTTATCACTAACTTGTATGACTTAACTCGAATTGGAGGGTGTTCACTCTTTCTGCTTAATGCGTCAGCAACCACATTTGCTTTACCAGGATGGTAAAGTATTTCACAATCATAATCTTTCACCAACTCTAACCATCTTCGCTGGCGCATGTTCAATTCCTTCTGATCAAAGAAATATTTCAAACTCTTATGATCCGTGTAAATCGTACATTTCGTCCCATATAAGTAATGCCTCCATATCTTCAAGGCAAATACCACTGCTGCCAGTTCTAGATCATGTGTCGGATAATTCTTTTCATGTTCTTTCAACTGTCTGGAAGCATAAGCAATCACTCGTCCCCTCTGCATCAATACACAACCTAAACCTTGATACGAAGCATCTGAATAAATCACCAAATCTTCATTTCCATCTGGCAATGACAGCACTGGTGATTGGGTTAATTTCTGCTTCAGTTCGTGAAATGCATTTTCTTGTTCTGGTCCCCAAACGTATTCTTCATTCTTCCTCGTCAGTTTCGTTAACGGGGATGCAATTTTGGCAAAATCTTGAATAAATCTTCTATAATAACCAGCTAGACCCAAGAAACTGCGGACTTTAGATGGCGTCTTTGGAGGACTCCACTTCACTACTGTTTCAATCTTAGTAGGGTCTACTAAAATACCCTCTGCATTGATCACATGTCCTAAAAACTGTACTTCCCGCAACCAAAACTCACACTTAGAAAATTTTGCATAAAGCTTTTCCTTTCTCAATCTTTCTAACACTTCATGAAGATGGCAGGCGTGATCTCCCTCATTCTTCGAATAGATCAGTATATCATCAATAAACACAATCACTGATCGATCTAACATTGGCTTGCACACCCTATTCATCAAATCCATAAAAGCAGCAGGGGCATTCGTCAACCCAAAAGACATAACCAGAAATTCATAATGACCATAACGTGTGCGAAACGCTTTCTTAGGTATATCTTCTTCCTTGACTTTCAACTGATGATATCCCGAACGAAGGTCTATCTTAGAAAACCAACTGGCTCCCTGTAGCTGATCAAACAAATCATCTATTCGTGGGAGTGGATACTTATTCTTTATTGTCAACTTGTTTAATTCTCTGTAATCAATACACATACGCATACTCCCATCTTTCTTCTTCACAAACAATACTGGAGCACCCCACGGGGAAGAACTGGGTCTAATGAAACCTCTTTCTAGCAAGTCTTCAGTCTGCTTCATTAACTCTTTCAATTCCGATGGAGCTAATCTATAAGGTGACTTAGCAACTGGCTTAGCCCCCGGAACCAAATCAATTCTAAACTCAACTTCACGATCTGGAGGAATACCCGGTAATTCCTCTGGAAACACATCTACAAAATTTCTAACCACAGGAATGTCTTCTATCTTTCTTACAGGCTTTTGAGAATCAATTACATATATCAAATAAGATACACACTCGCGGCTCATTAACTTATCAGCTTTTATCATAGATATTATTCTCACAGTTGACTCCTCTCTATCACCATATACATTAATCGTTTTCCATCCGGTTCTCTTAATTGAATTAACTTCTTATTACATACAATATGGGCTTCATGGTTTGTCAACCAATCCATATCCAAAACTACATCAAACCCTCCTAATACCATTGGATATAGTTTAACAGGCAACCTATATCCTTCTAATTCAATATAACAACCATCAATCATACTACTAATAATCACCGATCTATCATTAGCAGTTTCAACTACAAAAGCTACTTCTAATGGCCGAACTTCACATGCAAGCATAGGGCAAAAATCAATAGATACAAAACTTCCACTCGCACCAGAATCAAATAACACATTAGCTGGAATTCCATTCACTAGAAACGTACCTGAAACTACATCTGGCAACGCTTTAGCCTCACTAGCTGACATAGAATATGCTCGCCCCTTAGCCACACTCGACCCTTTTCCTGACCCTTTCATCGATCTAACTGGTTCAGGCTTTCTAACTACCAACTTTGGACATTCACTTCGGATATGCCCCGTTTCTCCACACTCATAACATTTACGAGGACCTTCATTACATTCATTAGCATAATGTCCCATCTTTCCACATCTAAAACAACTCCTGCTACCAATCATACATTCACCCTGGTGTAGCCTACCACATTTCCCGCAACGTGACAGCTCATTTCTGACATTCCTCGGAAATTGACCCCTTCCAAACCTACTTTTCTTTTGAAAGCTTGGATTCTCAAATCTTCTTTGCACTACAGGTTCCTCTCGCCTCCTTTTACCCCCATCAGGAGCAACATTACTACCATAAACTTCTTGATACATATCTGCAGCTAAATTTACCGTCAACTTGTAACTACTCGGAGCAGATGATCTAACCAACTTCCTAACCTCCTGTGGCAATCCCTGTGTATACCTCAAAATTTTCTTCTCTTCAGGAACTACTAAATGAGGCACCAACCGCGCCATCTCCTCAAACTTAGACATGTATTCCCTATGAGACATATTACCCGCCTGAAACTGCAGGAAACTCATTTCTATTCGATCCATCTCGCCTTTCGGACAAAACTTATCCGATACTAACTTTCTAAATTCAGGCCATAACATTTTGTCAGTAGCCTCCTCGCCTAACGTCTGGATAATCATATCCCACCAATACAGAGCCTTACCTACAAACGAGTGAGCTGCAAACTTTACCTTCTGATCCTCCCTACACTCACTCAATTTGATCACGGGTTCCATTTCATGAAGCCATTTATAAGTGGCTACCACATCCATAGCCCTAGAAAATCATGGAGGATTACATTCTTTAAACTAACTATACGTAACTCCCTTTTTCTCGCTAGACCCTTCAGCTTTATCAACATTCCTACTTTCATCAGGTCTAGCTGCATCAAGGCTTTACGAACCTCCTCAGTAATTGTATCACGGAATTGCTGTCTCGTCATACTAAGCACCTCGGTGCTCTCATCAACATTTCTTCCCGAGGTTCCACCTTGCATTCTTTCACTCTCCCTATCAGCCATAACCTATTAAAACGAGATCAGGATTATTTGGTACTCGCATGTAAGTATATAACCAAAATACTATAAGTAAAGTAAATTATTAATAATGTTGGCCAAGTACTATTAATTGTTTACTTTACTTGTACTATTCTCTTATTCCTTCTCATGATAGTCCCATCACCTTTTCTTGTTTTAATAAACTATTCTATCTAGCTATCCCTGCTGGCATATCTATTTTCTAGTTAAAGTCTAGTTATTATGACACTAGATCCCTTTAACTACTGCTCTGATACCAACCTGTGACACCCTAAACCCGGCAGGGCATCGGAGGCACGTCACGCAGTTGGATTAATATGTTAAACACAAATCAGAGCTTTCTATTTACAGCGGAAGACTTTAAACACTATTATATATTAACCCAACTTTTAAAACATTTTACATATGATTGTATTTAATTATACATCGCCCTATTTACATTATTAACAAGCCCTTAATCCTATGCCAGCAACTGCTCCGGGATAGCATCCTCGTTCAGCTCATACTTGCTTTCCTCTATTATCAGAGGATCCCTCCTTACCTAGCACACACAACACACTTAAAACATCAGATAAACTGGTGAGTTCTAAATTTTCATTAAAACATTATCAGCACATTTACACACACAAAAGTAACATATTGGCAATATTACAATAATTAACTTTTATCATTACTTTGTCCCACTGGACCTTACCCCATCAAACATCGGTTGCCCACATCTAGCAACTACCAGTTCTCATACCTAGTAACGTCAGTTGCCCACATCCAGCAACTACCAGTTACTATACCCAGAAACGTCGGTTGCCCACATCCAGCAACTACCAGTTTCCCCTACCTAGTAACGTCGGTTGCCCACATCCAGCAACTACCAGTTACTATACCTAGAAACATCGGTTGCCCACATCCAGCAACTACCAGTTTCTATACCCAGAAACATCGGTTGCCCACATCCAGCAACTACCAGTTTCTATCTCTCATCCAGTAGGATGCCAAATAATCATCTAGGGTCGTCACCACAAGATGTTCACAAAGCTGAGTGATCGTCATCACTCCTATCAAACTATACAGTTTCACACCCAGGCATCTTACCCTATCTGGCCTGTTGAGATTTACATCACATTACCATTTCAAAAACATTTCTTTTACTTATTGCCAATATTATCATATTCATTTACACCCCACTCATTCTTTCTTTTAGCACCAGTTTTAACATATTTTCATTAATCATTACACCCCATCTGACCCATTGGAATCATTACCATCACGTAATGATTAACAATGTTCAGATGACCATCTTTTACACTCTACCTGACCCACTGAAATCATTACCATTACGTAATGATTAACAATGTTTAGGTAATCATTTATTACTCCCACTTTCCCCTCAACAGCTTTACAAACTGTTAGAAACATATCAACATCACTGGCACAATTCTGGTACTAAAACATTCAATTCATTTATCATTGTATGTGTGCTAGCCCGAATGTTAAAACCAAACATTTGAAAAGGGCTTAGAACTCACCTTATCAACTTCCTCACCAGTCTACACAATCCACGTACACACGGTAACTAGTCCTTCCCCTAATCAAGATATATCTAAAGCAATAAACCTTGGTTTAGTAAACTTATTCTCAAACAGGGCCCTCATGCGATTGAACACTTATGCGAATGAGCCATCATGCGACTGGACCTTATGCGGATGAACCATGCGACTGAACCTTCAGCCGTACGACTAGCCCTTCATTCGCACGATTGAGTTCTCATTCGTATCCAGTGTTCGCTCGTCTTCATTCGGACTTCCAATCAGGCGACTGAGTTCCAATCGCACGATTGAACCTCCATTCGCACTCAGTCGCACGACTAGACTCTCATTCGTACGACTGGGGCATGCGATTGAGCCCATTCGCCTGAAACGAATTAGCAGCTGTGTTCTTGACGTTTTTGATCCAAACTCACTCAAAATTTGAGTTTTAACCATCCAAATCATACGATATTCAAAACAGATCCTATACACATCGTTTACAATGGTTTCGGACCATTATTTAATCAAAACTTCACAAAAACTTGGATTTGAATTCCTGGATTTTAAATTCAGAAATAAACCAGACCAATTTACTAATTTAAACAGGTTATTGGATCAAATTCAATCATACACACAACTTATAACATCTCCGGATTAATCCGTGATGTTCAAAACTTACCAAAACGGGGTTTCGTCTGATTAATTGGCAAGAACAGGGTGTTTGGGTGTGTAGGGGACAAGAAAATAGAGATGGAAATCTGCCCTTGAACCCCTGCACCGCCCTACTTATCCATAAACTAAACTTAACCGCCTCACCTTCAGTTGCACGATTGAACCATTCGTACGACTGAACCGTGCGACTGAAGCTCATACGCCTACTATTCGTACGACTGAGTCTCAATCGCACGTAAGGGGTGCGACTGAAGTTAATTCACATATGACTTATGCGACTGAACACTTAAACACTCAAACAACTCAACTCAATTTAATTAATCATAACTATAATAAAATTTACAAGTCCGGATTTAGAAACCGGATGTTACAGGGAAGCCTATAAATAGAGGGCTAAGTCATAATTTTGGCAAGCTTTTGGTGGGGTGATACTCTGCAGAACTCTCTCGGGAATCAAGTCTTGAAGACCATTTGGAGGCTTGGGAGGTGCATACAACACTTGGAAGAAGCTCGGGATTGTCTAAACATCATCCATTGTGGAATCACCGGTTTGATTGTTCCATTTCACCGATGAATTCATACTTATCTTCTATTCTGTGTGTTGTTATGTTCAAGCTCATTATGAACTAAACTCTTAATATCATCCTAATTGGATGAAACTTATGTAATTTGTGATGAACTAATGGTGTGATAAATATTGTGTTAATGTTATGGTGGTCTTGGGAAAACTTTCGATGGGTAGCACCTACATTTGAACGGGGAGTTATAAGTTTATGGTTTGTAATTGTGATTGCCATACACGGTTGAAAAACGTATGATCAACTTTTATTCATAACAAACTATGGCTAATTAACTAGAGATGGTTATTAGAAATCATAAGATCTTAACTTTCTGATCATTTACGGGTTCTCTTTTATTAGTCTGAGAAATCTACAGTAATTGTTAAGGTTTTCTAAAATTAATGGTATGTTGGGAAGGAACTTGATCAACTCTCTTCTAACATTAAGTTATGTTTTCAGAAATCATATGTCGAAAAGGACAAAAGATTTACCTACATTACTAGGGCCTTGAGCTAAGCAGTAAATCTCAACTTGACATGGTCCTGGTCACTACGGAGCGGATAGACGAGAAATCACGCCAGCTCATCTTTATAAACGTTAACACAATTACTTTATTCAATATCTTTAATCACATCACCACTTCGTCACAGTTACATAAGTGTAATCCAAGTTAGGATGATAGCCTTTATCCCCTGATTTCAAATCCCAAAAGTTTTAACTTATTTTACTTTATTTTGATTTCTATTTTAAAAACCCTAAAAACCCTAATTTACATCAATGCATCTTATCATTTTTCTAAACAAAAATCAAATCTGATAGTCAATCATAAAAGTTGTTGAGTAGTCTTAGTGTGTTCACGGATTGATACTCGGTTCTTACCATCACTATATTACCTCACGATAGGTGCACTTGCCTTTTATGTGTGTAGATAGTAGTAGTAATAACCATTTAAAACTGCATCTGTGCGAAAAAACCTTATCAAAATATATATACTTTCACACTGCATCAAAGACCAACACTAATATTACAACCATAAAACCTCCTTCCAGAATCCAAAAATATTACCCATACCAATTAGGCCTAAGAGACATCTTGAGCTCCAATTTGAATATACAATATCAAGCCTTCTCATCACCCATATCCAGGTGTCGATCTTAATAAACGACGAGCCATCAGACCTTACCATTACCCTATAGCAATTCCAAAAAATAGTTCAAGCCCAAATCATAAAGGAATAACATTGAGTAATCCACCCATATCTTATCCGGCTAGTCTAATCTAACCTTAATAGGCCCAATCCCACCAATATTTACACTCTAGTCCACCTATATAGACTCCAAAACCGTCCCAATTATCTTTAACTACGCCCATTAAATGATCATAACTACTAAGCCCATTATTTATCCACTGTAGCATTTACCCCTTGATAGGGAGATTAGTTTCGATCATCATGATTTAGAGCCATACCCCATTGATTTTTGCACTTGGTTTGGAGTGATATGTAAGGCTTGGATCATAAGATTATTGAGTTGAGATGTCATGTATGAGTATTTTCTTATTCTTAAGTCCATGTATTCTAAATCATGACTATTTAAATCTGGTTTGAAAACCGTAGAAAGGTATTATTAGTAATAATGGGTTGACACACTCACTCTTGTTGTCAGCATACTAGTTAAGACTGATTTGGCCCGAATAAGCCGTTGGATGTATATAATCAAGTTATATTATGCTTGTACTTGGTCTTGGGGCGTGTAAGTCTTTAGGCTTGTTCATGAGCTTATATTGGAGTCTACAACAACTTATCTACTTATTCACACACATTTATTAGACTTGACTTACACGACAACTTATATTGTCTATTTAAACATGTGAACTCATTCAAGACTGTCTGATTGGATCAAAGGACTGTTAGACGAGACTGCTCACTCAATAGCATTAGACGTTTTGAATGGTTTTTGGATTATGTTTAATAAATGGCTTGTTTTGGATTTGCGTGTTTATTATCCTTTGATTGTTAATTCATTATGAATTTAACAAAATTTGACAGGATAAGTCCCATCGTTACATATATATATATATATATATATATATATATATATATATATATATATATATATATATATATACATGTATACACATATATATACATATATATATACACATATATATACATATATATGTATATATGCATATATATGTACATATATATATATATACATACATATATATATATATACACATATATATACATATATATATACATATATATATACATATATATACATATATATGCATATATACATATATATGTATATATATATATGTATATATATATGTATATATATGTGTATATATGTATATATGTATATATATGTATATATGTGTATATATGTATATATATGTGTATATATGTATATATATGTATATATATGTATATATGTATATATACATATATATGTATATATATATATGTATATATATGTATATATATGTATATATGTATATATGTATGTATATGTATATATATATGTATATATATATATGTATATATGTATATATGTATATATATGTATATATGTATATGTATATATATATATGTATATATGTATATATATGTATATATGTATATATATATATATGAATATATATGTATATATATGTATATATGTATATCTATACTATATATATAAGCAAATGAGAAGGACAAAATGGTCATTTGATCAAAATATCTTAAAATTAAGGGATGTACAAGTTGTGTTGCATATGGTACAAGTAGAAGACATAGTCTTTTACATAAAACTCCAGGGTTTAAAACTCCAGATGCATTCTCCCCACATTTCAAACCCCAGATCTCCTTTCAAAATTCAAACAAGCTAATCTCTCTCTATGAAAGTCGTTTGATCTATGGTACAAGAAAGCCATTCAAGAAAGTTGTTCGACCCTAAAGAAAGCCCTCTGCGACCTCCAACAGTTTAGTTTAGGTTCAACTGCTTTCAGTCGCCCTCTCCGGCAAGGGTTCACGGTGTCAGTGGTGCTTGTAGATCTATGGTACCTTGGATCTATGGTACCTTCGATCTGTCTCCCACTTCAAGAAACTCTCCACCGTCTCCCACCGCCAGATCTCCGTCGTGTCCGCCGGCGCCAAGAGGCGTCTCCTCCTGTCCTCCGGCGACACCGTCACCGTCGTCGGATGATTCTCCGAAGAAAAGAAAACGAAGTGAACCTCCGGTGGGATATTATGTTCCTCCGCCACCACCACCGCCTAAAGGTATGTAATTTCATATATTATTATGTTTAGATTAATATTATTTTCTACTATAAATCTCGGAATATATTGTTTGTTTTAGCATGTTAGTTCACATCAAGGGTAATGGGTCTGAATCTTTTTGTTTGAATTCTTATTCCTACATTTTTAATGTCCTCATTTGTTGGTGATTCATATTACAGGTATTGGTTTAGTTATAAATAGATGAAGGGATGGCCATTGCTAACATTGCCTACGATCTTAACAATTGCTCGAGTCGCATCTGTTCCTGTTTTAATTAGAAGTATGTTCACTTTCCCCTTTGTTGTTTGATTTGTGAAATCATCTGAATTCTAGCTCAATGATCGGCAAAATTTACTGGTTTGTTTGAATTGTAGATATGTGAACGTTG
Source organism: Flaveria linearis (assembly GCA_024085815.1). Classification (NCBI taxonomy): domain Eukaryota; kingdom Viridiplantae; phylum Streptophyta; class Magnoliopsida; order Asterales; family Asteraceae; genus Flaveria; species Flaveria linearis. Next base: position 96,313,404 of record CM044005.1, on the reverse strand, counting down.
TTCAGTAGATAATTAGATATGCAATCACATAGTTTGATGGACAAGTGAATGTTATGAACATTTAGGAAATGGAGAATGTATTTATAATTTCTGCTTGTTCTGTTGGTGCTACAATGAATTTTGTTGAAGTGTGATTTCGGTTTATGCTCTATTTTTACATTTTTATAATTTATTTTTTGTTCATTGCTGTCATTTAACATCCTGCAACGCATTCATTATTTATGATTTGAAAATTATGGTACAGCTATGTGTAGTGAAACTAACATATCATTTTTCGTGTTCTTTTAGCTTTTTATATGAACAATCGGTTAGGAACAAGTGCTACTACCGCTATATTCGTTGCTGCCTCAGTTACAGATTGGCTTGATAGGTATTTAGCAAGAAGAGTATGCATTTATATGTTTTTAATCTTATGAGAAAAATAAGATACACATTTTCATTTCCCAAACTAATGACTCCTGTTTTTGTATATAATTGTAGATGAAATTAGGAACTGCATTTGGTGCGTTTTTGGGGCTGATAAGAATGATGTTTTTAAATGTCACTTTTCTCATCTGTTTTTTTTTTGCTTTGAATTCATTCGAATGCTTAGTGAATCAGAAGGTTTTGAGAAGGAAGTCTACTACCATGAACAAGAAATCTAAGTCTTCAACTTGCTGATGGCATCAACATTAGGAGCCGCTACTTTATCATTTCGAGAAAAGCATTGCTAGCTAAAGCAAATGAACAGAGCAGAACTCAATATCCTCACATTTAAATTCTTAATCATAGGAAAATTTTAATTCATCATTAACTGTGACATCTCACAATGTCAAGCAAAGAACATTGTGTGTCTACTTTCACATTTGTATGAAAGCTCAGATGATACAGATGGATTTGATGATATGATTGACAACGAATCATCAGAATCCGAAAGTTCTTCAAAGTATACTTCGGAAAATGAAAACACAAACTACATCAAGAAAGAAAAAGAGAATCACTATGATCTACTTGTGATTCCATGATCAGCTACTGGTGAACAAAGTTTTAGAAACATTCAAGATATTCTCAAATCAGAAAGGAAACCTAAGATTCTTCTTGTTGAAGATCATGTGGTGAATGTGATGGTGTGTGACATCTGTCATTAACGAGTCCATCAATTAGCATTAAGCTCGTTAACTCACCGTGTGTATTAACGATCCTCACGTATGTTCATAATCTATTTATCGTGTTAACCGAATTATCTTCGTGTTCTCATTCCGTGTGTGTGTGAACTATCCTTACGTATTTATTATTTATATATATATATATATATATATATATATATATATCGTTTTAGTTGAATTTATCGTATACACGTTCGTATTAGTAATAATAATAATAATAATAATAATAATAATAATAATAATAATAATAATAATAATAAAGATAATCATAATAATAATAATAATAATAATAATAATAATAATAATAATAATAATAAATAATAATAATAATCATAATAAAAATAATAATAATAATAAAAAAAAAAAATAATAATAATAATAATAATAATAATAATAATAATAGTAATAATAATAATAAGAATAATAATAATAAATAATAAAGTCCAGGGGGCATTTTGTCATTTTCAAAACTTCAAAAGAAGTTTAATAACATAAAATAACAATAATCTAAACCCCAGGGACCATTTGTGTAACTTTGAAAGTTTCAAAACCAACCCCCGCCCAAACCCCGTAATTCCGGCGCTGGTTCCGGCCGAACTCCGGTAACCCTCCGGCAAGAGCCAAATCACCAAAATTACCCCATTTCGAACCTCACAACCTGATCAAACCGTTCCTTGGATCCAAATCGAACTGAAATACAACACAAACACGCGTGGAATCGGTCAACTTAACGGCTAGAAATCACTTTATTTCCCGACCGTTCCAAATGGCTAATTAACCCACTTACACATCACTTTAATCAAATTAATTCAATCAACTCGAACCTTATCAACCTATAAATCGAATGCAATCTGCAATCTTAATCACAAACACATAAACACCCTGAAATCGATCATCATCTTCGTCAAACCTGCAACTCTACCAAACCCCAATTTTTGACCACATTCAATCAAAATTGATAAAGGGTTTTCGTTTATCATCACCCCCAGAAACTGTCTGTGCAATTAATTGAAGTATCATCAACAAAATCAGCTCGAACCGATTCCTCCTCTGCCGCGACCTGTTCTTAACTAGTTCTATCATCCATTCGAATTAAACCAGGTAATTAAACCTATCCACATACTCCTTTTTACATGGGGATTAAAAGCCCCAACCTTAAATTGATTATTAAGATCGAATTCGTGTTCAATTTGGGGGAAATCGAACTAGTGTTCTTCGGGGATTTGGGGGAAACTAGGTTACTCAATTTAAAAGGAAATTGAACCGGAGTTTATCGCGGCTGAAGCCTTGTTTAGCGGTTCAGTACATGCCTTAAAACTTAGAGGTCCCGGGTTCGAACCCGGCTACCTCCAACTATTTTTTTAGGCTTTTTAAGCTTCTAAAAATTATACAAAAATTCCTAAAAATTATAAAATAAATTTTATAAACTTCCCTTATTTTAAATCTCACAAAATTATTTTCTGTAAATTTATTTTATTTAAGAACCTTAAAAATCTTTATAAAATATTATTTATAAATATAATAAATAATCTTTTTTATAAAAATAGGCATTATATCGTAATTAATTATAAAATAATCATGGAAAGTCATAGAAATTATACATAAATTATTTACAAACGTAACTATAAGTTATATATGTAATCGTAAGCAATGTTAAATAATATTTCAAGATATTACAACGAATTTATACATAATATATCTAAACATTATCAGATATTAAACCCAAGAAATACTAAATTTATAATCAAACTTGAATACATATATCTAATCGTGTACGAGTCAAACCGAACCTAATTTATAATCGTGTACGAGTTAAACCCAACCATTAATTCCCGGTTTGGGAACCCACGATTAGGTATTGGTAGTACTACTGGGTTGACACCCCCACCCATCGACGATTGGTTAACTTGTGAGTTACCAACACAGCTGCCGGCAATCAGGCCATGGGTGAATATATTCTATCTAATTTATATGCATAACGTCATTAGGTTTGGTTGTCTAAAGCACATGTTATGTGGTTTTGCTTGCTTATAACAGTATGATTCCACATCAAATTCTATACAGCATCAACTACATGTTTTCAATTTAAACCTGCGGAACTCACCAACATTATGTGTTGACATTTTTGAGCATATCTTTTCAGGTGAACATAATCAAAGAGGATAGCTAGAGCTGATGCCTTAGCAGAGACCCTCAGGATTTCAATAGTTTTGCATTAGTAATGTATATCATTTGTTTTCATTTGTGAACTCTGTGTATTTTGGATTTAGAATCAATAAGACTATGATAGTCGTGGAACTAACCAACCATGACACAAGTCACCATTGTGTCGGGCGACGTCATGGCACGAGGATTTTGCATATATTATGTCTCTGTAATTATACCAAGTGTTATGACGATCCCGTCCGTCGCATCCTCGTGTTTCCGCTATAAGCGAGGGTGTGACATTAACCAACTGGTTTGACCATACTCTCACCCAAAAACATCATTCTTTTTGGTGATTCTGTTGTTTTATGCAGGCTTCTGTGTAAGCAGCAGCAGGAAAGAAGAGGTGATTAGATGGATGCTTGATGACTTTGACATTGTGAAATCAGTTGGAAGGTGAAAGCCTGGTCATGTTTATATAGCTAATGAAAAGAGCGTAAGTATAATAAATCCATTTATCTTTCTTAAGTCGTAACACATTAGCTTTGAGATACTTGGAGATACTTGCACCTTGGAGAACTTGATTTTTTTGTACGAGCATGTGTCATTTTATCTCTAAACTAATATTAGTGAAGAAATCAAATTTAGTTCAATAATTTACCACAAATTTTAATATATTTTTTTCTAAATATATAGATGTTTTCATGGCTAATAGAATTTAATGTAAGTTTTCACAAAACTTTGGCTCAGATGGCATGGATAAAAGAGGTATAGTTTGTATATCTCCCAATTGAAAATAGCATTTTAATTAATTACAGTGAACTAAGTAGAAAAAGCTTATGGAAAATCATCTCATGAATTTGTGTAGATGGTACATATGCTCAGAGTCCTAATACGTGGTTCCTTGACTGAGTTCACTTAGAGGTGTTTTTATTTTAGTCTGATTTTGCTCTAATTGTTGGTAATAGCTTTATTGTAACACCCCGAAAAGTCAAAACGGGTCAAATGGATTAGAGGCTTATTAATGGGCATTTAATAAAAGAAGGCAAAAGGGTTATGAGCTAGGTGGGGTTCATGGGCAAGATTAAGGCCCATAACCAGCCCTTAACCTGCCCAAGACACCACCATCTTCTCATTCCAACCCTAACAACAAAGAAATTCGTAGAGAGAGAAAGTAGAGAGAGAAAGTGCAAGAAACTTAAGATTTGGAGCTTCTAAGATCAAGGGATTGAAGATCTGGGTGTTTATGCATCAAATCTTAAAGAAAGGAGCAACAAACAAGGTAAGAATCGACCTCTAAGACCTTCTGTAGATCAAACCCGGATTCTAGGGTTTTGGGGTTTTGAAAAGTTTAAAGAAACACATAAAGGTCGAATTTTTACGTATGAAAACGTGTAAAAAGCTTAGATTTGGCTTCATGGAAGGTAAACTAAGGATTTGGACGTAAAAAGTTAAGATTTTAGGTTAAAAACGGGCTGGGTCTGAGTTTTTGTTCATCCAGCGAAACTGGGCCCCGATCCAGCGAATTTAAGTATTCATCCAGCGAAACTAGGAGAATCTTAGCGAAACTACAGTTTCGCTACAGCGAAACTACAGTTTCGCTGATAGCTTCGCTAAGTACTTAGGCTGACCTTAGACGTTGCGAAACTAGGAAATTCCAACGAAAGTTGGGCGCTCAAGGCAGCGAATTTGTCCAGCGAAACTGGAAGAAATGCTGCCCAGCGAAACTGGCAGCGAAACTGCCAGCGAAACTGGCAGCGAAACTGCCAGCGAAACTATGGGCGAAATTATGAAGAAAATGATGTTTTTGTGTATTAACTTTCGTGCAGCTAGAGCATTCGAAACATAGCTTAAGTAACTTAGGAATTTAGCTATTTGCTAAGTTCAGGTGAGTTCTAGATCCCCTTATTTAAACGTTTTCCTTGTTTTTGGGGCTATTATGCATAGTAAACATAAGGTTTTCAAGATAAGGATTTCAAGGTGTTTTAACAAGGAAATACATTTTTCTAAAGCAAAATGTGACACTTAAATAGCTCAAAATAATAGAATTCACTTATGTGTGAGTCTGATGTATGATGATGGATTCGTATTCATGAGCGGGCTATGTGCCTGCTAGTGTGGATCAACTGTCGGGGGAAACTTCCATGAAGATGTGTACCGACGGAGATCGATCGACCGTCGGGGGTAGTGACCATGGATAACGTGTACCGACGGGGATTGACATTCGTTGTCAATCAACATGGAGAGCTTGCTTTGTGCAAACCTCGCCGATGATGAAGTAAAACGAAATGAAAGAATAAAAGATAATGAACGTGCCTAATGTGATGCAAGTAATGTTTGTAGTATGATGTATGCGTGTTCATTATATGAAAGGATAAAAGATTATACTTTCTTACTTATATAAAACTAGAACTCACTCAGCGTGGCTGACTTTTTATGCATAATAGTGGGCAGGTAGGCGCTGATGCTGACGATGGCACCACGGAGCTACTTGGGGAAATATGGATGGCATTCCTATTAATGAAGTCTTTATTGTAATTAATGAACAAGGAATATGTTTTATTTACCTTTAAAAGACAAATGTATGAGTACAATGGGGTTTCTAAGTCTTTAACGAATGTTTAATTATTTTCCGCTGCAATGTTTTGTTATTGAACTGAATTTATGCTATGAATTGCCAACTATGAGGTTTCCTGGGAATGGGGCCTTACAAGTTGGTATCAGAGCCAAAGTTTAAGAGAAATGGGTAAAACATTTTTTTTCAAACCTAAACTTAAACTGAGAATAGGACCAAATGAGGGATGCCAACCCAAGTAGCTACGTGCCATCAGGTAAAATATTTCAAGTAAACTGGCAATATGCGTGCGTGCTATTTGTTTTATATACGTGTAGATTTGAATGCTGACATGTGTTAGGATAGTGATTGCTTGGGACAGGAGGGTAAGGTAAGTAGTTAATCACACTTGGCCACTGTAATTAAGGACTTACCATACTTGTAATGATCTGAGCAATTAACTTGAATAACCATTTCGGTGTTTAAATCTTATAGGAATTAGATATGGCGGGTAGGAAAGCAGGGAAGGCTACACGTGGACGTCCTCGAGGTGGTCGTACCACTACACCACATGTCACCCGGAGCAAAGCTAAGGCTCCCGAGACTGTGCACGAGGAGTCAGACCTCCATAGTCAACCAGAGGGCGAGGGATCAGCCACCCTCAAGTCCACTGTGAAGGAGGCCATCGCCGATGAAGTCTACAATGTCATGCAAGATGTCTTACCCTCGGTGGTGAATGAGGTGCTTAAAGCAGTCAAGGATGGAGATAAAGCTGATAGGAAGGAGAAGGAAAATGAGAAGAATTCTGGAAGGTCCACTGGGAGGACGGAGGAATCTGAAGAGGAGCCATCAAACCCTAAGGTGGTAATCCACGATGACGACAGTGATGAGGAGGTTGAGAGGGAGACGGTTAGGGGGTGCAACTATGGGGCATTTCAAAGGTGCAAGCCCCCAACCTTTGACGGTAACGGCAATGCTACTGCCGCTCATCGATGGATCAGAGAAATGGAGGCGGTACTGGAAATTAGTGAATGCCGCGAAGATCAGAAAGTTAAGTTTGCCACTCATTCTTTTGTCAACTCAGCGCTGTGCTGGTGGGACAATATTGTCCAGGCCGAAGGAAAGCGGTCGATAGCCAAACTGAGGTGGTCCGAGTTGAAGGAGTTGGTGCTGGAGGAGTATTGTCCCCACCGGGAATTAGACAAGATTGAGAAGGAGTTCTTGTATTTGGAGGCTGGGAACATGACTCATCAAGAGTATACCTCCAATTTTAATGAACTTGCAAGACTTGTGCCAGACATGGCAACACCTCCATCCAAGAAGATCAAGAGATACATGCAGGGTTTGCCAGTGGACATCAGGAGGCACATGATTGTGGCTAGACCAGGTACGTTTAGGTCTGTGGTGGATTTAGCTGGAAGGTTGTACGATGAGAGAGACCCAATACCTGTGCAAAAGAAGGTGGAGAGGTGGAGTGGGAACAAGAATGGAAATGGGAAGAGGTTCGGAGGTGATAACTTCAGGGGTGGAGAAAAGAAGATGAGAGCTGAGGGTCAATCAGGGAGACAGGAAAATACAGGTGAAGGGGGTGCCTGTAGAAAATGTGGAAAACGCCATTTTGGGGAGTGTAGGGTTGGGACTGGAAGATGTTTTAAATGTGGGGGCGAGGGCCACTATGCTAGAGAGTGCAAGGCGGTGAAGTGCTACCAGTGTGGCGAGATAGGGCATGCGGAGAAAGACTGCAAGAAAGGAAAATCAGGAGGACCAGGAACAGTTAAAGCTGGAGACAAAGGGAAGGGTGACGGTTTAAAGGCAAAGGCGAGGGCGTTCAACATAACTCGTGAGGAGGCCAGGGTAGATCCAGAAGTAGTTTCAGGTATGTTTTTGGTGGATCACTTATATGCTTCTGTGCTCTTTGATTCTGGTGCTAGTAGGAGTTTTGTGTCTGCTGCCTTTTGTCGTTCGTTGCAGGATAAGAGTAGGAAGTTAGACGAGCCTTTCTATGTAGAAACCGCCATTGGTAGATCCACTAAGGTAACTGAAGTGATTGAGGATTACCTGATTGAGTTAGAAGATTGTAAGTTCCCTGCTAGGTTGCATGTTATGGCCTTAGGAGGTTTTGATGTGGTGTTAGGCATGGATTGGTTAGCTAGCTATGAAGCCAATATTGTATGTAGCAAGAAAATGATTCGTCTAACAGCGTCCGATGGTAGTTCTGTTACGGTTCGTGGGGATAAGGTGTGCTGTGTGCCGAAGGTCGTGTCGATGATCACAGCCGAAAAGTACATAAGACGTGGGTGTAGCGCTTACTTGGCCTACGTGAAAGATGTGAACGCGCCAGAGCCACAATTATCAGACGTGCCAGTAGTACGCGAGTTTCCTGACGTCTTTCCCGAAGACCTGATTGGTGTGCCGCCTGACCGTGAAATCGAATTTCAAATTGATTTGCTACCGGGGGCGCAGCCCGTCGCTAAGGCACCATATCGATTGGCTCCTTCAGAGATGGTAGAATTGAGGGACCAGTTGCAAGATTTATTGGATAAGGGCTTCATCCGGCCAAGTATCTCTCCATGGGGTGCTCCAGTTTTATTCGTCAAGAAGAAGGATGGTAGCATGCGAATGTGCATTGACTATCGCGAGCTCAATAAGCTGACCGTAAAGAATCGATACCCATTGCCAAGAATCGACGACTTGTTCGATCAACTTCAGGGTGCCAGCTGGTTTTCTAGGATAGACCTGCGGTCTGGTTACCACCAATTGAAGGTGAAAGAACAAGATATTCCTAAAACAGCGTTCCGTACGCGTTATGGACACTACGAATTTCTCGTCATGTCCTTTGGTTTAACTAACGTGCCAGCTGCTTTTATGGACCTTATGAATCGGGTATGCCGGCCTATGTTGGATAGATCGGTGATAGTGTTCATCGATGACATTTTGATCTATTCGAAAAGTAAAGAAGAACACGCCAATCATATTCAAGAAGTATTGGAGACACTCAGAAGCGAGAAGTTATATGCTAAGTTCTCTAAGTGTGCATTTTGGCTTCGCGAAGTTCAATTTCTGGGTCATGTGGTTAATCCCGAGGGGATCAGAGTGGACCCTGTGAAGGTTGAAGCGGTAATGCAATGGGAATCTCCAAAGACGCCAACCGAGATTCGCAGTTTCTTAGGTCTGGCAGGTTACTACAGGAGGTTTATCCAGGATTTCTCCAAGATAGCTTCTCCTTTAACTAAGCTGACCCGGAAGGACGTGAAGTATGAATGGGGTCCTGATCAGGAGAACGCCTTCCTAGAACTAAAGATGTGGTTAACGCAAGCCCCTGTCCTAACGCTACCTGAGGGGAACGAGGACATGGTAGTCTACTCGGATGCCTCATATGCAAGATTGGGTTGCGTGTTGATGCAACGAGGGAAGGTGATAGCCTATGCTTCTAGACAACTAAAAGCCCACGAGGCCAATTATCCTACACATGATTTGGAGTTGGCAGCGGTGGTGTTTGCATTGAAGATTTGGAGGCACTACCTGTATGGGGTGAAGTGCACCATCTTCACCGATCATAAGAGTCTGAAGTATTTCTTTGAACAAAAAGAACTCAATATGAGGCAGAGGAGGTGGCTGGAACTGATCAAGGATTATGACTGCGAAATTCATTATCATCCAGGCAAAGCTAATGTGGTTGCTGACGCCCTTAGCCGAAAGGGACGACCCGAACCAATTCGGGTGAGGGCTTACCAAATAATTATGACGCCTGATGTTATGAAGCGAGTGAGGGAGTTTCAGGATGAGTCATTAAGAGAGGACAGAGTCAACTCTGAAAGAATGAAAGGGCAAACTTCAGATTTGGGGGAAAACACCCTGGGTGTTAGAACTCGATCTGGGAGAATGTGGATCCCTCTCTATGGGGATTTGAGGGGAAAGATCATGGATGAGGCTCACAAAACTAGATATTCTATTCATCCTGGTGCCACAAAATTGTACCAAGATCTGAAGAAAGATTATTGGTGGCCAGGAATGAAGCGTGACGTGGTTAAGTATGTAAGCAAGTGCCTGACTTGTTTACAGGTGAAGGCAGAACACCAAAAGCCATATGGGAAAATCCAGCCGTTGGATATTCCTGAATGGAAATGGGAACACATCACGATGGACTTCATCACGAAGCTACCTCGCAGGACGAAAGGAAGCGACACGATCTGGGTGATTGTTGACCGTTTAACAAAGAGCGCCCATTTCCTGCCAATTTGTGAAACGTTTTCCTCTGAGAAGTTGGCAGATCTATTCATCAAGGAGATCGTGGCTCGTCACGGCGTGCCAATGTCTATCGTTTCGGATAGGGACACGCGGTTTACGTCTAAATTCTGGAAGAGGTTCCACGACTCAATGGGGACTAGACTGCATATTAGTACGGCTTACCACCCCCAAACGGATGGTCAGTCGGAAAGAACGACTCAAACATTAGAAGACATGCTACGAGCATGTGTGATCGACTTTGGATGAAGTTGGGATGAGCACTTACCGTTGGCGGAATTATCGTATAATAATAGTTACCATGCCAGCATTGGTATGCCCCCTTACGAAATGTTGTATGGTAGGAAGTGCAGAACGCCCGTGTGTTGGGGTGACATCGGGCAAAAGGAACTGGGGAGCCTTGAAGTGATTGAGGTCACAACGGAGAAGTTAGATAAGATTAAGGCATTCATGAAAGCTGCAAAAGATCGCCAGAAGTCTTATGCTGATAAGAGGCATAGACCGATAGAGTTTGAGGTTGGTGACAAGGTTATGCTCAAGGTATCGCCATGGAAAGGGATCATTAGGTTTCGAAAAAGAGGAAAGTTAAGCCCGAGATTCATAGGACCTTTCCGCATCATCGCAAGGGTAGGGGAAGTGGCCTACAGACTAGAATTACCTGATGAGTTGAGTGGAATTCACCCTACGTTCCACGTATCTCACCTTAGGAAATGTTTAGCAGATGATGATGCATTTATACCATTAGAGGACATTGAAGTTGACGAGCGACTGAATTACGTAGAGCAGCCGGTGGCCATCCTGGATCGGAAAGAGAAGCGCTTACGTAATAAAGTAGTTCCACTCGTACGAGTACAGTGGAGACACCGAAAAGGATCAGAATCTACGTGGGAGGTCGAGGAGGAGAAGAGGAAATTTTATCCTCAATTGTTTGATGACTGACAGGTTTTGAGGACGAAACCTAAATAAGTGGAGGAGACTTGTAACACCCCGAAAAGTCAAAACGGGTCAAATGGATTAGAGGCTTATTAATGGGCATTTAATAAAAGAAGGCAAAAGGGTTATGGGCTAGGTGGGGTTCATGGGCAAGATTAAGGCCCATAACCAGCCCTTAACCTGCTTAAGACACCACCATCTTCTCATTCCAACCCTAACAACAAAGAAATTCATAGAGAGAGAAAGTAGAGAGAGAAAGTGCAAGAAACTTAAGATTTGGAGCTTCTAAGATCAAGGGATTGAAGATCTGGGTGTTTATGCATCAAATCTTAAAGAAAGGAGCAACAAACAAGGTAAGAATCGACCTCTAAGACCTTCTGTAGATCAAACCCGGATTCTAGGGTTTTGGGGTTTTGAAAAGTTTAAAGAAACACATAAAGGTCGAATTTTTACGTATGAAAACGTGTAAAAAGCTTAGATTTGGCTTCATGGAAGGTAAACTAAGGATTTGGACGTAAAAAGTTAAGATTTTGGGTTAAAAACGGGCTGGTTCTGAGTTTTTGTTCATCCAGCGAAACTGGGCCCCGATCCAGCGAATTTAAGTATTCATCCAGCGAAACTGTGCATTTAACCAGCGAAACTAGGAGAATCTTAGCGAAACTACAGTTTCGCTACAGCGAAACTACAGTTTCGCTACAGCGAAACTACAGTTTCGCTGATAGCTTCGCTAAGTACTTAGGCTGACCTTAGACGTTGCGAAACTAGGAAATTCCAACGAAAGTTGGGCGCTCAAGGCAGCGAATTTGTCCAGCGAAACTGGAAGAAATGCTGCCCAGCGAAACTGGCAGCGAAACTGCCAGCGAAACTGGCAGCGAAACTGCCAGCGAAACTATGGGCGAAATTATGAAGAAAATGATGTTTTTTTGTATTAACTTTCGTGCAGCTAGAGCATTCAAAACATAGCTTAAGTAACTTAGGAATTTAGCTATTTGCTAAGTTCAGGTGAGTTCTAGATCCCCTTATTTAAACGTTTTTCCTTGTTTTTGGGGCTATTATGCATAGTAAACATAAGGTTTTCAAGATAAGGATTTCAAGGTGTTTTAACAAGGAAATACATTTTTCTAAAGCAAAATGTGACACTTAAATAGCTCAAAATAATAGACTTCACTTATGTGTGAGTCTGATGTATGATGATGGATCCGTATTCATGAGCGGGCTATGTGCCTGCTAGTGTGGATCAACTGTCGGGGGAAACTACCATGAAGATGTGTACCGACGGGGATCGATCGACCGTCGGGGGTAGCGACCATGGATAACGTGTACCGACGGGGATTGACATTCGTTGTCAATCAACATGGAGAGCTTGCTTTGTGCAAACCTTGCCGATGATGAAGTAAAACGAAATGAAAGAATAAAAGATAATGAACGTGCCTAATGTGATGCAAGTAATGTTTGTAGTATGATGTATGCGTGTTCATTATATGAAAGGATAAAAGATTATACTTTCTTACTTATATAAAACTAGAACTCACTCAGCGTGGCTGACTTTTTATGCATAATAGTGGGCAGGTAGGCGCTGATGCTGAGGATGGCACCACGGAGCTACTTGGGGAAATATAGATGGCATTCCTATTAATGAAGTCTTTATTGTAATTAATGAACAAGGAATATGTTTTGTTTACCTTTAAAAGACAAATGTATGAGTACAATGGGGTTTCTAAGTCTTTAACGAATGTTTAATTATTTTCCGCTGCAATGTTTTGTTATTGAACTGAATTTATGCTATGAATTGCCAACTGTGAGGTTTCCTGGGAATGGGGCCTTACAAGTTGGTATCAGAGCCAAAGTTTAAGAGAAATAGGTAAAACATTTTTTTTCAAACCTAAACTTAAACTGAGAATGGGACCAAATGAGGGATGCCAACCCAAGTAGCTACGTGCCATCAGGTAAAATATTTCAAGTAAACTGGCAATATGCGCGCGTGCTATTTGTTTTATATATGTGTAGATTTGATTGCTGACATGTGTTAGGATAGTGATTGCTTGGGACAGGAGGGTAAGGTAAGTAGTTAATCACACTTGGCCACTGTAATTAAGGACTTACCATACTTGTAATGATCTGAGCAATCTGATGAACTCAGTTAGTATGTTTGTATAGTTACTATATGTGATGAATGATTTAGATACATTTCTTTTCATGACGAATAGAAAAGGCATCTACTTTAATTTCAAAGTTAATAGTTTGTACAAGGTATTGGATAATGGTGCGAGAACATCCTGGGCTTAAATGTCCTTTTTATGAGGCTGCAGAATATCCTCTCATATATGGTAGGTGTTTGATTTTTACTGTTGGTTTGTATGCCTCCCTGGCTTCGTGGTTTTAAATCTTTGGAACGGGACTTTTTTTGGATGTTATTAGCAGTAAACTGATTTAATGGTAGAGTGATACAAAAAAGAAATAGCGGTCTTACTGTTTGCTTGCCAACAGTGGGCATCTTCACCATGTCATTCGTAGTCGAAGTTTGTATAAAAGAACCAGTTATCAAGCCCGGGAGTCAAGTACTCTGTTAAGCACACATATTCACATTTATAAGGTATGAATTCATTTCATTTTTCCAATAGAATATTTATATATTGATTTTTTTAACTTATGGTTCTTGATCGGCATTGTGCAGAACATTGATAAAATCATTTTGTTAAATGCCATGTCTTTGTCATCCATGTAATCATCATTCTTTTTAACTTGCTATTACAATCATTCATTATTTCCCTTCTTTTTGATTCTGCTTATTTTCTTGATTAATTTTCTATAATTTTTGTTTGTGAAAATCGCAACCGGACCGGCTCCGGTTGACGAACTTCTCATTCCGCACCATGTACCTTTTACTTCATGATGTGCAGCGGTGTCGTTCCTGTTATACATGTAAATGGCTACATACAAAAGTTTTGACATCTTAAAATTTGTACTTGATGCGGTTTTTGTCTAAAAGTTTAGCAATTCAATGTTTTTATCATTGAAGGTACATAATCAAACATGTTTGATAAGACCAATGATTTGTTTGTAGTAAAGACAAGTATGGTGGAAAGGTTGATCTTGGTTAGTTTGTGGGATTTTACGATGCATGTAACTATATGCCTTCTGATGGTGATCAGGTTAGAATAGGAGTCACCATATGCAATTTGATGGTGATCAACATTAAAATTTGACTCCAATTGTAAATATGCATCAATGTTATTGTTTGTGTATTATTTTGTTTTGAGAACTAAATGAAAGAGTTAGAATTGCAATTTATTTGCTATTTCCTATGCTTACAAATGTCCATTAGTTAACAGGAAGAGCTCTGAATTGTGATAGAAGTGGTACATTTGCAACTTAAGGTATCGTATTTCATTACATCTTAAGATCTAAATAGCGTACGTCACGATTCAGTTATTCTCTTTTAGTCTTTTTATGACATAAAATTTTGATATATGAGATATTCTTGGTATTACTTAACGCTTCTGTTTTCTTGGCCTTTCCATTCATGTTCACTGTCATTTTTTACATCACAATTGGGATATAAGCCTCCTTTCAACATAAATTCTTGAATTTATTTTGTGAGGAGCATACATTAAGTAAAAGGGGTCAAGGGTTGTGCTTGATCTGATCTGAGAAGGCAATGCATATTTATATTTTCATGAATTTGACTTGGAGTTGTCAACAACATTTCTTCTATTTTTATTTTGTAGCCTCCTAAAGATGCCCTTTTTGCTCACCCATGGCTTTTCAAGGTTTGTGCTCTACCAGGGATGCATAGATTGAGATGAAATATATGTGATTCTCACTCAATACATGTAATCTTTTTTTCTTTTTGCAGTTAATTTGGAGCTTTGAGACGAAAATGTTAGGTTCATTAGCTTTGTGTCGTGGTTCAGTTAGTATTACAACATGTTTCTATTAAAGAAGACAATGCTTTTACTTCCAGGGTAACCTCAAATTTTACTAAAAGAATTACATTCTTGAGATTTATTCATAACAACTTGTGTTGATGTTTTGTCTTGAAAATTTTTATTATTCAACGATACAAGTAAGCATAAGCAATGCAATTATTATTCAACAATACAAGTTAGCATTAGCACCTCTAATCCATGAAGATGTGCATATCACAACCCAACTATAATAAAGTAAAATGTGTACTGCACGGATGCTACAAATAAAAAACAAACATACATACAAATACAATATATCATTGATAAACTAATAGAAAACAAGTACCGTATTGTAAGTTGTCATTATAGCCGCATCGCGCGGGTCCTCTACTAGACACATGAACATTCTACTATATGATAACGCATATAGACACATGTATAATATCTGAATTTGGGATTTTTAACCGTGTGATTTGTTTTAGAATGAAACCAGGTAGTTAATTTGTGTGGTAAACTTATGTGGATGTAGATAACAAGATACATCGAGTATGTAACTATAATGTTGAAATAATATACAAGTTAAATAACGTGCAATCTCTTTCTTGGGAGAGGTGTACGATCATGACAAGACGAAGGAAAAAAGGAGCCCTCTCAGGTTTAATTTTTGCTAAAATTAACCTCTAAGTTAACATTGATGATTAATATCTTTATCCTTATTAATAGAAAGATATTGGTAAATAAAACCCAACCCTAAAAATCATATATTGAGATATTTCCCTTTATATCCTAAGGTACGTAGTTATAAAATACCAATATATAGTTGTAATACATAAAACAAATTATGCTGCATAAAACAAATTATGTTGCATATTGTATTTAGTAATGTGTCTTAACTTGTTAGACATTTTTTGAAACTGAAATTCATCGATTCACATACAACTACGCAATGTAAAAAATAATTGTAAAACAAAAACGTTAGTATTTCACTATAATAATCGTCACCCCGCCGCATCGCGCGGGTCTCCTACTAGTATATGTATATATATATGTATATATATATACATATATATATACATGTATATATATACATGTATATATATACATGTATATATATACATGTATATATATACATACATGTATATATATACATGTATATATATAGGTATATATATATACAAATGTATATATATATATACACATGTATATATATATACACATGTATATATATACATGTATATATATATATGTATCTATATATGTATATATATATACATGTATATATATATGTATATATATATACATGTATATATATATATATATATGTATATACATGTATATATATACATGTGTATATATATATAGATGTGTATATATATATATATATATATATGTATATGTATATGTATATATATGCATGTATATATGTATATATATATATATGTATATATGTGTATATATATATATACGTATATATGTATGTATATATATATATGTATATATATGTGTATATATATATATGTATATATATGTGTATATATATGTGTATATATATATATGTGTGTGTATATATGTATAGGAGAGGGATCAAATAAAAACCATGTTTATAATTAAAAATCATGAAAATTACCACTACCTAATTATGTAATTTATAATTGATTTAACATTTTAATTGTTTAAAGTATATTTGAGTAATCTTCTACCTTATTTTTGAGATCATTATATATATCTTAATTTAAACTTCAAGAACGACGATGATGACGAAACACTTACATCTATGTAACTCTTAGGTATACACTTGGTAACAAGTACTTACATATGCATAATCCCTACATATACGTAACTTTTAGTTGTACTCTTTGTAACACGCACTTATATATATGTAACCCCTAATTTTTATGATTTTATTTATACATAATTTTTAAGGGATCCTTCCCCTCTTGAGTAGGAGTAGGAGTAGCCTCCCTATCATCCTTTCCTCTCTTGTTACCACCAACAGTAGATGACTTCCTCCTCTCAATCTCAATCTCATCATCCACCAAACCTTTATATTAATGTTAACTTTAAATGTCTTGTATAAATTTTTTTTAACAAAAGCTTGTCCCCATCTATAGTAAATTCTTTTTTAAGAAACCTTTATATTTTCTAATATCAATTTTAACTTTAAATGTCCCGTATGGATTTTCATTTTCTATTTTTCTAGTTAAGTTATGATATAATATATTTACTTTATCAATCACTCTTCATTTAGAGTTTATTACTTTATATGATTGTTTTATCATAATTTGTTATCTTTTAAAATAATACAATTTAAGTAGATTTTTCAAATATAAAATGGCTCTACCTCAAGCAGATATTGACGTTTCATCTTTGTATTTGTATAAAAAAAATGTTTGTGTACTGAAAATAGAATAATTAATTAATGATGGTTCAAACAATATCAAATGTAGACAATTTACAACTATAGTTCTACCTGTGACAAAACTCAAAAGATCATTAACTATAAAATTACAAACATTGATTAAAGTCACCTCAAAACTTGAATAAAAAAGCACAAAAGGGATTTTGTAAATATAATGCGGCTTTGTCAAAATCACAAACAATACATGTTATTTTTAAATGTTTTTTTGATCATATTTAACTTTTAGATCATTTAAATTATTCACTTACTCAAAGTTGAACATAAGTTATAAAGCATATTAGAATTCATTAGATACAAGATAAAGTGCATATGTATAAATAAATGCATATTTGCATGATTGCATATGTGCATATATGCATAATTGCATATGTGAGTATATACACAATTGAATATGTGCATAAATGCATAATCACGTGTGTCTATGTATGCACATATAAGTTATTGCATATATAAATTACTACATATAGTGTTATATACATATATTAGTACAATTCTTACACCTCTTTAAATATGGATTAGTTGATAGTGACTGGCATTTGTCTTTAATTTTTATTTGCATATGCATACGAGGCAACTATTGCCAAAAGGTAAAAAAAACTATTAAGAGATCAAAACTATAAGATGCAGTTGAAAGCAAGAAGTTTTCAAAAGCAGGTGCATATCATGATGAATCAATTTTTACTTTAAACCCTAAACCCTTAAATCCCCCTTAAATCCCTTCTGATTTGTGTGGTTTATAATCTAGACTAAATAATTAACTTTTATAGGCCTATGGTAATAGATTTAATTTATTTTTTTGGCAAGGAAGTTTACAAATACAATCTAACTTGAAATGTGTGGAATAAATTTCTGTATTATAATACGAATGAAATATATAGGTGAGTGGGTGATATTAATGCATATGATCGAAGTGCATGAAACAAAATGAAGTAGGTATTTTAATACGATATCATGCCAATTTGACAAGCATCCTTAGTATCATCATTGTCTAGTGCTATTCTTGGGTTGAAATAAACCAAAATGTAAAAGAGGCGCCTAAATATTTAGAAATAAAAAGTAAAGGATTTGTTCTCAAACTCATAAAACTTACATGTTTGATAGTTTAGGGTTGAAATAAACCAAATGTAAAAGAGGAAAGTAAAGGATTTTTTCTCAAACTCATAAAAGATTTGTTCTCAAACTCATCATTGTTTAGTGTCATTCTTGGGGTGAAGCAAACCAAAATGTAAGAGGTAAAGGATTTGTTCTCAAACTCATAAAACTAAATTCTGAACTAAGGGGTTGTTTGTTAGTTTTTTTAAGAGTCACTCATAATTTTATAATGGTCTACATTTTGAATGTTTAAAAAGTAACAATTAAATATTTTCTTTTAACCTGATTAATAAATAACCTTAAAATTGATTCAATTGGGACTGATAATCCGGTTTATGTACACACATGGTTTTCTAATAATTAGGATGACTTGATAGACAGAAAAACAGAGGTTTGACTTGCAACAATCATAATTTTATTTCTTTATGAAACCAAGTAACATTACAAACGCAAAACGTACTCTCCATATCTACTATCACTATCTACCGCTAGTCATGGATGATAGAGTGTATTAGAATCGATGCCTCGTCCGTCGCCGGAGCTGTATCCTCTGTTAAATATCCAAATAAATAAATGTTAGTTGTTATTATTATATTATTGTTCTTCTGTAAAAATCAAAATCCAAGTCTAATGGAATACACATGCATATTGTACCTGAGAGAGTTCTAGGCAAGCGGGCGACAATGTTATCGATGATGTTATTGTTGGCAGCACCTGCATCATGATCTTCTTCTATCGCGTTCTTTTGTCCTTTCTCATTGACCTCCGCCACCTGATCTCCTTTGTCATCGTCCTGCACCCCTCCACCAGTAATAGTTGGAATGAGGGAATCAGGTTCCTGTTGATTGTTAACCACACTGGTAATGAGTTGATTGAGCAACCCAGGAGTATGAGTAGCTGTAGGAGCAGGAGCAGAAGGAGAAGGAGAAGGAGAAGGAGTTTCCTTCTCTTCCTCATATTTAACTCCGTTGATCATCTCATCACCGCTGTAACTGTAACTGTACTCCTCCATGACATTAATCACCCCACTGGGCCTCTTTTCAAGTCCCCTTCCCGTGGCCTCCCTATCATCATCCCTTCCTCTCTTGTTACCACCAGCAGCAGATGACTTCCTCCTCCTCTCACCCTCAATCTCAATCTCAATCTCAATCTCAATCTCATCATCCACCAAACCTCCTTCCATCTCCATCTCCAAGGCCTGTTGTATGTATGTATGTGGCTTATTTATTTATGTGCTTCGCGACACGTGCTCTGCACCCAACAACTTTACTACACGTGCTATTGTCGGTTCCTTGAATGGATAAAAACATTGGATTTGTATTCACTTCCACTCTTTTATTTCTTTTAATATACTTATACAACCGACCTTACAACACTACTCTCATTGATAATATTTGATTAAACTACAACTTTAAAACTTATCTTTATTTATTTTATTTATTTATAAAGTTTTTCTAATCCCACCCTACTCTATTTTATTTATTTGAATCGCGCTGTGCCCGTCGCCCTCCCCTCCGGCCATCCTCCTGTCGCCGATTGTCGTCGGCCATTCAAAGTCGGCAGCTCTACGCAACTCCTCCGGCGCCGTCGGCCTCCCCCTTCACCTTCGAAGGTTGGTTTACGGTGGACCACCCGTCGCCACCCTTCCTCCCGTCGCTTCACCACCACCAGCCAACCCTCCTTTTGTCTCATCGCCACCACCGACCACCTCTCCTCCAGTCGCACCACCACCTGCAACTCCTCCTCCCGTCGCATCGTCACCACGCAACTCCACCAGATCCGAATTCAGATCCAGCGGAACGTGATTCAATCGCTCTTCTTCCGATCAATCCTAAACACTCCGGTAACAAAATCAACAATCCAGACCCAGATCCGGTTTCAGATACGAATTCAGATCCAGAGGCATGAGCGGCCGGACGTCGACGTTCAAGATTCCGGCAACCATTCTTTCAAGAATCACTAAGGTTTTCGTTACCAATCTTCCAGACAAATGTAGCGGGAAGGATCTATCGGAATTTGTTCGTGAATATGGGGATATCTACAATATCTATATTGCTCGCATAAGGGATAAGTTTGGTAATCGTTTCGGGTTCGTTTCTTTTCTAGATGTGAAGGATTCCAAGGAGATTATCAGGAAGATTCGTAACACATGTATTGGAGATTGTTGGCTAAAGGCTAATGTCGCAAGATTCACGCTTGAAGAAGGAGAGTTTAGACCGGATCCGGTGAACACTCAGAGAAAGACTAACGGGGATGATGTGAGACGTAATGTGGATAAACCACCTTCATCTTTCGTTAATGGTAACCGTTCTTTCACTGATACACTGTTGGGTAGACAAGGGATTTTGAAGGTCGGGAAAACTGTGGCTGTTGATGATAATGCAACTGCGATGACTGGTGTACATGGGAGGGCTTTGGTTGCTCGCATGATTGATTTAGATGCTCTTAAAAACATCTATATCATCCTCAACGACCTGTGCCCTGGTTTAGGTAAGATTCAATACATCGGTGGCCTTTCGGTTTTGATTACGTTTAAAGACAATGAGACAGCGGTTAAAGTACGTGATGCTGCTAAGGAAGTTCTGGGCCGTTTTTCTTCGATTGATCTTTGGGAAGGACAAATTTTCACGTTTGAACGTTTGGCTTGGGTCAAGCTAGTGGGTGTCCCCTTGCACCTACTATCGTCTCAGGTTATTAACACCATTGGACAGGCTGTGGGTAAGGTGATTCATATGCCGAATAGGGATGATGAAGACGGGGATCTCTCCTACGACTATCTGGGTATTCTTTCCGGCGACGGGAAACGTATCGAGGAGGAAATTACGGTTACTTGGAAAGACAAGAAGTTTAGTGTTTGGGTAGCGGAAGACCCAAGTGTTTGGTCCCCGGAATTCTACAAAGTTAACTTGCCTCCGAACCCGTCGGTTGATGTTAGTGATGAAGAAGACGTAAATGTTGACAGTCACATGCAGGAAGAAGACAGCATGGAAGAGCAACTGACTGGTATCCAGGTTACGGCGGTGGCGGATCATCCGGATAATGCCGCAGGGGCAGCGGATAGTCCGGATTCTGGTAACCCAGGTTTGGAAAATCTTTTTGACATTAATGATGGTATTGATGGTAATTTTATTGTCAATTACGAGGCCAATGACTGTGGGGTTGAAACTCCTATTGTTTTGGAACATTCGGATAGTCAAGATTTCATTCCAGGGAAAGATTTCGATTTTGAGGCCCAATGTAACATGGATGGGGCTGGTGATAATTGTGGGCCTAACATTAACAAAAGAAAAAGAAAGGTCGGCCAGGTTCGGTGGGCCAGGTTAACCCGGCCTACTCTAGTAGTTTAGAGAAGTCTAAAGTGGGTAAGAAATATAAATTAATAGATGATGAAGATGTCTTTGGGCTTGATCCGTTGTTGGACTTAGTCAAGAAGCAGCAGGTGGTCGATTCATCCCAGACGGATGCTTTGGACCTGAATTCTCAGCCTCCAAATAGTGATATTGGGCCAGCTTTGTCCCATGATTTGGGGCGATATGAGCCTAATGCTGTTTCTCACGTAGTTAATAATACAGAGGTGGAGGCCACTATTGTATTGGGGGATATTCTTGGTGCTCACTTATCCAATGCTCACGAATTGATACAGGAGTCCATGGTTAACGAAGGATTACAAAGGGTGAAGAAATGAATTGCCTATCGATTAACATTAGAGGGATTGGTGGTATTGGTAAAGCGGGTTGGATTAAAAAAATAAAGATCGATAACGGTGTCTCTTTTATTGGTATGCAGGAAACAATGAGTAGCAACATCCTTGCCGGTTTAGTTTCGGCTTATTGGGGAGGTTCGGGTTTTGATTTTGATTATGTGGAAGCCAATGGTAATTCGGGAGGTTTGAAATATTTGGGACCCTAAAGTTTTCGTGAAAGACAAGGTGACTAAAGATTGTAACTTTCTTCATGTTTCGGGTATGCTCTTGGCAGGGTCGGTTAGAATTAATTTGTTAAACGTTTATGCCCCTCAAAAGAAAGGTGACAAAAAGCGGCTATGGTCAAAGATTGATGCGCTTATTGGTACAAATAAGGGATGGTGGTTTTTACTTGGCGACTTCAATGCGGTGAGAGAGCCAGAAGATAGAAAGAATTCCAAATTCGATAAGTTGTGCACTAGAGAGTTTAATGATTTTATCGAGAAGGCGGGGTTGCGGGAGTTCAATCAGAAGGGGTCTCTTCGATATACTTATATGTCATGCAGAAAAGGCGTTTTTACTTATAGTCGGATCGATAGGTTTCTCGTGTGCGAAGGTGTTTTTAACAAGTGGGCAAATGCTTATGTTCGTGTTTTAAGCAAGAACTTGTCTGATCATTTGCCTTTGCTCTTATCGGTCGTGGATACCAACTTCGGACCCAAGCCGTTCAGAATTTTCGACTCGTGGCTCGACCGTCCAGGGTGTATTGAAGTTATTAATTCGGTTTTTGATACTTGGGTGGCTCACGGACCGGCTGACATTAACCTCCTTAAAAAGCTGGGTTCTCTTAGAAGTCGGTTGAGAGATTGGTTTCAAGATGTGAGTAACCGTGAAAGGTTAGAAGAGTCAAGTCTTCGAAAAGAAAAAGAAGAACTGGATAGATTGATGGAGACCAAAGACTTGGAAGAATCCGACGTGTGGATTTGGACCGAATGCAAGGTGGCGCTTAAGAGTATTGAGCTTCACAAGGCTAGAGATCTTAGACAAAAATCTCGACTCAAATGGGCGTCTCTGGGAGATAAAAATTCCAACTTTTTTCATAATATTGTGAATGGCAGAAAAGCTCAAAACGCTATTCCGGGTATATTGATAGATGGCGTGTGGGTGACTAAACCGGCTTTTGTGAAACGTGAGGTTTTTCGATTCTATCGCTCTCATTTTAAAGAACAATACCCGTGCCGGCCGAATCTCCTTTGTTCAGGTATTAATCAGTTAAATGTCACGGACCAGGAATCTCTGGTTGACGTGTTTTCTAGACAAGATATTAAAGCGGCGGTGTTCGATTGTGGCTCTAACAAGGCTCCGGGTCCTGATGGTTTCAATTTCCGCTTTGTTAAGCGTTTTTGGAATTTATTCGAGGATGATTTCTTCAATATTATATTGGAATTTCGTGCGTCTGGCGTCATTAATCACGGTTGCGGGTCTTCTTTCATTACTCTTATTCCTAAGGTCAAATCTCCTTTGGGTCTAAAAGATTATAGACCTATCACCCTTATTGGCATGATAAGTAAAGTTATTTCCAAAATTCTTGCCAACCGTATCAAAAAGGTTATGGGAAATATTATTTCTGAAGCTCAATCGGCTTTCTTATCGGATCGTTATATTCTTGATGGCCCTCTTGTGGTCAATGAAGTGGTGGATTGCTTAAAGAAAAGAAATAAGAAAGCGTTTTTGTTAAAGATAGACTTCGAAAAGGCCTATGACAACGTCAATTGGAACTTTTTGATTTCTATTATGTCGCAAATGGGCTTTCCTTTGAAATGGTGTGATTGGATCAAAGGCATATGCGCGTCTACTAGAGCGGCGGTTTTGGTTAACGGGTCCCCTACTTTTGATTTTCAATGTGAAAAGGGTCTTCGTCAAGGTGATCCTCTCTCTCCTTTTCTCTTTTTGATCGTTATGGAAGCTTTGTCTTGGATTCTTGATAAAGCTAGGGACCTTGGGATCTTTAAGGGTATTCGCTTGGGCAATAATGATATGGAGGTAAGTCATCTTTTGTATGCGGACGACGCTTTGATTATGGGGGAATGGTCGTATGATAATATTAAGAACATCGCTCGAATTCTTCGTATTTTCTATCTTTGTTCGGGGTTACGAATAAATCTCCACAAGTCGAATATCTTTGGTGTTTGCGTGGGGGATGGTGAGTTGGACAATATGTTGGATTATCTAGGTTGCAAACGTGGGAGTTTCCCTTTTACCTACCTAGGTATCCAAGTTGGCGCAAAGATGACTCGTGTTAAAAGTTGGGAGCCGGTGATCGATACTATCCGGACCCGCTTTGATTCTTGGAAGGTTCGGCATTTGTCTATAGGTGGTCGGTTGATTTTATTAAAATCGGTTCTTGAAAGTCTCCCGGTTTACTATCTTTCAACGTATAAAGCCCCGAAAGCCGTGGTGGACATGATTGAACAGATTATGCAGCGGTTCTTATGGGCCGGTCCTGGTATTGAGAATAAAATTTCCTGGGTTGCTTGGGATATTGTTACGAATCCTAAAAGCAAAGGCGGTTTAGGTATATCTAAGATTGAAGACGTGAATAAAGCTTTGTTGTTAAAATGGACTTGGAGGTTCAAAAAGGAGGGTAGTAGCCTTTGGAAGAAGATTATCTTGGGGTGTCACGGGTCAAGTAGACCTTGGTCGTTATTACCGTGTAATGCTTCTTCGAGTGGTTGTTGGAAATCCATAGTTAAATTGGGGAAAATCACCTTCCTAACGGTAGGCCGATTAATTCCTTTTTTGCCGGGATTCTTGGTGATGGTAAACTTATCAATTTTTGGGGAGATACGTGGCTTCTTGACGTTCCTCTTCGCGTTTCGTTTCCTAATCTTTTTCAACTTGAAAAGTATAAATGATGCAAAGTTTGTGATCGGCTTGAATTTGTAGATGGCAACAAACAGCTAAGATGGGAATGGAGAGTACAACCGCATACACAAGAACAGCTAGTTGAGTTATTTGATCTCCTTCAACACATTTATAATATAGATTGGAAAGGTGGCATCGATTGCTGGAAATGGACCGAAGAAAAAGACGGCCAATTCACAGTTGCTTCGGGCAAGAGACTTCTTGCCAGTTCGCATGTGGGTGACGGTGACCTTGGGATTAAGTGGAAAGGATGGGTTCCGTTGAAGTGCAAAGTTCTAATTTGGAGAATCGCTCGAAATCGCATTCCTACTATGGCCGAACTTATCAAACGGGGAGTTTCTATTCCTCAAACAGAATGCCGATTGTGTCAAGAGGATGTGGAAACTACCTCTCATCTTTTCACCGGTTGTCGTTATTCGAATGAGGTATGGCATCGAATTGGAAACTGGTGCAAGATTAGTCATTCCTTTTTGTTTGACATTCCGGATTTACTGGACCTGCCTAACTCCCAAGCCGCGTCTAAAGATTCGAAGCACATTCTTTGCGGCATCACTTACACGACCATGTGGATGATATGGAACGAAAGAAACGAGCGGGTATTCAATGATAAGAAGAGGCAGCCAGTTCAGCTTGTGGAGAATATCAAAGCAACGGCGTATTTTTGGATTCGTAATAGATCTCGTTGGAAATTTAAGGATTGGAAAACTTGGTGTAATTTCCCTTTGGATTGATGTATTTGTGTTTGTATTGCTTAGTCCTTGCTTTAAGGACTAGCGAGCTTTTCGTTTAATGAAGTTCTCCTTTCAAAAAAAAATGTTTTGAAAATCAAATACGAGTTAAACATAAAAATTAGTTAGCATTTAATATTTCAAGGTGCAGTTAATGTGATGCATGTGATTTTCCGTGAAAATCTCATGTTAAACAACTAATTTAATGTAAAAAATTAAAACGTTTGTTACAAAATTCACTTTACTTAATTCATTAATCAATTTATTATTACCATTATTAGTTTTGTATTTAAATTAAAATTTTAACATCCTCGTTGTAACGTGCGAGTCCTATATCGACTTAGTTATTGTTTTTAATGTTTTAGGTTTCACGTGCGTGGTTCAACGTTTTTATATCTACTTTGTGTTCGGCTTTATTTTTCGGTGTTGATGATCGCTGACGGTGGTGTGACATTAGTGCTACTTAGTTTGGTTTTATGCCTCGTGTAAGGAATTTAATTTGTATAAGTTAGATAATTTTTATTTGTGTATTTATAATCGATAAATATTAGTTTAAATTAAATAAATTTAATAGATTTTGTCTATAATCTTTTACTAGTTTTTTTTCAATGTTAACAAATTATATTATATTGATGAAAATAAAAAATTAAGAGATGAAATAGTAAATTAAGTGGTTATTTATGATATAGTAAATTTCCTTTACGAAAAAAAGATGGGTGTTCGGAAGCCGAGTATTCCGGCCAAAATTCTCAATCGGATAACAAAGGTATTCATAACAAATCTCCCCGAGAAGTGTAGCGGCAACGATCTAGCGGAATTTCTCAGGCCCTATGGTATCATTTATGATATCTACATCGCCCGAAAGACAGACAAGGCAGGGAATCGTTTCGGTTTTGTGTCCTTTCTTGACGTGAAAGAAAGCAAGGATTTACTACGTCAGATTTGTAATACGAGAATTGGCGACTGTTGGTTGAAGGCTAACATAGCTAGATTCACGTTAGAAGAAGGCGAGATCCGTCCGGACGGAAGGAACCAGCATAGAAACAACGGTAACGAAAACAGAAAGGAAGAAAGGCAGGATCCGGGTCAGGCGTCCACGTTCAACGGAACGCGATCTTTCTCGGATATGCTCACAGGTAGAATAACTGCCAAAACGGTGATCATTGACGACAAGGTGAATGCGTACAAGGGTTTGCATGGTAAGGCTGTAGTGGCTAGAATGATTGATCTAGATGCTCTAAAGAGTATCTATTTGATTACGGATGATCTATGCCCCGGGGGATGTAAGATCCAATACCTAGGTGGTCTGTCGGTTCTTGTTTCATTCGTAGATAACACTATGGCAACTAATTTTATTACAAAAGCTAGAGAGGTTATTGGCAGATTCTCTTCGCTAGACATGTGGGAAGGCCAAGTGTTTGGTTACGAGAGACTAGCGTGGCTCAAACTCGTTGGAATCCCACTGCAGCTCCTGTCCACAGAGGTGTTCGATGCCATCGGTACGGCTTTTGGTAAGATCGTTCATAGGGCAACAAGCTCAGACGACGATGTTGTTCTATCACATGATTTCATTGGAGTTCTAGTAGGCGATGGTAAACGAATTAATGAAGAGGTGAAGTTGTCATGGAAGGATAAGCGTTTTACGATTTGGGTGTCCGAGGAAGCCGGGGAATGGGTGCCCGAGTTCTATAAGGCCCCATCCTCGGAGACTGACAATGCTGATGACGTAGAGAATAACAGGATGGATGATGAACACGTCAATGGTGAACCAGCAGTTGATAATTCCGGTGAGAATTTTCCGGTGGCGGAGGAGGATTTGGTTTTGGTAACTCCTATGGTCAATAATGAGGTAATTAATGCTCCTGATATTGTGGAGCATATCTCGGCTGTCAATAATAATTGTGAAGAATCTTTTATTTTGGGTAACTCGTTTGATTTTGAAAAGGAGGTTGACTGTCTTAATGATCATGGGCCTGAGAATAATAATGGGCATGTGGACCAGAATGTAGTTCTTAAAAGAAAAAAATCTCTGCTGGGCTCTGTGAATAGGCCCAATCCAGCCTACTCCAGTAGCCTAGAGAAGACAAAGGTTGGTAAGAAGCCCAAAGGCGATGAAGACCCATTTGGATTGGACCCGTTCTTGGACCTGAATGTTGAAAATGGGCCTGAACGGGACAACTTGGGCCTCAATTCTAACTCTATGATGGACCGCCTTTTTGGTAGCAATAGTCCAGTGGTTTCAGCTGGATCAGAAAATGATAATAACGGTGCTCTATGTGAAGAGGTGGACGCCACTATAGAATTGGGGAAAAAATTGGGTGCCAACTTAAGCGAAGACCAGGAATTGATCATTGGTTCAATCGTCAGCGAAGGAGTACAAGGAGGTATAAAATGAACTGTCTCTCCATTAATATTCATGGAGCAGGGGTTTTTGGTAAAGCGGGGTGGATAAAAAAACTGAAACACGACTTTGGTATTTCGTTTATCGGTATGCAAGAAACTTTGGTAGCTAGTAATATGCAATCCTCGGTGGTGGCTAGCTTTTAGGGTGGAATGGGGTTTGATTTTAATTTGTGAATGCTATGGGGAACTCGGGCGGTCTAGTGAGTTTTTGGGATCCAAAAGTTTTCAATAAGGATTTCGCAAATAAAGATAGGAATTTCTTACATGTGGCGGGTACAGTGTTGGCAGGGGCCGTTAGAATTAATATGCTTAATGTCTATGCCCCTCAAACGAATGGTGAAAAGAGAGATCTATGGAATAGGATTTCTAATCTTATTCATTCGTCCAAAGGGTGGTGGATTCTTTTTGGGGATTTTAATGCGGTTAGGAACCGCGTGGAACGTAAAAACTCGGCGTTTGATTCGGCATGTGCAAATGATTTCAATGAATTTATAGACTCATCGGGCCTTAGAGAATACAACTTAAGAGGATCGAAGTTTACGTTTATGTCTAATAGACGTGGCGTATGTACATGGAGCCGGATTGATAGATTTTTGGTTTGCGATAACGTATTTAATAAATGGCCAAATGCGTGTGTTTGGGTCTTGAATAAGGAACTTTCGGACCACTCTCCCATGGTTTTCTCTATAGTTGATACTAATTTCGTTCCCAAGCCTTTTAGAATGTTCGATTCTTGGCTAGATAGACCGGGGTGTTGCGAGTTGGCTCAATCGGTTTAGGATAGCTGGAGTCCTATAGGGGCCGCAGACACAAATCTTCAAAATAAATTAAAAAAGCTTCGTGGGGTATTAAAAGCTTGGTTCGAAACGTACAGTGCAAACGAGAAAGAAGTAGAACGCAACCTTCGGAAAGAAAAGGAAGAGTATGAGGACCGAATGGAGACCAACGAACTCGAGGAAACGGATCTGTGGATATGGTCCGAGTGCAAGATGGCGTTAGAAGAGATTGAGAAGCACAAGGCTCGGGATATTCGACAAAAGTCTCGGGTGAAATGGGCAACGTTGGGCGACGAAAATTCTAGCTTTTTCCACTCTGTCGTGAATGGTAGAAAGGCTAAAAACTCTATTCCAGGAATTATGATCGATGGGGTTTAGGTCACGCAACCATCTTTAGTCAAAAGAGAGGTTCTAAAATTTTTTAGAAACCACTTCAAAGAACAGCACCCTGTTCGGCCGGGTTTAGTGTGCGACGGATTGAAGCAGATTTCCAACGCTGACAATCAAGATTTGATAGCTATGTTCACAAGGCAAGAAATCAAAGATGCGGTGTTCGATTGCGGATCTAACAAAGCGCCCGGCCCGAATGGTTTTAATTTTCGGTTTGTTAAACGTTTTTGGAATCTGTTCGAGGAGGATTTTTATAATATCTTGACTGAATTTCATGAGTCGGGTAACATAAATGCGGGATGTGGGACGGCGTTTATCACTTTAATTCCTAAGTTGAAAACCCCCATGGGATTAAAGGACTATAGACCTATCACCCTTGTGAAGTTGGTTAGTAAGGTGATTTCCAAAGTCCTCGCTAACCGCCTCAAAAAGGTGATGGGCCAGGTTATCTCAGAGGCCCAATCTGCTTTTTTAGCCGATAGCTTCATCCTCGACGAGCCACTTATGCTTAACAAAGTTATGGCTTGGTTGAAGAAAAGAAATAAAAAGGCATTTTTGTTGAAAATCGATTTTGAAAAAGCTTATGATAACGTCAACTGGCATTTTTTGTTGTCTATATTATCGCAGATGGGCTTTCAACAAACATGGTGTAAATGGATCAAAGGAATTTGTACGTCTGCTAGAGCTGCGGTGTTAGTAAACAGATCCCCAACTTTCGATTTTAGGTGCGAGAAAGGTCTTCGTCAAGGCGATCCTTTGTCCCCGTTTCTTTTTCTTATAGTGATGGAGGCTTTATCATGGATGTTGAAAAAAGCTCAACAGATTGTCATTTTTAAAGGGGTGTGCATCACAAGCAACGAAGCCGATTTGTCTCATTTATTATTTGCCGACGATGTTCTTATTATGGGTGAATGGTCTCGTGATAATATTCAAAGTATAGCTAGAATTCTCCGTATTTTCTATCTATGCTCCGGTCTTCATATAAATCTTCACAAGTCTAATATTTTCGGTGTTGGCGTGGAGGATAGCGAAGTGGATAATATGATGGAGTTGTTGGGGTGCATTAGAGGTGGTTTTCCATTCAACTATCTCGGGATTAAAGTGGGTGCCAAAATGTCTCGGGTTAGCAATTGGAACCCGGTTATTGAGGTGGTTACGAATCGTCTTGCTTCTTGGAAAGCTAAAACTCTTTCCATCGGAGGTCGCTTGATCCTTATTAGATCGGTTTTGGAGAATCTACCTATTTATTATTTTTCTCTCTACAAAGCTCCAAAGGCCGTCATAGATGCAATCGAATCCATCATGAGAAGATTCTTATGGAAGGGAAGTGTTGAAGAGAAAAAGATACCGTGGGTGGCATGGGAAGTTGTTACAACACCGAAGAAAATGGGGGTTTGGGTATTGCTAAGTTAACTGAGGTAAACGACGCATTACTTCTAAAGTGGTCTTGGAGGTTTAAGCATGATGGCAATACACTATGGAAGAGGATCATTACGGGTTGTCACGGGTCGACTAGGCCTTGGGCTATGCTACCTTGCAATGCGTCGTTAAATGAGTGTTGGAAAGCTATCGTCAAGGTTGGGGAAAAAGGCTCTCTAATGGGGCGACCCTTAACTCGCTCTTTTCTGGAATTTTAGGAGATGGAAACGCTATTTGCTTCTGGAGCGACGTATGGTTGCGAGATGTTCCATTACGTCATCTTTATCCTAATCTCTTCAGTCTTGAAAAGCATAAATGGGTGAAGGTTTCGCAACGGATATTAAGGGTGAACAACGCCAAAGTGATGAACTGGGAATGGAGATACCAACCTTCTTCAGCCGAGGAGGTGTCCGAATTATTTAACCTGCTGAACGACATTCATGACATGGAATGGGGAGGAGGTACGGACACGTGGAGATGGAAAGGAGACAAGAACGGGGTATTCTCAGTGGCATCGGCAAAAAGGATTCTTGCTCAACGTGAACACATCAACTCTAGTCCATTGATTCACCGGAAGAGTTGGGTCCCATTAAAGTGTAAAATAATGGTTTGGAGGCTTGCTTTGGATCGGCTCCCC
Source organism: Flaveria linearis (assembly GCA_024085815.1). Lineage (NCBI taxonomy): Eukaryota > Viridiplantae > Streptophyta > Magnoliopsida > Asterales > Asteraceae > Flaveria > Flaveria linearis. The sequence goes on along the minus strand of CM044005.1, from coordinate 96,282,003 downwards.
ACTGTTGCCGAACTTATCAAAAGAGGCGTTAACATTACCGATCAAGATTGCAGATTTTGCCAAACGGAGATCGAATCAGCAATGCATTTGTACACCGGATGCATGTTTGCGCAGGAAGTGTGGTTTTGCATCGAATCATGGTGCCGTTTGCCTCCGTATATAGTATTTGACATCCCAGATTTGCTGCAGCTTCCGAACGGGTCAACAGGTTCAAGAACAACTCGATATCTCTTAAAAGGAATTGTTTATACAACCATATGGGTGATTTGGAACGAGCGAAATAACCGGACGTTTAACAACAAAAGCCGAAGGCCTGCAGAGTTAGTAGAACAAGTTAAAATTACTATGTTTTTTTGGGTTCGTCATAGATCTAGACACAAAAATGTTGAGTGGAAAGATTGGTGTAATTGTCCTTTGGATTGACGTTGGTTTTTGCTCGTAGGTCCTTGCTTTGAGGACCTACCGAGCTTGTGCCGTTGTGCGTTTAATGAAATTCTCTTTAAAAAAAATAAATTTAATAAGATTATCGTTGGAATCTTTGTGTAACTATAATTTGTAGTATTTCTATTTCACCTTTCATTTACTTAATATCTGGTTAGTTTCTTTAATTAAGAGATTGGAGTTCTAAAAAAATAAACATCAACTTTATTGTATTTTACAAAATATGTATATATGTTTTTCTAAACAAGACGTAAAGATTCGAAGAGATAATGTTGTTAAAGATTTTTTTAATACTAAAAACCTATGTCTATTTAACACAAAAACCAAAACAAAATAAAAATCTCTTCAGTAATAGTACTAAAAATTTTTGGATTAGACTCGCACAACTAAAATCCGCTTTATTTGACGAAAAAAAAAGTAACTCACTATTTAAATAAACATTTTGTTCTAATCATTAAATGTTTTAAAAATGTTTTTTTAGTTTATGTTAAAAATGTCTTTCTTATTGAAAATTTAAAAGTTAACTAAAACGTATTTAGATATATTTTAAGTCTTTCTTTAAATAATCAACAACTAACAATTACAAAAATATTTTTTAAATAATTTCGAACCATCTGTAAACTAAACATTTTAAAAAGGTTAAAAGCTAAAAAAATAGTTTAGGATATTAAAATTAACATTTAATTAAAGTTCCATCAATGAGAATGTCATAATTAAAGATGTTATGACAATAGTTAATATTTAATGCTATGTAGTAGAGTGTTATAGAGTAGGGTGCAAAGAGTTAATATTACAAGTATCAAAGTGACTCGTCACCTAGAAAGGGGATCCAAGTTTTCAACTATTTTCTTGTTTTTATACACAAACTAGAATTTTCACCGGCTGCGGCATCGTACGCAGTTTGATAAATCATATATCACAGTCGACCCGAGTCATTTAAGAAGTAAATTTACGTCAATACATAGAATGGCTCTATTTTCATACCATTGAATGTAAACACGTTATATTTTACCCGACTCTTTTTTAAATAAAATTTATGTCAAAAAAATATACTTACAATCGTTTTGTCTCGTTTGAAACTAAGTTTACGTCAAAACGTAGACTAAATAAAAACATATTATATTTGACCCAATGCGTTTTTATGCAAAACTCACATCGAAACATAGACCCGGCAAAACAAACTCATATGGTTAATTTTTAGGTCTTTTTGGGTGATTTTAAATGTATGTTGGGTTGACTTGGGTCCTGGATAAATTTACGAGTGGGTCAAACAGTGGCTGAACTAAACTAAGGGAGATTATGTGTGGGTCATAATGGGCTATATCTTTCTTCATCCAACGACGACTAAAGCATCTAGTTTCTTGCTGATCACCGAGTTAGCATCGCATATTTAGCAGGGCGATTGAATTTCTCAAACGAAATCTATCAGTAGTTTAATATTAACAAGTATAAAATAAAACCACAACCCCCAATCTCATAAACTACATGCTCTTTAGTTTTAGGCTCTGATTTTGTTTTTTGTTTGACATTTCCTGTGGGTTGATGTCTGGAGTTGAAGCACAATATAAGGATTAAGAACCAAATTAGACTAGATAGCAAAACAATAGATTCAAGGTGATTGAATTGATATCAAATAGTCTAGACCATACACAATTAAAGAATAAACTCACTTTATATACCAAGGTAAAAATAACTCAAAAACCTAGTACATAAACTCTCATACCATAACCTCTATCATGGCTAGGTATTTATAAAGAAACCAATCTTGGTTTACAAGCTACAGATAAGCATGGTTTGTTACACTTGATAATACATATCCTTTGGAACAACGTAACAATTATCTACCCCTAATCCACAACCTTGTGCATAGGAGACTTTGGTCGGCCCACCAACTTGTAGAACCAGTTTTGATAATTAGCCCAACATTCATCCCCTAATTTCTAACTCGAATTAGGGAGGTATTCTACTCCAAATAATGATCTTTGTTGAACTTGATTCGTCCTAATGGTTTTGTTAGGAGGTCCGCCTTTTGTTCTCCTCCAGGAACAAATTTGACTTCAATTTGATTTTTCTCGATGCATTCACAAATGAAATGATATCGGGTATGGATGTGCTTGCTCCTATCGTGGAACACAGTATTGTTGGTCAACGCTATGGCTGTTTGATTGTCAATTCAGATAACAGCTTTCTCTTGATCGTTTTCGGTGATTTCGCTTAATAATTCTTGGAGCAAAATAGCTAAGCAAGTCGTCGTCGTTGCCACCATAATCTAGCTTCACATGAAGAGAAGGCAACAGTTGCTTGTTTTTTAGAGCACCAAGTGATGGGTGATAACCCTAAGTAGAAGACATGGCCGGTTATGCTTTTGCTGTCATTTGTGTCGACGTTATGACTACTATCATTATACCCAAACCATCCTTTGCAAACCTATCGGTCATATTTTAACCTAAAGCTTGTTGTTCCTTGTATGTATCTTAGTACATGTTTTATTGCTACACCATGAGACACCTTAGGACTTTGCATGTAGCGACTCAAGACCCCGACTGAATATGAGAGATCTGGTCGGGTATGTAGTAAATATTGAAGACACCCTATCATTTTATGATACCTTGTGGCTTCAATGTCTTCTTCGTTCTCGGCCTTGGACCTCTTTATAGCAGGATCCATTGGTACATGAGCGAGGTTGGAACTCTCCATACCGGTTTCTTTTAGGATTTTACATGCATATCCCTCTTGTCTAATCCTTATTTCTTTATCTCTTGTGTTACTTCAATACCAAGGTAATAAGTTAATTTGCCAAGATACGACATCTCAAATTTTGTTCATGTTTCTCTTTAAAAATCAAAGATATTGGACTTGTTCCCATAACTAAAAGATCATCGACATATACCGCTATAATGAGCAAATGTTTACCATTCGTCTTGCGATAAACAGAATGTTCTTTGGAGCATCTTTTGAACTTCATTCCCTTCAAGATCTGATCGATTTTAGTTTTCCATGCTCGAGGGGCTTGTCTCAAGCCATATAGAGTTTTTGATAACTTATAGACCTTGTTCTTTTCCCCCTTTTTCTTGAACCCATCTGGTTGCATTACGTACACCTCCTCCTTTGACTCCCCATGTAAGAACGTTGTCTTAACATCAAGATGGTGGATTTCCCACCTATTTGAGGCAGCTAACGCGATTAGGAGTCTGGTTGTCTCAATTCTTACCACCGGTGCAAACGCGTCGTCATAGTCAACACCGGGTTGTTCGACATAACCCTTTGCGACTAGGCAAGCTTTGTAATTATTTATAGATCCATCAGCATTCTTTTTACTTTATAAACCCATTCCAATCCTATCGGTTTGGCTACTCTTGGTCTTTCATTTAGCATCCAAGTAGTATTCTTGTTTATTGACTCGATTTCGGCTCTCATTGCTGCTATCCATTCCTTCGATGCTTTGGCTTCTTGATAGTTCTTTGGTTCTTCATTTACAGATAATAGTAACCGCTCATATTAAACATCAGTAAGCAAAATATAATCATTGAGATACATTAATGTTATGTTTACCCGATTGGACCTTCGTAGTTGAACTTGAGGTTGAGTAGTGGGCTGGAAGATTTCTTGGGCTGATGTGTTTCAGGACTGATTTGGGTCTGATTGATGGGTGTGTTTTCGCTTTCTAACCCATCTCTTGGGCTGCTAATTGGGCTGATTGCAAGCCCTATTATTGGGCTAATGTTGATCTGGTTTGGCCCCATAATCAGGTGTTGTTATGGGTTGCAGTTTGGTCAAAAGGTGAGTTGTTGGATCCAAAAGCTGGACTGTGTTCACCGTTTAGTTCCGGGTGAACTTGTGGCCAATCTTGGTGTTCTTGAGTCGTAGTGAAGCCTCAGGTTTCCTAATTTCTTGGTAGTCCTTGCTTCCCCAAGTCCATCCTTGTTTTTCATCAAATATAACATCCTGAATTACTACTATTTTACGAGTCGATGGATTATAAAGTCTATACGCCTTGGCACCTGGCTTGGTTCCAAGATAGACTAGGGATTTTGAACGGTCGTCTTACTTCCTTTTAGAAATTTTTCATATGCCATACACCCAAAACCCTTGAGGTGACTTATATTTGGTTTCCATCCAAAGAGCTTTTGAGAGGGTGTCTTGTCAGGTATAGTGCGAGTTGGAATACGGTTGAGTAGATACGTTGTGTGGTTCACGGCTTCTCCCAAAATATATATTTCGGTTCATGATGCTTTACTCTCCACTTTGACGTTTTGATGAGGCGTATATGGGGTAGTAGATGTCTTTTTATTCCATGCTCATCACAAAACTGTTAGAATTCATGAGAAGTGAACTCGCCCCCCCCCTAATCGGTTCATAAAGTTTTGATAACTTTCCCAATTTCTTTCTCGACCCGTGTCTTGAAAGTTTTGAACTTTGAGAGTGCTTCATTCTTTCCCTCCACAAAGAACACCCACATATATCATGAATAATCGCCTATTAACACAAAGATATTATTGTTACCTCCTAGTGTTGATGGTGAATTGGCCCGCATAGATCTACATGTACTAGTTCTAAAGCTTGGCTTGCTCTATAAGCTGTTGTACTTGGAAAAGGTTGTCTTGTTTCTATACCCACCAAGCAAGATTTGCATAGTTGGTTTTCATGTTGTAAGTAAGGTAGTCTGTGCACTAAGTCTTTCTTGGTCATGCTTTTCATAGTGTCAAAACCTGTGTGCCCTAATTAAGAGAGTGTGCCAACGCCATGCTTCGTCTCCAATTCTAGTATGCAAACACACGGTGTCCCGATTTCCAAGTTGATTTTATAGATCCGATTGCTTGATTTCTTTACTTTCATCAACAACTTCCCATTGGCATCATGCACGGTTAGTAGATCATTCTTCATATTGACCTCACATCCAGAATAAGTGTTTGTCCTAACCGGACCCATCTGGTTACCTTTTCATCAAGCTCCGCAAAGTAACCCCGGTTCCCTGTCATGTGATTTCTCATGCCATTATCTAGATACCAAACTCCATCCCTATTAGACTCGGTTTCAAGTCGTTTTGGTACAAGATTCTCATCATTTAAGAAGATTGTTTCATGCATGAAAACTGTTGGATCTACTTCATTGGTCTCGACCATGTTTGCTTCTTGAACATTTTGCTTCTTATCAGGGCACACTAATGCAAAGTGACCGTATTTATCACAGCGGTAACATTGCACTTTAGATCCATCCTTTTTTTCTTTTCTGCTCCACGATTGGTTGGTTCTGCTATGGACCGATCGCGTTCTTGCTGTTGGTTTCAGGCCCAAGATTATAATCAAACTCGTGCATTCATTCATACTTCAAAACTTACATTATATAGCTAATAAATATGCTTTCCTAAAAACAAATAGCACTACTCCTATCCCTAATACATGCCCATTACTTGCTAACCACTAAGACTAATTCAAATAAAAAAATTTGTTAAATACTCTAAACAAAACATGACTCAAATACAAGACCCGTGACCCGTAACTCAACCCGACTTGACCGATCAAGATTAACCTAACACTTGCCCGAACGAATGACCCCTTCCTTTCCCTCGGTTTATTGTTGATCCATGACCCATACCACGACTGCTATCTCCCCTTCTATTATAATTTGTTTGGTCCTTCCAAACATGAGCTTGCTTTGATCTTCGTTTTGGGTTTCATCGCACATGATTCTTTCCTCGCAAGCCTTTAATCTCCAAATGACTTCTTCAAAACTCATTTTTTTAATATTGAGAACCTGCTCGATAGAGGCCACTATATGGATAAACTTTTTTCTTGGAAGACTTGAGAAAAACTTTTTAAATACTCTCGGTTCCTCAATAGTTGATTTTGAGGACAGGGCCGACAACTTGTTGGAAAATTCATCCATGACTTCCACGTTTTTCAAACTCCATCATTAGAGTTTGTAGCCTAGCCTCCTTTACGTGATCTTCCCCGAGGTGACGACTGTTAATCGCCACCAACATCTCTTTCGTTGTCTTCAAGTTTCCATTCTGTAGAACCTGTTGCTCGGGTATTGCTTGGAACAACGGCGCAGTTGCAGTGCTGTTCTTCTTTGCGTCTTATATTCCGGGATCGATCGCATCCCAAATACCATGCACCTCGAACTGAACCTTCATCCTTATTGACCAGATCGTGTAGCTTATCGATGTTAGCATCAAACACCAAAATTAACCTCCTCCTCCATCGACTTAACTATTCCAAAATAATTTTATTTCACAAATAAGTTATCCACACAAACTTAGCGGAAGACAAACAATTTTTCTTTTCGCAAAGTTTTTGTGTCCCACGTGTCCCCCATCCCTTTATATATCTCATTACCTCGTTAATGGTCCTTGCCTCGTAGAGTGTGTTCCTCGCTGAATTGGCGAGGGGATGTCAAATCCCTTGCCTTGAAGACCACGTTCCTCGCCTTGGTAAAGAATTCCTTGATTAGTTGGCGAGGAGGAGTCAAATCCCCTTGCCTTGAACTGCGTATCCACGAGCTCACATGGTGTGGAGGGGTCAAATCTCCTCGCCTTGATAGCTAGTCGGTTCCCTTGCTGAGTTGGCGAGGTATAAGTCAACTCACTCGTTTCGGTTGCAGTGTTCCTCGGCTCGTGTATGGTGCCCCTCGCTGAGTTGGCGAGGAGAGGGTCAAATCCCACGCCTCCTTTGTCGTGTCCCTCGATTTGTCGTGTCCCTCGCTAAGTATGCTTGTTAATTATAAAATGTAAATTGCACGTGGGCGAGATAAATGCCACGTGGGCAAGGAAAAAATTGCCACGTGGCGAGGTTTCATGAGTTTTCCTCGCATTCGGCGACGGTCAAAGTCAATTGGTTGGTTTTGTATTTTAAAAAGCTAATGGTTATTTTGGTAAGTAAATTTGATAAAAATGTTTATTTTCATAAATTTCCCTTTTATTAAAGTTGAATTCAACCATTTGTTAGCTTGTGGTTTAAATGTTCAAAGAAAATTAATCATGCAGCTTAGATTCAAGATACCGTATAAGCAATATGCAAAATAAGGTGGGAAAATTGTTAAAACGGTGGAACTTTCACTAATGTCCAAATATCGATCATGAAAATGATTTAGGTACATAATCACGGGTAAATCATTAGATAAATACGAAAGTATTGTAAAAAAATCAAATTAGTTCTTAAATACATAGAAGACAAATATCATGAAAATGGTTTAAGATTAAACATAACCAATGCAATACTAGCTTCACGAAACTTTCATCCTAGTGTAACTATTTTTAACTTCATGATGCATCATATTTTTAAGACCACCACACATAATACATGACAGTATTATGTCATTTCTTACAACCACAAATTATTGCGATGCACAGCTTGAAAATGTTTATATTTTAAAGGATCAACAAAGGTAAGCTAAGAGAACTTAAAAAAGTATCCAGCACCAATCTAATTAGGATCCACCGATATAACTTGGGTCCACTTGATACACTTCTATATATCATATCCAAGTTCCTCATAAACAATATAAAAGACACCTATTACCTACAAGCTTGCACCGCCCCCAAGTTTACTTGCCACTTATATGATAATCAAATTGAAATTATGTTTTTAAATATTGTTCTACTACAAATCAAAATGTTATATTCTTACACACACAATAACTTTGAATAACAATAATGATCTCTTATATAGCAAGTAACTACGCCATAATTAAGACAATAATTAATGAAAATAATTTGTAAATTTGAAGTGTGTGAAAATGGTACCCATAATATCTTTTTCACTGTGATAATCTATGCATATTTCACCTAGTCTGCGTGTTCACATGTTCTTCGCCTTGTAATCGAAATATCTTAAGAAACATGTCTTTATGTAATCAAAATATATGCAAACTACTTATAATAGATTCATATCGCAATTAGCCCATTTGTTCATCCTTACAGAAAAATAGATATCTAAATACAAAGTTAACTTAACAATCAACTATTAAATTTCATGTTATATAAAGGTAACCGGTCAGTCAAGAAGGGTACCAGGTCAAACTGGTAACTTCTTAGTAAAAAACATCTAGTTTTATAAATAATAAATAAGTTATATATGATTACATGAACTATATTTCTTAGTTAATAATCCAAATTTGTGACAAAGGGATTTAAGATTGTTTAACTTTTGGATACATATGAGCAACTTTGACCTGCTTGACCTGCTTGACCCATTTGTCCAATAAGTAGGATGAAATAGCCACCACCATAAAGTATTAAAAGAACATTTATTCCAATCATTTTGGTGAAGAACTTCCGGCCAGGTCTCCCACCATAACTCCCCTTCAAAAAAATTTCAAACAATGTTTTTTTTTAAGGTAAATTTCATTCAAAAAGCACACCGGTCGGGATGTCCTCGAAGAAAGGACACCCGGGCAAACAAACGAGATTACATCAAGTCTAGCGGGTATTTACACCAAACATTCCACTCTATACATTTCACCTTAGATCTATTTTTAAACCAAAACGTAACATCTTGTATTTTTGGTTAACTAAGAGTTAATTTCTTTAAATTCTTGTAAGGGCTATTGTTGGCATTTATGAAACTTATGTGTTACCCATGTTTATTTCTTAGTTATCATTTAAATTATGAAAGTTAGTAATTAAAATATTAAATTATACAATAATAATAACAATAATAAAAATAATAATAACAATAAAATAATAATAATAATAATAATAATAATAATAATAATAATAGTAATAATAATCATAAGTTATAATAAGTTATAATAATAATAATACTAATAATAATAACTAAAATAATAGTAATAATACTAATAATTATATTAATTTATAAAAATTACTAATCTTAGAAATGCTTAAAAACTTGAAATGATTAAGTTAGGGGGTTAGTTGTCATTTTTAAAACTTTAAATGAATGTTTTGTGCATAAAATAACAAAGTATAAACCACAGGGACCGTTTGTGTAAATTCTAAACCCAAACCCCCCGCCCCTCTTTCCCCCGTATTTCCGGCAGAGAGCCGGCCATCTCCGGTCGCGGCTTCGGCCAACTCCCGAAACCCCGTTTAAGCTTCGTTTATTACCCCAAATACACCAAAACGTTTGTGGTCACATATTAAACTTAAAGGAACAAGTTAATTCGGATTTTAAATAACAAATGGAGACCATCAAACCCGAGACCAAAACCGCTCGAAGCTATAACCGATTTGGCACTAAAATCACAATAAAAATGAAATTAAATGGGCACACACGCTCGTCCAATCAATTGCAAATCAATGACATGTTTAAATTCATTTAAAACAAGCAATTAATCATGAATTGCAACCGAAAACTTTCGGGTTTAACTCGAACTCGTTAGACATGAATCGGTGCTAATCGAAGCTATATAACATAGGGGAAAGGTTGCATTTGTTCCTTTTCAACTCTCTGTACACATCAATTCCACAAACAGCACCCACACACAACAATTTAGAATCAAGAACAGTCGAGGGTAGGGGCGAACTCGAAATCGACAACCCCACTTCGAATCAGGTGATTACATTAGGGATTTTAATCGATTCCATGTGGGGAACAAAAGCTCTATGTTTGATTTCATTATCAACAACGAATTTGGGTTCAATTTGTATTAATCCGAGTCTAGGGTTCTTGAGATTGGGGGAGTTCATTGGGGTTGTATTTTTAAGGTTTTAAAACCAAGTTAAAACAAGACCTCGGTCCTGGTTCACTGGTTAAGTCACTGCCCTCCTAAACATGAGGTCCCGGGTTTGAACCCGGGCACCCTCATGTTTTATTTTTAAAGGTTTTTTAGCCTAAAACAAGTTTCAGAAAATTTTTAATATATATAAAAATTATTTTTATAAATTCCAAATATTTTCAAAAGCCTCCAAATATTTATATAATTTTTCTATGTTTAAATAAAAATGTTTTTAATAAAACATTTTAGCAAAGCATGTTTGAATAATTTTTTTGGATTGAAAATAATAATCAGTAAATTATTATTGGACCAAAAATCTCTTTTCAATTAATTTTGTTTAAATAGTAATAAATTTCAGTTTAAAATTCTATTTAAACTTTATATACAACCTTTTAAATTATTATAATTGTTTCTTTTCACATCTTCGAATAAATATAAATATATATTTTCCAAGAAAATATAAATATATATATTTTCCAAGAAAATATAAATTTATTCCATTTTGTTAAATATAATTATTTGACAAATACCAAATTGAAACCCTAGTTCTCGTTAATTCATTAAACTTATAATTTAACTTAAATGTTGTAAATATATATATTTAGGTGCCTTGTGACGGTTTACGTTGGAACGACGCCTATTATTATTCTTATTAATCGTCATTCTTGTGTTTATTTGCTATGTGAGTATTTCTATACCCCTTTTGCATATTTTTACTCTTTAGAGTGAAACATGTTACCTTATAACCATTGTACTTGTAAACTCGTTTGATTCTTGTAAACACTTGGCAATTCACTTGTATGTTGTGATTAGTTAATCTTAGTAATTACCATGTACTGACTATTATATGTGCAATCATTAACTATTGCTAACCTGGTGACGTCATAGATCTATGAGCTTGACAAGCCTGTTTGGTTAATCCAAGTACACTTTGATAATCGTATAATCTTGTAAACGTGGAATCTTGTAAACCGTCAAGGTTTGATTGTTGCATCTGTCATACATCCCTAGTTACCGTGTTCACTAACTTATGACAAGAATTGTCATCTTTTGTATATTTATGTATGAAAACTATAGAAATCTCACCAACATTATGTTGACCTTTATTTTTAACATGTTTCAGAAAACACCCCAAGTTTGATGCTATCTTTGAATCTTATTCACATCTAGGAATGGACCTAGATTAATAAACGAAATGCCTTGGATTATTTCATCTTACGTTATGTATGTTTTCATGTGTGAGACTTATGTTTGTAATTTACTTTTGAAATTTATGATTAAAATATTTGGATTTAAATAATCGCGTTATGTGGTTGTGAATAATCTTAACCCTCACATCTCGACGATTCCACCATCAAGGTTGGGGTATGACACAAATATGCGAAGTCATTTTGATGCTCTCGACCACTTCTGTAGCGCGTCGCCTTTTACCTTGAAAAATACGGTCATTGCGTTCATTCCAAATGATCCATAAAGTAGTAAAAATTATCCCTCGCAAAATGTGTTTAGCTTGCTTGGTAAGCGGCTGGCTCTTTGTTATCTTCAATAAGTCATTAACATCAAAAACAATCGATGGGTTCAAGCGGCACCAATGTTCCACACGGTTCCAAATCTCTACAGTAAAAAAACAACCGGTGAAAATGTGGGTAGACGTTTCAGTGCCCGAGTCACACAACCCACATAGATCATTATGAAGGCTAACTCCACGTTTATGCAACTCGACTTTAGACGCCAACCGATTAAGTATCGTTATCCAAAACATAATCTTACATTTTAGAGGAGTCCAACACTTCCACTTCATTTGCAGATCCAAAGCTGGTTTCGAGTAGCTGGATATTAACTTTCTAGTGCTGCTGACAGTGAACAAACTCGAATCGCTAGCTTTCCATTCCCATTTGTCAATACCACCCTTCCAAACATAGTCATAGATCTCCTCCATAATATTAAATAACTCGTTTACTTCAGCAGCAGTAACGGGTTCGGTACGCTAGTTCCACGGCAGAACCTTTGAGCCAGACACGATCTGAATCCTGTCCGCGACAACAGCCCATTTTTCTATTTCGAGTCTGAATAAGTGAGGGTAAGTTAACCGTAGTGGTTCTTCCCACAGCCACGAGTCCATCCAGAAACTAATAACTGATCCGTCTCCCACGATACCTTCAAAATAACCCCCAAGCGTTTTTCCGGACCAAATCTTCGTTTCTCCAATCTTTACAATTTGCTTCCAACATCCACTAGCCGAAGCCGTACACGGAAGAAGCGACCAATTTCTACTCAACCCATGATAACCAATGACCACTTTTCTCCACAAACAACTACCTCCGGTTTTAAAATGCCACACCCATTTAAGAAGAAGCGCATCATTAACGTCTTACAATTTAGAAACACCTAGACTACCCTCCTTTTTAGGCGTAGTAATAATATCCCAAGCGATCCAATTAATCTTCTTCTGTTCACTACACCCCGCCCATAAAAAAAGTCTTATAATTTTCTCCATACTCTCTATAACCGCCTTTGGAGCTTTATAGAGAGAAAGATAATAAATAGGAAGATTCTCTAACACGGATTTAATAAGAATTACCCGACCACCAATAGATAAATGTTTCGCTTTCCAACTGGTAAGGCGCTTCTTAAGAGTATTCAAGACCGTATCCCAATTACTAATTCGTGTCATCTTTGCGCCCACTTTATTCCCCAAGTACACAAAAGAAAAAACCCCTTTTCTACACCCCAAACTTCTAACATACTATCCACCTCCCCATCTTGCGTACCAACCCCAAATAAGTTTGACTTGTGAATGTTGATACGAAGGCCGGAGCATAAGTAGAAAATACGAAGAATACGAGCCGTGTTTTGGAGATTCTCACGGGACCACTCACCCATAATAAGCGCATCGTCCGCAAAGAAAAGATGATTAAGATCCGTATTATCAACCCGGAAATTAATACCTTTTAGAATACCCAAGTCTTTAGCCTTGTTCATCAACCAAGAAAGACACTCCATAACAATAAGAAATAAGAAAGGAGATATGGGATTACCTTGACGTAAGCCTTTCTCACTCTTGAATTGAAAAGTAGGAGCCCGTCGACTAACACTGACGAGCAAGACGACTGCAGAATACCTTTTATCCAATTGCACCATTTCTTGGGGAAGCCCATTTGAGATAGAACAGATAATAAAAAGCACCAATTGACATTGACATATGCTTTTTCAAAATCAATCTTCAATAAGAACGCTTATTTCTTTTTCCTTTTAAGCCATTCCAAAACTTAATTAACCACTAAGGGCCCATCTAGAATAAAACGATCTGATAAAAAAGCCGATTGGGTCTCCGAAATTAACTTTCCCAAAACCTTTTTAAGGCGGTTAGTAAGGATTTTAGAAATATCCTTGCTAATCACCCCAATCAGGGTAATGGGTCTGTAATCTTTAAGTCCCACAGGCGAATTAACCTTAGGGATCAAAGCAATAAACGCGGAACTGCAACCAGAATTAATACGACCTGTCTCATGGAACTCTGACATTATCTGAAAAAAAATCATCTTTGAAGACATCCCAAAACCGTTTAATGAAGTGGAAATTAAACCCGTCAGGGCCTGGGGCTTTGTTGGATCCGCAACTGAAAACCGCGTCTTTTATTTCTTGTTTAGAAAATAGAGCAGTTAAATTTGAACCCTCTTGCTCATTCAATTGGGTCAAACCTTCACAAACAAGGCTCGGCCGATTAAAAACAGATTATTTAAAATGATCACGAAAGAAACCTAAAACTTCCTTCTTCACCAAAGCCGGTTTTGACACCCATTCGCCTTTTATTTCCAAACCCGGAATCGCATTTGTAGCTTTGCGACCATTAACAATGCTGTGGAAAAAACTCATATTCTTATCACCAAGAGGCCCATTTCACCCGAGATTTTTGTCGCATGTCCCGATGTCTAAATAAATCAATCTCTTGAAGGCCCTTTTTGCACTCCGCCCAAACCCATAATTCTACTTCGTCCAGCTCCTTATATTCCATAAGGCATTCCATATTATCCTTTTCCAACATCATCCGATTCATGTCTTCGTTTTCTTTTTTTCTGAGATCGTTTATCCACCCCAATAAACCCGGCAAAATCACTTCTTCACAATCCGAACGATCCAACCATGAATTAAACCAACGAAAAGGCTTAGGGCCAAAATTCTTATCAATCAAGGACAAACTTAAAGGAGCATGATCAGAATACTCTCGTTTAAGAGCTCGGACACACGTACTAGGCCATTTATTAAAAATAGCATCACAAACGAAAACCCTGTCAATTCTACTCATCTTGCAAATGCCCCGTCTATTAACCAAATATGTAAACTTCATACCTTTCAAGTAATATTCACGACGACCCGTGGTATCTATAAACTCATTAAATTCTCATGCACAAACAGGATCAAAGCAGGAATTTTTTCTTTCTCTTGGCTCACGAACAGCATTGAAATCTTCAAAAACAATCCACCAACCTAGGCCCCCGTTTAAAACCTGAGAAATTTTTGCCCAAAGATCTCCTTTTTCCCCATTATTTTACGGAGCATAGACATTGATAATATTCAGCCGAGTTATCCCATCCGTTAACAAACCAGACACGAGCAGAAAATTAGAGTCTTTCACAACCATATCTTTTATTAAGACTTTTGGATCCCAAATGCTTAATAAAGCCCCAGAATTTCCAATAGAATCGACCTTTTCAAAATCAAAAACAAGACCTCTCCAAAAGTTAGAAACCACCCCAGAATCCACATTACAGGACATAGTCTCTTGGATTCTTATGAAAGAAATTCCCATCTCCGATTTAATTCTTCTAATCCAACCCGCCTTAGAACCAGAGCCCAAACCTCTAACATTCACCGACAGACACATCATTTATTACCTTTTGTAAACCTTCAATGATGATGGAATCCAAAATCAGCTTGCCTTGTTGTGCAAGGTTAACACCGAGTTTAGAACCCAGCGTCTTTGTAGCTTCAGTCTCGTTATGTTGAAGGAAAATGATCAGAACCTCATCATCCTCCGTTGCATCATGCGGCTTAAGCACCATTTGCGTAGCGTTTGCATCGATAGGGCAGTCAAGGTTGGAAAACTCTATGTCAACAAGATTACTATTAAGATCAAAAGGTGTTTCTTCTTCACTATCTGTGTTATCAGCTTTAGAAGTTGGATCCGAATCAGAAATTCCAAGCAGCCCATTTAGCCCAAACAGATCACTATTTTTCTTTTTGGGCTTTTTGACAATCCTTTGGCTCTCATTGCTACTAGTGTAGGTTATGCTGGGTGGCCCAACTCTAACTTCTTGGACTTCTTTCTTTTAACCACCTTATAATTTTCACCAACTAAATGTTCGTCAACCAAAGTCTGTTCGAAATTGAACTTGACAGTAGGCACAAAATCCGAAATCAATTCCTTATTTAAAGTAATTGAAAGGCCGTTAATGCGCTCATTAATGATATCATCATTCCTTTCTGAAAAATCAGCATCAACACCGTTATCGTTGACTTCAACATTGGCAGCCGACGCCAGTTCACATTCCGGCGTGTCTTCGACGATAACATCCTCATCTGAATCTTCATCTGAATCTTCATCCGAAGAATTATTGTTCGTATCTTGTTCTTCAAACGTCTTAACTGGATAGAAATCTGGTATCCAATCACCCATTTCTTCACCAATCCATACTCTAAACTTCCGTTTTTGCCACTCAAAAAAGATCTCTTCGGATATATTTTTACCTTCACCGACTAGAATACCAACATAATCAAATGATAGATCAGGGTCTGACTCCATCTTAGCGGCTTTGTATACGACTTTTCCAACCATACCTCCGACTAGATTGATTATATCAGGAGTAAAAAGATGTAAAGGAATACCCTTGATCTTTATCCAAGCCAATCTCTTATAACTAAAAGATTTACCTCTCTATAAACAAACCGAAGAAAATTTAGAGGTATCTTTTTTCGCAGCCTCAAGAACCAATAAAGCTAACTCTTGATCATCGAACGATATCGACAAATCTAGTCCACCAAGATATTGTACGTTACCAAAACCCGGGCAAAGCTCATGCAAAAACAGGCAGATACTTTTCATGGCTTCCACGTCAACCATTCTACCAACAATAGCCCTTCCATGCAAACTTGAAAAACCATTAACTTGATGATCAACATTAACAGTCTTCCCAACTAGCATATCTTTAAACGAAAACTCCCCAGATTCAAACTAAGTCCTCATATGATCCGGCCCATCTTTACGCTTAGAGTTTTCAGGATTATTCACTGTTGGATTATCTCAATGCACATTAATCTCCCCATCTTCTAAAACAAATCGTGCAATATTGAACCACAGTTTTTTGTTTCCTATACGAATGTTTCGCAGATTCTTGAGCAGATCCGTTTTGTCTTTCACATCCGGTATTGAAAGGAATCTAAACCGGTTACCCATTTTATCTCTTTTCCTTGCAATGTATAAGTCATATATCTGTCCTAAAACACGTACATGACTCGCAAGATCAGCCCCACTGCATCCCTCCGGTAGGTTTGTGGCAAAGATCTTCGTAATACGACGTTGAACGGCTTCCGGAATTGGTTTGTTGTCTATTTTCATTTTGACTTAACTTTGTTTTAGCTTGCTATCGCTCGGACCTTGTGATGATAAATTATCACAACAATATTGTCAGTATTCAAGTTATATTTTAGTAACCGAGTCAGTCTTAAATTTTCATTTACTAGGACTCAAAAAGGATCAATAGTAAAATGAATGTAAGGATTAATGGTTGAGATCACTTTATGATATAAAAGTGGTCCCAGGGAATTATGGAAAAATATTTTTTTTTATTTGTTCATAAATTTTTTACACTATATTAGTTTTTAAATTATATTATGTCATAAAATTGAGAGTTTTTTCCTTTTTAATTTAAGTATAGTATTGCAATACCTTTTTTTAAATTAAAAAAGTAATTGTACAAAAATGTGCTGTTATATAATAAAACAACACGTTATGCATCATAAAACAACGCATTATGTGCAGTTTTACCGTAAGACAACACTTTTGTGTTGTTTTAACGTAAGAAAACACGTTATGTGTTATGTTAGGGTAAAACAACACGGTTTGTTTTAACACGGTGCATTTTGTGTTATTCCTTTTTATAAAAACTCCCTTTTTGTTGCTTTAGGTTATGTATTGTTTTACGGTAAGAGATCATGTTTGTGTTGTTTATGGTAAAAGATCATACAAAACAACATATATATATATATGTATATATATATGTGTGTGTGTGTGTTGTGTTTACTTAAATAACAATGTTAAACATTACATTTTGTGTTGTTTATAATAAAAAACACATTTTTTAATGTTTTCATAGGCTGGTACCATGTAATAGAACATGTTCTGAGAGGTTGCAAGTTTTCACGTAAATCAGGACGTCATGAGTTGTTTTCATGCTAAAAAGCACGTTTCATGCTTGTTGGACCCTGAAAGGATCATACATGCCAATTCAAGTGGTGGATGGTTGTTCTGCTGGAAATCTCCCCAAGTCCAAGAAGAAAGACGGATACAGAAGTCTGCATAAGAAGAAAAGAACAAGTGTCGGCTATCCGCATTTGTCAATGCGGAAGACCAAGAACAAATGCGGACAAAGCATTTGTTCTTCCGCATGAACTAATGCGGACAGTTGATAAGATGCGGGAAAGCCATTTGTTCATCCGCATCAACCTATGCGGGTGATCAGCAACAAATGCGGTCGTGTTTGTTCATCCGCATTAACCAATGCTGATGACCAAACACCAATGCTGCTGATGAAGTACTCATCCCCATTGACTAATACGGATGAACAACAGACAAATGCTGATGAAGACTTAGACTAAGGGTAGTTTAGTCTTTTTGTACAAGCTGTTAGTCAGCCTATAAATAGATTAGAAACCTCGTATGTGAGGTGATTTTTGCATCTTTTGAGACTTCTGAAACATTTGTGTTTCACGAAGAATAGACAATCAGAATATACAGATTAGCTGTCTTGTTACTGTAGAATGCTAAAAACCCTAGCATTTACTTTGTAACAGTTCATCTAATTAATACAAGTATGTATTTATGAGTATATTAAGTGTTCTATGTTCATTGATTGCTTGATTCCGCCACTCAATCATTGACTCAATCATCATATTCGATCCTTGTTGATTCACATCAACTGAGAATATCATTCTCAAACCCAGTCAATTAGTATCAGAGCTTTGGCTCTCGGTTATTACTCAGATCTGCTCAGATCTAAGTTTAACCCGATTGATCTGGTGATTGAGTTGCTGTTTAGAGGTTTCAAACATCTCTTTTAGTAATACTACTGAATACTTACTGATATACTTAACTGCTACTGCTCATCAGAAGAACACATCTTCGAACAAACAGTACAGGTTGCACAGACACCAAGAACACAGAAACAAAGACCAAAATCTACATATTATCATCAGATTCAGTGTTACGGAACTAAGTTTGACCTGTTGGATCATTTGGACTAATTAACTTTAAATCCAACTTAAATCCAAATCTAAAACAAGTTAAAAAGACACTGTTAACCAGATTCTCTTAATTATTCTGAACTTGGGCATGCTTCGAAACCACCCATGCTCAAACATAAATCTGAATTTAAACAATGGAAAATCAGATTTATGAACTATATTACAGGTGTTGATCCTGATTATTGGATCTCAATATGCAAAGGCCCATACATTCCAGTGACTCTATCTGCAGATCAAGCTGCACTGTACAAGACTTCAAGAATCCCTATTGAAGACCTAACTCTTGATGATGATGACTACAAGAAGATCAAGATTGATCTCAAAGCCTACTCCATACTTACCCAAGCACTTAAAATGGATGTACTTAAAAGATTGGAAAAGTATGGCACTGCAAAAGCTGTATGGGACGCACTGCAAATCATGTGTGAAGGAAGCAGTGAAGTGGCTGAAATCAACAAAGACAAGCTGGTGAATCAGTATGAAACATTTCATCACTCCAAAGGGGAGTCCATCTCTAAACAGTTGCATAGGTTTGTACAGCTGGTAAATGATTTAGAGATCATGGGGGTAACTTACAAGTCAAAGGATCTAAACAAGAAAATGTTACATAGTCTCCCTGAAAATTGGAAACAAAATGTAACCATGCTGAAGAATACTCTTGATTTGGAAAGCACCACCCTGGATATCATGATAGCGAAGATTGAAGCCTTGGAACTTGATGAAAGAAGCAGAAATTTGGGAGGTCCCAGAGTAATTGAAGCATACAAGTTTCCCATAGATAACCACTCTGTGGAAAATGCCTTCATTACTGAAGAAGATGATTTCATCTCCTCAAGGGATCAAACTAAAACAACTGGATTCACTACAGCACCACCATCCAATAGACTATCAACTACTTCCACATCAACTTCAACAACTCAAACATCAGGATTCTCAGCAACTCCTGCTCCTGATGATACAAAATCTGAAGAACAAAAGGCAACTTACAATGCATTTGTTGCCAGCTTTAAAGCCTATTTGGGTGGAAGACTTACACTTGCTTATCTGATTCAAGAAGATCTGGAAGAAATGGATCTAGATGATGTGGAGGAAATGGACTTGCAATGGCAAATGGCCATGATTGCTATGAGAGCAAAGAAGTTTTTCAGAAAAGGGAAAAAGCTCAACTCAATGAAAACACCAAGCTTGGATACGACAAATCAAAGGTGAAATGCTTCAATTGTGGTATGACTGGTCACTTCTCCAGAGAATGCAATGCTCCCAGAAGAAACTACAATGCTCAAAGGCCTTCTCAGGTACAGTCATCATCACAACCCCTTCAAGCTTTCACTCAAACAGTCATCAACAACAACTTCATCAACAACAACTTCATCATCATCAACAACCACATCAGACTCAACCACAACTGACCAATCAAGCTTATGGAAGCAATCAGTCGTCAGCAAATGCTCTTGTTATTAGGCAGGATGGAGTATGTGATTGGAGCATGTATGCTGAGGAAGTAAAGCCTCAATTTCAAAATCATGCACTTATGGCTCATATCAACGATGGACTTACTCCCATGCCTACTGAGGTAAAATCTAACCTTTGTAGTGATAAATGCATAAATAAACTTAAGGGTATAGAGAACACAATCATAAACTGGCTGATAAAATCAAAGAAGAAAAGGTCAAGTCAGAGATGCTCAAGAGAGAAATAAAAGGCTTTGAAATTAAAATTAAATCTCTCATCTCTGACATTGAAAAATTGCATGGTGAAAAGTACACTCTTGCAGCTGAGAATGAGCAACTGACTGAAAAACTAGCTCAATCTAAAACTGATCTAAATCTTACTGAATTGAAACTTGAAAAGTTTCAACAGTCATCAGTAAAGCTGCAAGAGATGCTTGATTCTCAAAAGGATCCCAAAGACATGTCTGGTATTGGATATAATTCTTGTCCACCACCATACAATGATAACTACACAGTCATGCCTAATTCTGTCACACTCACCCAAGAAAATGAACCTAAACTATTGAACCTAAAACAATAGTAAAACAAATCACCAATCCTCAAAATAAACCAAGCGTTTACATTGAAACCAATGAGGATAAAATCAAGTTAGGTCACCCAGTTAAAATCAAGGAGTGTTCTGACAAGACAGTGGGAGTAATCAAAACAAATAGCCCAATCAAGGCTATTGTTCCTTTTGTGAAATTCATCCCTGCAATATCCCAAGAAAAGAAAATAAAAACCAAAATGGTGAATCTACCTACTGAAAGTAGATCTGATAATGAGATAAACTCTCCTAAAAATTTAAGCAAATCAGACACTGATTCACCATCAGTCAAAAGAAAAGTCTATCGGGCCAACAAAACTAAAACAAAATCAACCCTCAAACTTCAAACTCAAAGCAAGGAGTTGGCTTTGATATTTTAACAAAGAGCATGTGAACCAATTTGAAAAGGAAATTCAGAAAATACAAAGAAAGAATAACCGACCTCAGAAAAACAAGGACAGTAGTGTAGTGAAACTATCTACCAACAAGGTTGATCAGAAAGTCTCATCAAAACAAAGGAATGAATCTAATTCCAAATCTGTCAAAACTACAAAATCCGCAACACCAGGATCAGTAGCTAGAAACAAACACATGTACTGTGAAGTGTGTGAGAGGTCTAATCATAGAACAGATAAATGCTTTTATAACAATACTGTTCAATCTGTGATATGAATAACCACTCCACCAAGAACTGTTATTTCAACAAATACTGTTCTGTCTGCAATATGACAAATCACAATAAATCTGAGTGTTTCTTCAAGCAAAAGGGACAGAGAATACAACAGAACAAACCCATCTCTCCACCCATGTCTGAGAAAACTAAAATCAATGGTCGATATCATCATAGAGTTTCTAAGTCTGATGATGAGATGAGAAACCCGAGAAAATCAAACAGATTCAAAAGAAATAAAAATCAAACAGTCAAACAAATAATGATTTTTATAAGTCTCAATCAAGGGTTGATAACAAAAAACGAACAAACTTTTTGAAAAGGAACAGGGATCAAAGGTTTGAATACTCATCTGACTCTTCAGTTGAAGTGATGAACCGTTCATCTGTTAGAAACAAAACAGGCATGATTCCATCATCAAAGTCACCATTTAAAGGAAAATACCAACATGTTACCATCATGGATAGAAACGGTAAGCCCAAGACCATCATGGCTTGGGTTTCACAGTCTAATTAGTTCTTTCTGTGCTTGTAGGGTCATTCATATGGTCCAACAGTTTATGGTATGTGGACAGTGGATGCTCCCGACACATGACTGGAGATCGTTCCCTCCTTCATGACTTTAAGTACATTCAAGGAACTACTGTGGCATTTGGAGGAGATTCACAAGGTGGTAGAATTACAGGTGAAGGATCTGTGACAAATGGAATGCTGAGCTTTGATCGAGTGAACTACTGCGAGCAGCTTAACTTCAATCTTCTCAGCGTATCTCAGATCCGTGACAAGAAATATTCCACTCACTTCACTGACACCCATTGCTACATTCTGAGACCAGGATTTCAAATTCCTGAAGAATGGGTTGTATTGAAAACACCAAGGAAGAATAATACTTATGACATTAACCTGAATTCTGCATCTCCTCAAGAAGAAACATGTCTTCTATCAAAAGCATCTTTTGATGAATCATAACTTTGGCACAGACGATTGGGACATACAAATTTCAAAAACATGAACAGACTGGTTAAGGGAAATCATGTAATTGGTTTACCTCAAAAAGAATTCCACTTTATTGACCACTGTTCAGCATGTCTTAAAGGAAAACAACACAAATTGTCTCACAAGCTAAAGTTGGTGAACACCAACAATTCTCCATTGAAACTACTTCATATGGATCTTTTTGGCCCAACTCATGTTATGAGTATGGGAAAGAAACAATATTGTTTGGTGATCATAGATGACTTTTCTAGATTCACATGGGTCTTCTTCCTACTTCATAAAAATGAGGCATCTCAATTAATAAAAGATTTTATCACTAAAATTGAAAATCAAATTGATCTTAAAGTCAAAACAATTAGGAGTGATAATGGGACAGAGTTCAAAATAAAGATATGAGTTCTTTTTGTACAACCAAAGGCATAGCTCATCAATTTAGTGCAGCTAGAACTCCTCAGCAGAATGGAGTAGCTGAACGAATAAATAGAACACTAATTGAAGCAGCACGTACTATGCTAGCAGATGCTAAACTGCCAATCACCGTTTGGGCAGAAGCAGTTAACACATCATGCTTTGTACAAAATAGAACTTTGATCGTTAAAGAAAGCAACAAAACACCTTATGAACTCATTTTCAAAGAAAACCATTTATTGGATTTTTTAGGTCATTTGGTTGTCCAGTCTCAATATTAAACACCCGTGACCATTTGAGAAAGTTTTCATCCAAGTCTGATGAAGGATTCTTTGTAGGTTATTCTTCTGTTTCAAAGGCTTATAGAGTGTTTAATCCCAGATTAAACATTATTGATGAATCAACAAATGTTCAATTCAAAGAACATTCTTTTCCCAAATCTACCAATGGTCCTGATTGGTTGTTTGATATTGACTCATTTACCAAATCTTTTGACCAATTTCATATGTCTGATGCAGGAAACCTACATTCAGCTGAACCTTCATCATTAGTAGAACGAAAGAGTGACTTTCCAATGATTCCTCCAACTTCTACTGAGCAAACGGATGAAGAGGTTCCACTACAAGCTGATCCTGTCAGACATGTTGGTCAACAACAAAGTGCTTCAATTGGGGATGGTCAAGTATAATACCCTCTCCATCAGAGATGCCATCCATTGAAGCTAGAAACCAAGAAGAAGCTAGAACTCAAACTCATTACATCCCTCCTGTTGAGAATGAAAGAACCTCAAATATGGGAGTAATCAAATCCATGCTGACATAGAAGCAAGAACTGAAACAAACTTTGATTACTTCCATAGCTCCCTACAGTACAAGAAGATGTTGCCTCACACCATGATGAACTGAATGTCTCCAATCTTGATGTAATCATTGCTGGTGACTCAATTCCAACCATAAGAATACATAAAGATCATCCGGTTGACAACATCATTGGTGAACTAACTGAACGGGTGACTAGAAGCAAGTCAAGCATAGCCAACATCTGCTTGTTCTCATGCTTTCTGTGTCAAACAGTACCCAAGAACATCAAAGAGGCTCTTCAAGACAATAGTTGGATTAAAGCAATGCAGGAAGAGTTGCTGCAATTCAAGAAACAAGAAGTATGGCAGCTGGTAGATCTTCCCGAAGGACAATACCCTATCGGTACCAGATGGCTATACAAGAACAAGACTGATGATAGGGGAATCATCATTAGAAACAAAGCAAGACTAGTAGCTCAGGGATACACACAAGAAGAAGGAATCGATTATGATGAAGTATTCGCCCCTGTAGCCAGACTAGAAGCCATAAGAATCTTTCTTGCATATTCAGCATCCATGAACTTTACTGTTTATCAAATGGATGTGAAATGTGCTTTTCTGTATGGAAAGATTGCTGAAGAGGTCTACGTGAGTCAACCACCTGGATTTGAAGACCAAGATTTTCCTCACAGGGTTTACAAGCTAGACAAAGCCTTGTATGGTCTTCATCAAGCACCAAGAAAATGGTACGAGACTCTTTCATCATTTCTTCTTGATAATGGATATGAGAGAGGAAAGATCGATCAGACTCTCTTCAGAAAAAGAAAAGGAAAGGACATGTTGCTTGTACAGATATATGTGGATGATATCATTTTTGGCTCAACAAACAAGACTCTATGTAAAGACTTTGAGAATCTCATGCGTTCTAAATTTCAAATGAGTGCTATGAGGGAACTCACTTTCTTTCTTGGAGTACAAGTCCAACAGACAGCAGACGAAATCTTCATCAATCAATCAAAATATGTGGAAACAATGCTGAAGAAATTCAAGTTTGCTGACTGTCAGTCCATCAGAACTCCTGTGGATACTAAAGTGAAAGTTGGACCTGATCCTGAAGGCAAATCAGTGGATCAAACTCACTATCGATCTATGATAGGTTCACTTATGTATCTAATAGCCAGTAGGCCTGACATTATGTTTGGTGTTTGTGTGTGTGCTAGATATCAAGCAGATCCCAAGGAATTTTATGTCAATGCAGTCAAGAGGATATTCAGATATCTTAAGGGCAAACCTGCTCTTGGACTATGGTATCCAAAGGAAGGAGACTTCAATCTCTATGCATACACTGACAGCGATTATGGGGGATGCAACTTTAACAGGAAATCCACATCTGGTGGTTGTCAATTTCTTGGTCCTAGACTAGTATCTTGGCAGTGCAATAAACAAACCAATGTTTCTGTGTCAACAGCAGAAGCTGAGTATATAGCAGCATCAGCATGCTGTTCTCAAGTTCTCTGGATTCAAAACCAGATGCTTGATTATAGTTTTAACTTTCTGCACACTCCAATTTACATTGACAACACAGCAGCAGTTTTTATTACTAATAATCCAGTTCAACACTCAAAAACAAAACATATTGAAATTAGATATCACTTCTTGAGAGATTGTGCTGAAAAAGGATTAATCAAATTGATACAAGTTCACACTGACAATCAATT
This sequence comes from Flaveria linearis, assembly GCA_024085815.1. Taxonomy (NCBI): domain Eukaryota; kingdom Viridiplantae; phylum Streptophyta; class Magnoliopsida; order Asterales; family Asteraceae; genus Flaveria; species Flaveria linearis. Next base: position 96,256,737 of record CM044005.1, on the reverse strand, counting down.
AGCTGATTTATTTACTAAGGCATTTGATCCAACCAGATTTGAATTCTTAGTTCAATCAATTGGTATGATTAATCTTGAGTAAAATAAAAACAAACAAAAACATTCAAATATTTCAAAAATACCAAAAGAAATCAAAAGAAGAAGTATATAGTTTATCTCTGGGAAATGACATAATTACAGTCGTTATATCATTCACTGTGCTGATTTATAAAACTTAAAGACTGACATGACTTATCTGATATGTTGGTAGGCTCAACTTGGACAAGACACTACATGCAGTGATAAATTAAAGATTATATTCAACTGTGATGCTGTCATCTCATAGTATGTGTAAGTTATGACTTGTCCAAATGTGTGTGTGTGTAGTAACCAAAACACCCCAGGTAATGATGACTTATTAATCTCATTTACTCACATCAGTTCCTCCTTTGTTTTGCTAAGCAAAGACCTGGAGAAACAAGCACATAGTGCTGATGTCAAGATCCATCAAGATTCCCAATGAGGAACACATCCATCTTGGATGAAACAAACAGAATAAAGATCATTCAAAATGAATGAATCAAAAGAATCCTAAGAGATCACCTTCCAAAGTGAAGTGAAAAGAATCCCAATGTGGATCAAAAGTGATAATTCGATCAAAATTAAAAGAATCCCAATGAGGATCAAGTAATATGAGATTTCTAAATTTAAGTATCCTGGTCATGTAAGATGTTGAAAGTTCTGTCATACATTGCATGCAGATGGTTAACCTTGCCATGCTTTTGAGTGTGAGGTACATGTTGAATACCCAATCAACTCAAAAACATGATAAGATCATTTACATCAGAATATTAACCAAGTATGAATTTAAGAGGATAAACATACCTACAATCAATATGTTCATGACATTGTCTGTTTTACTAACAATTGCTTGCATTTGTGAAAGACAAGACTGATATGATCCCAAAGAAAGGTATAACTTTACTTCTTGTACAATAAAGAAAACAAAAATCACAAAAAGATTTCCTTTCAAAATTTTCAAATCCTACAAAGTTTCTATCCATTATGGATATTTACTTTAGGGGAGTAATGTAAAAATTTTGATCAATTTAGTACAGGTGTTTCCTTTCTTAAAAAAAATTAGAAAAACCAAAAACAAGTTGCAAAAACAAAAATCAGAAAATCTGTCTGTGTTGTTGCAGAAGTTATACCATAGTATCTCAGTTCTTGCAGACATCTTGATGCACAAAAATCCAAGATAAGTCAACAATACGAAACTTGATTCACCACAGATGAACAAGTCAAAACCAAGCAAGAATTGATAAACCTAGATTCAGTCAAAATTCATAAGATCTAGCAACTGACACATCTTGCAACTGATAATCTTCATAAAGTCAAAGACATTACTTCATAAAGCATTGAAGAAAATTCATCCAAAACCAAACATAAGCAGAACCATTAAGTTTGAAACTTAATGCGGGTGAGAGTATTGGTTAATGCGGGTGAAGGTAACCTAAGCATTCAACCAATGCGGGTAGTGGTTTGGGGACTGAAACACGTGCAATACTAATACGGACAACAATACTCTACCGCATTAGTCTCAAGATTTAGAACAAGTTGAAGAAATGCGGACAGAGTTTACTCATCCGCATTTGATGAAAGTTGAAGTTTTGTTCATCCGCATTTGCTACAGTGAACAAATGCTGACAAGTTTTTGTTCATCCGCATTTGCTACAGTGAACAAATGCTAACAAAATTTTATTCATCCGCATTTGCTACAGTACACAAATGCTGATAAACATTTCTTCAACCGCATTTGTTACAGTAATTTTTAATCTGTGCGCATTTGTTTTAAGAACTTGTCAAAAATTGAAATCCATATTAAACTGGCTATATAAACCAAAAACGAAAGGTCATTTAATACTTTTCAAAATTGAGAGACTTCAAAGTGAGAGGAGTGCCACCAAAAGTTACTATTCATCTTCATCATCTTCTTCATGTTCTAAACCTCTGATCAAAGTTCAAATCATCATCATTCATACTCCTTCGACTCCTTGCCACTATATTATCGAAGGATAGGTGAATATCCGAAATTGCTCATAACCCTAAATTTCGGACATAAATGAGAAACGCGAACTTTGGAAACTAGGTCAAAAGATAACATGCAAAATCAAGCAAATGATCATGAACCATTGTCGATTTCATCAGAAAGACACATGCCAATCATGTAAACCTCAACAAACAAAGGATTTTCACAAGTTCAGTTTGTCGTAGGAACAGAGCATGTAAATACTAAAATGCTGAAATCAAAAGACATGACAATGGTTAAAATGAGTTGAAATTTAGAAAGAATAATCAATGTAATCTGAGATAACTCATTGAAATGAACATGTATGACTAAATAAGACAAGATCAAATGTATATGAAACAGTATGCATGAACACTCCATTTTGACCAAGAAAAGTCAAAATGTGATAATATTAGGCTGATTTATGACAAACCATTTGTTGATATGCATTATTCATCACTCTAATTCATATGCCTTGAATGCAGTTTAACATGGCAAACCTCACATGGAGTAAGCTCCATAATGTCAGCGGTTATCTTGATCCTGATGTAACTGAGGCAGAAGGACTAAGGGATATGATCAGATTTCTCCTTACTATAAGAGTGTCTTATGCCATGACAGTAAGACCAATCATTTATGAGACCTTTATTAGGTCATTTGGAGAACAGCTGAAGTGATTGAAGTTGATGGTGTGAGAACACTAACTGGAAGAATCACTGATGATCATTCCTAAGCTATCACTGAGCAAACTGTGAGACAGTGTCTACAGTTTGGAGATGATGCTGATGCCCCCATTGAACTTGAAGATGATGACATTACAACCTTCTTTGCCAACATTGGCTATGAGGGTGGTTATGAAGGAAAGCAAATTGTGAAAGGTCTGGTTGATTTGCAATGGAGATTTTTGATACACATGTATCAACACTGCTTATCTAAGAGGAAGACTGGATGGAATGATATTCCAATGACAACCTCCTCTGCCATCTGTGCTCTATGCACTAACCGTCCTTTCAACATGTCGGCTTATGTATTCAATGGAATGGTCTCTAACATTCAGGAGGGTAGGAGGCATATGTTTTTGATGTACCCAAGATTTATCCAATGCTTAATCAATGAAGCATTCCCTAATCTTGCACCAGTAGGACCAGTGATGGACATTCCTCACTACAATGCCAAGTCCTACAAGTATATCACAAAACGAGATCCGAGGAACTTTTATAGTGGTACTTTCTTCCCCTGTTGCCATGGATGCAGCAACAGATCAATCAGGGAGGAGTACAAGCATTTGAGGCTCCAAATGATGAGCCTGTTCATGAACAAGAACAAGCTGCAAGTTCTGAAGAAAGACAAAGGCCAGTGTCACCACATGATGATGTAGGTGGTGATCCTCATGCTGGACCTTCTGCACGTGAAACCAATGTAGCATCACCATCCACTCACTCACCATTACCATCACCACCAAAATCACCACACCAATCTCATCAACCTCAATCTTTTCTCTCACCCCAAACCACTCCAGTACACTCACCTCATTCATCACCTCACTCATTACCTGTTCACTCACCTCATATTTCACCAGTTCTTCACTCTCACACATCTCCCATTCATTCTTCTCCCTCTGCTGTTCATGCTGAGTTTGGTGACTCTGCAAGCTCCAGTCATGAATCCAAATCATCATCTGATGATAAGGATGATCATATGCCCATGCCTACAAGGAAGGTGACTTCAGAAGCTGCTCCATCTGAGAGCTTTGCTGAATTAGAGATCAATAAGCCGGATGAAAAAGATGAGATGATCTCTGGTCTTCTGAAAAAATATCCAAAATGGAAACTCTTCTAAACAGAAGATCTGCCATTATTCAAGACAGAATTCTTGAGTTGGATGAAAAGGAAAAAGAATTGAAGGAAATGAAGGGCATGCATGAGAAGAAAATGAAAGATAAAGAAAGGGAGATTGATATGCTGAAAGAGGCTCTCAGACTATCAAAGGATGAAGTCAGTGGTCATTTGGACACTCTCAACATCCAAACTATAGTCATGGAAGAACAAGAGGAGTTTATCGAAGAACAGTCCACTTTGATCAATAATCTTGAAAGGGAAGTGGAGGTTCTCAAAAGAGGGTCTCTGAGCTAGAACTGTTGTTGAAACTGAAACAAGAAAAAGAAAAAGAAAAGAAAGAAGAAAGTGATATTGAGAAAGGAAAGAGAAGGAGAGGCAATGAAAAGGATGGTGATGATGAAAATTCTTCTGGAGGAAGTGATGATGACTTCCCTTCAACCAAAAAGCAGAAATTCACTGAGCCCAAAAAAGAGGCAGAAACTAGTGGCTCCAAACCCAGTGAATCAGTACCCGAATCGTCTAGCTTGGAGATGATAGTGTACACAGAGCAGCCTAAAGAAGTCCACACTGAAGAAACCGACTTCAGTAACATGATGAAAGATCTAGACATGTTCTCAGCTGAAGAATTTGTCATTGATGAGGACTTCTGGGACTTCATTGTGAATCAAGGTGCAGATGCTGAAACATTTGTTGTCATACCTTAATCTCCTGTGCCAATTGAAAAGGAATTGAGTATGCAACTGGTTCCTGCTATGTCACTCTCTAAGGAACAAAAGAAAATGATCAGAGAGCTGTGTGAACAGCAAAAGCAAGAAGAAGAACAAGCAAATGTATCTGTACACATTCCTGAAAAGGAACAGACTGAAGAAGCCCCACATGAGGATGAACTGCCTGAACCCTCTTCTGGCCCAAGCGTGCAAATCTATGCCAGAAGAAGGAGCTTTCTTGAGGAAAAGGCCAAAGGAAAGAGGCCTATAGTAGAAGAAGAACCTGCCAAAAAGAAACAAAAGATGACCCAACAAGTCTAGCTGCTATTGCTGGATTCTTGGAGGAACATAAACAAGCTGAAGCCTTGATGAAAAAGAAGGCAGAAGTGATTGATCTAGAAGAAGGTGAAATTCCAGGTGGATTCATGGTTGATAAGTCAGTGATCAGTAAAATCCCTGTGAATGAAGAACCTTATGTTGCTGAAAAGAATGAATCGGCCAAGTCTGATGAGTTGATGAAAAAGGCAGTATTTTTGATTTATCATGGGTATGACCCAGATGAAGTATTTGGGATGACCTATGAAAGGATGCTAGCAGAAGAAGAAAAACTCAACAAGCTGCTAGATCCAATATTCGAAACTGAGTATGAAAAAGCTCAATCCCCCAAATCTTCAGAGGTCAAGACTTCTAAAGCAACATCTACTCCTCCCCCTCAACCTATATTCCCCGATCCTTACAGTATGACAGATAAGGAGATGAAGGATTATCTGTCAATTCAAGGATTTACTAAGAGAAAATTGGGGAACATGAAGACCAATTCCCTAAGGGCTGCTGTCCTTAGAATGATCCTTGAAAAGAAAGAAAGGTTGAAGAAAATGGAGGAAGAGATTACAAGCACCCAACCACGATCAAGAGTTTCAGCTCAACAAATGAGCCTCACTCGGGGAGATCATGACTCCCTGGCACCCATTTTACACAGATATCCTGAGTGGTTTGCTGAGCCTTCTCAACTAGAACTACATGAAGGCCTCATAACTGCTAAGATGATTAAGGGTGTGTCTACTCCAGAAGGAAAGACAGATCAGAAGATTATTGCCTGGAAGTATGACAGTGACTGGAACATGTTCATGGTGAAGAGAATATCTAGATTGGTCCAACTTTTCACAGAGTACTCTGCTCTGGTGAACTCTCTAATGATCAATGATCTTAAAGAACTAGCCAACTTAAGATTGATAAATCATGGGGCTATGTTCAGGGGATATGAGTTTGAGGACATTCTAAGGATGTTCAAGAGAACTGACAATTTCAAGTCTTTGAAATCTATCTGCATGAGAAAGGATAGATCTTTTGTCAACCCCCTAGAGAAAAAGAAAAAGAAACCAGCTGAAGAAGTGGTATTCCCTGAACTTAGGGTAAAGCCCACTGAATCCTTGAAAAGAAAGATGGTTGCTGGTACTCATACCTCTGTGCCAATCTCAAATGTTTACTATGACGAAAAGACTTATGATTTGGTGATTGAAAGGAGGTGGGGAGGAAAAGAAGGAGCTGAGATTCGATTGTTTAGTGGATATGAAGTGAGATTGCTTGATGAATCTTATATCCACTACATATATACCAGGCACTTCAGGGAGATTAGAAACAAGATTGGTGAAACTGACATGTACTTCTTTCTCAAGTGCATTAAACTCCTGACGATGGCCTATGATCGGATCATCAAGAAGAGAGAGCAAAGGAGGAAGAAGAAGACTCCTTTGCAGTTTGGCAACATTGTGAAGTTAGAGGTGGATGTTGATGGCTCTCTACTGATTCACAGGGATGGGCTATCAACTGTGTCATTTTGGGAACCGGTGTCATTGAAGAAACTTACTATTGAAGCTATACACACCATGAGCCAAATGAAGATTCATGTTCTGAACAGAGAAAAGCTGCATGATGCTAAGCAGTTCTCCAACATGATCAAGGCTATTCTGGACCCATCATACACAGACCCAACTTCAGCATCATCTACTCCAACTGCACAAGACCCAGCAGAATCTTCACGACCTGATCCACCCTCAAACCCTTGAAGTACTTAGGCTGTATAATCCTTAAGGGGAGTATTGTTGGACCCTGAAAGGATCATACATGCCAATTCAAGTGGTGGATGGTTATTCTACTAGAAATCTCCCCAAGTCCAAGAAGAAATGTGGATACAGAAGTCTGCATAAGAAGAAAAGAACAAGTGTCGGCTATCCGCATTTGTCAATGCGGATGACCAAGAACAAATGCGGACAAAGCATTTGTTCTTCCGTATGAACTAATGCGGACAGTTGATAAGATACGGGAAAGCCATTTGTTCATCCGCATCAACCTATACGGGTGATCAGCAACAAATACGGCCGTGTTTGTTCATCCGCATTAACCAATGCTGATGACCAAACACCAATGCTGCTGATGAAGTACTCATCCGCATTGACTAATACGGATGAACAACAGACAAATGCTGATGAAGACTTAGACTAAGGGTAGTTTAGTCTTTTTGTACAAGCTGTTAGTCAGCCTATAAATAGATTAGAAACCTTGTATGTGAGGTGATTTTTGCATCTTTTGAGACTTCTGAAACATTTGTGTTTCACGAAGAATAGACAATCAGAATACAGATTAGCTGTCTTGTTACTGTAGAATGCTAAAAACCCTAGCATTTACTTTGTAACAGTTCATCTAATTAATACAAGTATGCATTTATGAGTATATTAAGTGTTCTATGTTCATTGATTGCTTGATTCCGCCACTCAATCATTGACTCAATTATCATATTCGATCCTTGTTGATTCACAGTAACTGAGAATATCATTCTCAAACCAAGTCAATGCTACTTTCACCTTAAATAACACACTATCTTCTGCTTTTAAATATAACAATATGTGATGTGGTTATGTGAAAACTACCACTACTCAATCACATAATTTATAATTGATTTAACTTTTATCTGTATAAAGTATATTTGAGTAAAATTCAAACTTACTTTCTAGGTCATTATATAGTTTTTGTTTTAAACTCCAAAAAACAACGATAATGATGAAACGGCTTACATATACGTAGTGAAATCATTTAAAATAGGTATTCATTCAAACAATCTATACATTCAAATTTAATAAATTTCTAAAACTTATTTATAATAAAAAATTGTATGTATATTTGTAAATAAAGAAAAGATATTTTTACATAGGAAAGCATATCATACACATGAATATAAGCAAATGACCATATTATTAAAGATGCTCAAAATTTTCTTACAATTTACTTTGATGTACATGTTGATAAGAACAAAAATTTCCTTGCGTTCTACATCTCTAGTTAATTGTGTTAAAAAACACACATGTATGTTAATATTATCCATGTGCAAGTAACCTTCTTTGATGAATTATTGGTGGTCATACCATAGTTTGTCATCACATTTCTATCTACCCTCATATTAAACAACGATAATGATGAAACGACTTACATATACGTAGTGAAATCATTTAAAACAGGTATTCATTCAAACAATCTATACATTCAAATTTAATAAATTTCTAAAACTTATTTATAATAAAAAAATTGTATGTATATTTTTAAATAAAGAAAAGATATTTTTACATAGGAAAGCGTATCATACACATGAATATAAGCAAATGGCCATATTATTAAAGATGCTCAAAATTTTCTTACAATTTACTTTGGTGTACATGTTGATAAGAACAAAAATTTTCTTACGTTCTACATCTCTAGTTAATTATGTTAAAAAACACACATGTATGTTAATATTATCCATGTGCAAGTAACCTTCTTTGATGGATTATTGGTGGTCATACCATAGTTTGTCATCACATTTCTATCTACCCTCATATTCCTAATCGATGGAAATATGCAATAGCCGGAGGAAGAATTTACAAGTTAGGGATTCAAACGAATAGAGACACTCAAGACGTAAACAGTTCGATTATAATCATTATTGATGTGTTTTTATAAAACTGTGTTTTAACATTCTATGATTATTGATAATAGGAATGACTAGCGAAAGATTAACAGGTAAATCACTTAACAGATTTAAAAACACAGCGGGAAGCCCTTTACAGATTGACATTGATGAACATACGAACTACGTTTAGTTAGTCTTCACAAAATAGAGCGAGCGTCGAGCGAGCGGACCTTTGCTCGTGCTTTGCTCGTTTACAAACCGATCTGAGCCGTCTACTAGTTTACAACCAATCAGAATTCAAATGAGCATTTTGTAACACCCCGAAAATTCAAAACGAGTCATCGTAAATAATGGGCTTAATTTGTGGGTATTTAATAAAGAAAGAAAAATGAATTATGGGCTAATTAGGCTAATGGACAAGAGCCTAAGTGGATTGAGGCCCACAATGAGCCCTAAACCCACCTAAAGCAGCCACCATCTTCTTCATTTCAACCCTAACTCCAAAAATCCGTAGAGAGAGAAAGTAGAGAGAGAAAGTGATAGAAACTCAAGATTTGGAGACTCTAAGGTCAAGGGATTGAAGATCTGGGTGTTTGTGCAACAAATCTCAAGAAAGGAGCAACAAATCCAGGTAAGAATCAACCTATAATGCCTTCTGTAGATCAAACCCGGATTCTAGGGTTTTGGGGTTTTAAAAGTCTCAAAGAAACACATAAATGTCGAATTTTTACGTGTGAAAACGTGTAAAAAGGTTAGAAATGGTTTCATGGAAGGTAAACCAAGGATTTAGACGTAAAAAGCTAAGATTTTAGGTTAAAAACGGCTAGTTCGTCATTGATATGCATCCAGCAAAACTGTGCCCCGATCCAGCGAAACTGTGCACTCATCCAGCGAAACTATGCAGCGAAACTAAGAGAAGTTCCAGCGAAACTACAGTTTCGCTGGGGCGAAACTACAGTTTCGCTGATAAGTTCGCCAGTGCCCAGGTTGACCCTTAGACATTGCGAAACTAGGAAATTCCAACGAAAGTTGGGCGCTCAAGACAGCGAATCTGTCTAGCGAAACTGGTAGAAGTGCTGCCCAGCGAAACTGGCAGCGAAACTGCCAGCGAAACTGGCAGCGAAATTATGAGGAAAATGACGTTTTTATGTATTAACCATCGTGCAGCTAGAGTATTTGGACTATAGCTTAAGTAACCTAGGATTGAAGCTATTTGCTAAGTTCAGGTGAGTTCTAGATCCCCTTATTTAAATGTTTTTCCTTGTTTTTGGGGTTATTATGCATAGTAAACATAAGGTTTTCAAGATAAGGATTTCAAGGTGTTTTAATAAGAAAATACATTTTTCTAAAGTAAAATGTGACATTTAAATAGCTCAAAATAATTTTCGGTCGCGCTGACCTGGCAGCCCGGCCCCAGCCAGGGGCGTTGCCCTTGGACCCCACTAGGGGCTGCTGCCCCTAGGGCCCCGCTGTCAGGGTCTGCCGCCCCCGAAGCCCCGCTATCTCACGGAGGGTCGGTTACGTGTTATGATGACTAGTACTTGGTATGTGTGTACTTAATAAGCTAAGTATTATATATATTAAGTGAAAGATGATACTAATGAGAAGTGGAACTTAACAAATGTTACCCCTGGGCCCGTTTGATGATGAAAAGTCTTGCAAGCACTATGATAGACTTCACTTATGTGAGTCTGATGTATGATGATGGATCTATATTCATGAGCGGGCTATGTGCCTAGCAGTATGGATCAACTGGGGGAAGCTACCGTGAAGATGTGTACCGACGGGGATCGATCAACCGTCGGGGGTAGCGACCATGGATAACGTGTACCGACGGGGAATGACATTCGTTGTCAATCAACATGGAGATCTTGCTTTATGCAATCTCGCTTATGATGAAGTGAAAACATAATGAAAGAATGAAAGATAATGAACGTGTTTAATATGATGCAAGTAATGTTTTGAAGTATGATGTATGCGTGTTCATTAGATAGAGGATAAAAGCTTATATTTTCTTATTTGTATAAAACTAGAACTCACTCAGCGTAGCTGACTTTTTATGCATAATAGTGGACAGGTAAGCGCTGATGCTGAGGATGGCACCACGAAGCTACTCGGGGAGATATGGATGGCATTCCTGTTAATGAAGTCTTTATTGAAATTAATGAAGTCTTTATTGAAATTAATGAACATGGAATATGTTTTGTGTACATTTAAAGGACAAATGTATGAGTACAATGGGGTTTTTAAGTTTTAAATGAATGTTTAATTATTTTCCGCTGCAATGTTTTGTTATTAAACTGATTTTATGCTATGAATTGCCAACTGTGAGGTTTCCCGGAACAGGGCCTTACAAGTTGGTATCAGAGCCAAAGTTTAAGTGAACTGGGTAATTTTTCAAAATAAATCTTAACTTAAACTGAAAATGGGACGGAAAGGGAAGGAATGCCAATCTGAGTAGTTACGTGCCATCAGGTATTTTCTTAAAGTTAACTGGTATTATGTGTGCATGTTATGTGTATATGTGTTACTGTTAGATTTAGATGCTAATGTGGTCAGGACAGGTAATGCTCGGGGTACGAAGAGTAAAGTAAGTGGCTAATCACATCTGGCCACCGTAATTAGGGACTTACTGTATTTGACATAAACTGAGCTATTCCCTTGAATGACCACGTTGGTATTTGAATCTTTCAGTGTGGGATAGAGGATGGCTAGCGGTAGATCTTCTAAGGTTTTGCCAGATAGGGGTTGTGGTGAACGTGGTGCCGAACCGCGTATCACGAGAAGCATGGCTAGGGCGGCTGAAATGGCACTCGAAGAGCCCGAGGCCCCTCACGTGGAAGGCAGCGATGATGGCACTAGTTTGAGGATCGCCATGAAAGAGGCTGTTGTTGAGGGAGTCCAACAGGCCCTACAGGCGGTTCTACCGTCCATTATAACTGAGGTAATTAGGGCGGCGAAGGAGACGACTGCTATTGAAGAAAACACGAAGAATAGCGATAACAAGAACTGGCATGGAAAGCGGGTTGGACGCGACAGTGCCACCCTCAACACAAAGGTTGCAAGGACGGAGGGCCGGTGTGCAGCTTCGTCTGGTGCGAGGACTAAGAAGTGTGGTAAGTGTGCCAGAGAACACCTCGGGGAATGTAGATTGGGAACCAATGTCTGTTACCGATGCGGTAAGCAAGGTCACGTGGCCAGAAAGTGTGGAGTGGTATGATGCTACAACTGCAGTGGAAGGGGTCATAAAAGCAGGGATTGCAAGAAGCCAAGGGCAGAGGGCGCAGGGCTTTCGCGATAAGGCCGGAGCAGGTTAGGACGGGCCCCGATATTGTGACAGACATGTATATAGTAAATAAATTTCTGTCTTCCGTGTTGTTTAATTCCGGAGCTAGAAGGAGTTTTGTTTTGTTGTTTTTCTATGTTAAGTTGCCCAGTAGGAGTTTTATTTCTGCCATTTTCTGTGCTAAACTGCCTGTTAGTAGTAAATGCCTTGATGAGTCATTTGACGTAGAAACTGCTATTGGTAAGTTCATTAGAGTTACGGATGTGATAGAGAACTGCACTATAGAATTAGAAGGTCATAGGTTTGCTGCAAGTTACATGTGATGCCCTGGGAGGATTTGATGTAGTACTAAGGAGGGATTGGTTAGCAACTTATGAGGTGAATATCGTGTGCCGAAAGAAGGTGATTAGACTAACGACGCCTGACGGAAGTCTGGTGACAATATACGGAGATCGGGTTACGACAATTCCGAAAGTGATTTCGATGGCGGTGGCGGGAAAGTGCATGAGGCGTGGATGTAGCGCTTCCTTATGTTATGAGAAGGATGTGGAAACGCCAACACCACAACTATCCGATGTGCCGGTTGTGTGTGATTTTCCAGACGTGTTCCTGGAAGACTTATCGAGATTGCCACCTGATCGGGAGATCGAGTTCCAGATTGACCTGATACCGGGTGCTTAACCTGTCGCCAAATCACCGTATCGATTTGCTCTGACGGAAATGAAAGAGTTGATGGAGCAGTTGCAAGAGCTGCTAGACGGAAATGAAAGAGTTGGGGTGCTTCGGTCCTGTTTGTAAAGACGAAAGACGATAGTATGAGAATGTGTATCGACTACCGCGAGCTGAATAAGTTGACGGTAAAGGACAGATACCCCTTGCCGAGAATCGATGATTTGTGTGACCAGCTTCAAGGCGCCAGTTGGTTTTCACGAATAGACCTTCGATCGGGTTACCATCAGCTAAAAGCGAAAGAACATGATATCCCTAAACGGCTTTTCGTACGCGCTACGGTCACTACGAGTTCCTCATCATGTCTTTCGGTTTGACTAATGCGCCAGCTGCTTTTATGGACCTGACGAACCGAGTGTGTCGGCCGATGTTGGATAAATCAGTGATTGTGTTTACTGATGATATCCTGATTTATTCAAGGAAGGAGATAGAGCATGTCGGTTGTGATATCACGTAATTTTTGTTAACTTAAAAGTTAACTTTGTTAAATCTTAAAAGGGGTCTTTTATGTCAATTTTGAAACTTTAGGGACTTAGTATGCTTGATAATTAATTTGGTGATTTATAAATTAATTAAATAATATAAATAATATTATTAATGTTTAAAACGTTTGGTTAATATTATAAAACTAAACTAAAAGTGATACTAATCTTAAAAATAATTATTATTATTACAATAATAATAATAATAACGAGCAACAAAACCCCGCACGATGCAGCGGGCCGTTTAAAATTTGTAGGACACGATTTTGATGACTTGGAAATTAGTAATCATCCCACGGCAAAAAGCACGTCAAAACATTGAAAAATAATAAGCATTTGATCAACTTTGACGATTTTTGTGTGTGTTTCGCGACTTGTATTATTACGTACAACTTGTTATTAAGATAATTTATATTGAAAATTAAAATAACTACGTCACAACAATGCATTTAAATTTTATAAAACGTTAAATTTTAAAAGCTATAAGAGAAAAAAAAAGTAAAGAGTTTGTATCAATTGTTTTTTAATAAATTATAACTATTAAATGATTGTTGAAAAAATAATTATTAGGTAAGAAACTAAAAATATAAGTATTTTAAACTTTACAAAATTAGTTAGTCAAATTATTCATGGACTACGGGTTTTAAAGACAAATTAAATTGAGAGCTCTGATAAAAAATATTTTTGAGTGTGCTTTAATTAAGGGCTCAAGGAAAAAAAAGTTAGGATATAAACTCAAACAGAGATTCGAACCCAAGTGAGCTAGGTGAAAAAGCAGCGCCCAACTGCTGTTCTATGAACTTAACAATTGTTTACATCCATTGAGAATATATATATTAATCACTTGAAAATCAAATAAAAACAAAATAACCTACTGTAGCCTTAACAATTGTTTACTTCCATTGAGAATATATATATTAATCACTTGAAAATCAAATAAAAACAAAATAACCACCAACCCATTGAGAATATATATATTAATCACTTGAAAATCAAATAAAAACAAAATAACCTACTGTAGCCTTAACAATTGTTTACTTCCATTGAGAATATATATATTAATCACTTGAAAATCAAATAAAAACAAAATAACCACCGACATGTATCTTTAATATATATAATAATAATAATAATAATAATAATAATAATAATAATAATAATAATAATAATAATAATAATAATAATAATAATAATAGTGATACTAATATTAATTATATCAATGACAAGTAACTAATAAGTGTTAATCTTGTAATAAATAAAGATAATATAAGTTTTATTATGTGAAAACTTGTAATTAATAAGTTTGAGCATAAAATAATAAAACTATGAAACCCCGGGGACCAAACTGCAATTTAATTTAAACTAAAATTGAAGTTTGGTATTAAATAAACAAATTCTAAACTACAGGGGTCAAAGCTGTAAAATTGGAAACCCAACTCCCCAACTCTTTCTCTCTCCTCGATATCCCGGCCACCGGCCGGCCAACGCCCGGCGCGGCGCCGGCGAAGCCGAAACCGGCCATTCCACCCTTTAAAATTTAACCCAAACGATGCAATCGCTTCGGGGAAACGATTCGAACTCGGGTACATACTTTAATTAGAAATTAAACACTGTTATTAAGAGGTTTGAACATCAAACCGAACCCGAAACCAAATTTACAATCGTTCAACTTTCAATTCGCGATTAATCATCAAAATTAATAAACCAAAAACGTTCGTATGATTATTGTAAAGCTTAATGAGCTGTTAATTTCGAATTAATCCACCAGTTAATCATTCGATTATAACTGAAACACTCGAACCATACTCGTAACTCATTCGACACCCTAATGTACAAATTGGACCTATTTAACAAAGGGGAATCATCCCATTCGCTCCCTTTAACCCCTCTAACTTCACAATTGCATAACAAACACAACGCAAGATCGGATTTGACCTCCCGGTTCTTCGTGTGTGAACCGAGACGAACACGAGCTTAAGCACATCATCTGGATTATAATCGGGTAAGTATAATACATCTTCGTGCTCGATTAAGCTTAGGGATCAAAAGCCCTAAGGTTAATCGAGTTGAAACACTCGAATCAGTGTTCAAATTGAATCAAATCTAAACTAGGGTTCTTGAGGGGGATTTCTTGGAAACATGTTTTTAAGATTTAAAATCCAACATATATCGCGGCTTTTAGCCTTGGTTCACCGGTTCCTTGTCCACTTGCTAACTTTGAGGTCCCGGGTTCGACCCCGGGCACCCTCAAATGTTTTTTTTCAAGGCCTTTTCAGCCATATCTTCATTTTAGAAAATTTTTAATAAATATAAAGATAACTTTTGTAAACTCTAAATATTTTTATGAGCACCACATAATTTCCAGGATTATTCTATTAATTTTAAAATCTAAATAACTTGTTTTAAAACATTTTAACAAACATTATTCTTGGTTAAATCATATTAAAAATGGGTTGCAACTAATAAATTAGTTTTGGTTCAAACGTTATTTCTTTAAAATCATGGTTATCTTCAAATGTTTATTTAAGACTTATATCTAAACTTTATATATTGTTAGAAATGAGTTCTTTTAAAATAATTAAATAATTATTTATATAAAATTAGACTTGAAACAACAAATCTTCATAATATTAATGGGCATTATATTAATTAAAGTCTTATAATTTCACAAATTATTATTCTTCTTATAAAATATACTAACTAAAGGTTGAGCTTAATAATTTGCTATTAATCAAAACGTCATTCCAATTAATGTTAAATAATTATAGAACTTTATAAATGTTTATACTTAGGGGCATTTCTAAAATATTTACATATATAATTCTTCTAATGGATTAAAAATGTGAATAATTACTTTGTAAATTATTACTTATCTAAAACCCCTTAGAACTATTGAAACCCTAATCATTTATTGAACATTAATCATATTATTAACCTTAACCTTCACATTGTATTACCTATTTAGGTGCTTTGTAATGAATACTTTGGGATTATCTTTTGGATCATACTTTAATCTTTTATATCATCTTGTAATGCCTATATCAATGTGAGTATTTCCATACCCTTTTTTCTTATTTTCACACTTTGGGGTGAAACATGTTAACTTATATTATTGCACTTGTAAACTTATTCGAGACTTGTAAACTTTATGGCAATTTATTTAAAGTTGTGGTTAGTTGAACTTTTGTGGTTACCATGTTATGGCATTATATGTACAATCATTAACTATTGCTAGCCCAGCGAAGTCATAGATCTATGGGACAGACAACCTATTTGGTGCTAAAGTCGATGTATTGCCGACTCCTAGGAGCCGTATGCTTGTGCACTAGGGAACCAATACACTTAGCTGATCATATATACTTTTAACGTATAAGACTTGTAAAACTTTGTCGAGGTTTGATTGTTGCATTGTTCACAACATCCCTAATCACTTTATTCACTAACTTATGACTTGAATTGCCATCTTTTATATACTTATGTATTGAAAACTATGGAATGCTCACCAACATTTTTATGTTGACCTTTTTATTTTTAACATGTTTCAGGAATACCTCAAGTATGTGTTCTACACTTTGAAGCTTATCACACTTAGGATTGGACTTAGAGAAATAAAACGAATGATCTTGTTACTTTTATCTTTGTATTCTTAATGTATCTTTGAGATTTTACTTGTATTGTTACAATTAAATCTTGATTAATTTGTAATTTATAATAGCGTTATGTGGCTGTGAACAATCGTAACTCTCACACTTCGACGATTCCGCCGTCAAGGTTGGGGTGTGACATCGGTCACATTCGAGAAGTATTGGAAACATTGAGAAGGGAGAAATGGTACGCCAAGTTCTCCAAGTGCGCATTCTGGTTGCGTGAAGTTCAATTTCTTGGGTCACGTGGTGAGTCCGGAAGGGATTATGGTCGATCCGGCAAGGGTGGAGGCGGTGATGCAATGGAAGTCTCTAAAGACGCCATCCGAGATCCGCAGTTTCTTGGGTTTAGCGGGCTATTACAGAAGATTCATTCAAGACTTCTCCAAAATTGCTTCTCCACTGACCAAGTTGACCCGGAAAGATGTAAAGTTTGTATGGGGTCCAGCTCAAGAGAAGGCGTTTGAAGAATTGAAGACGAGGTTGACCCAAGCTCCTGTATTGGCATTACCCGACGGAAGTGAAGACTTGGTGGGTTATTCTGATACTTCCTACTCGGGGTGGGGTGCGTGTTAATGCAAAGAGGAAAGGTTATAGCCTATACATCCCGACAGCTGAAAGTTCATGAGGTTAATTATCCCACCCATGACTTGGAGCTAGCAGCCGTGGTCTTGGCATTAAAGATTTGGAGGCACTATCTCCACGGAACGAAGTGCAACATCTTCACAGACCACAAAAGCTTGAAGTACTTCTTCGAGCAGAAAGATTTACACATGAGGCATAGACGATGGCTGGAGCTCATAGAGGGTTACGATTGTGAGATCCATTACCATCCGGGCGAGGCCAAAGTGGTGACGGATGCCCTTAGCCGAAAGGAAAGGCCCGAGCCGTTCCGGGCGAAGTCTTACCAGCTAATTATGACCTCTGACGTGATGACACAGGTTAAGGAGTTTCAAAATGAGGCTTTGAAAGAAGATCGTCTTAACTCAAAAAGGATGAGAGGTCTAGTTACGGAGTTGGGTGAGAACACTCTTGGTGTTAAGACCCGATTCGGACGAATGTGGACTCCTCGATACGGGGATCTACGTGGAAAGATTATGGACGAGGCCCATAAGACTCGATACTCCATTCACCCCGGTGCTACCAAGATGTATCACGGTATGAAGAAAGATTACTTGTGGTCGGGCATGAAACGTGATGTGGCGGAGTACGTGAGTAAGTGCCTGACTTGCTTACAAGTAAAGGCAGAACACCAGAAGCCCTACGGGAAAAATCCAACCGTTGGATATACCTGAGTGGAAGTGGGAGCACATCACCATGGATTTCATCATGAAGTTACCACGTACCCCAAAATGGTATGATGCTATATGAGTGATAGTCGATCACTTGACAAGAGCGCCCACTTCCTACCGATCCGCGAGACGTATTCATCTGAAAGATTGGCGGATATATTCATCAAAGAAATCATAGCTCGTCACAGCGTACCGGTGTCTATCGTGTCGCATCATGACACCCGTTTTACATCGAAGTTTTGGAGGAGATTCCACAAAACGATAGGGACGAGACTACATATCAGCACGGCTTATCACCCTCAGACGGACAGTCAATCGAAAAGAACGATTCAAACGTTAGAAGACATGCTACGAGCATGTGTAATCGACTTTGGAGGAAGTTCGGATGAGCACTTACCGTTGGCGGAATTCTCATATAATAATAGTTACCATGCCAGCATTGGTATGCCCCCCTTACGAAATGTTGTATGGTAGAAAGTGAAGAACACCCGTGTTGGGGTGACATCGGACAAAAGGAATTGGGGAGCCTTGAAGTGATTGAGGTCACAACTGAGAAGTTAGATAAGATCAAGGCATTCATGAAAGCTACAAAGGATCGCAAGAAGTCTTACGCCGATAAGAGGCGTAGACCTATAGAATTTGAGGTTGGTGACAAGGTTATGCTCAAGGTATCGCCTTGGAAAGGGATCATCAGGTTTCGAAAAAGGGGAAAGTTAAGCCCAAGGTTCATAGGGCCTTTCCGTATTATCGCAAGGGTAGGGGAAGTGGCCTATAGACTAGAATTACCCGATGAGTTGAGTGGAGTTCACCCTACGTTCCATGTATCTCATCTTAGGAAATGTCTAGCAGACGACGATGCATTTGTACCATTAGAGGACATTGAAGTTGACGAGCGACTGAACTATGTAGAGCAGCCGGTGGCCATCCTGGATTGGAAGGAGAAGCGCTTACGTAATAAAGTAGTTCCACTTGTACGAGTACAGTGGAGACACCGAAAAGGATCAAAATCTACGTGGGAGGCCGAGGAGGAGATGAGGAAATTTCATCCTCAATTGTTTGATGACTGACAGGTTTCGAGGACGAAACCTAAATAATTGGGGGAGACTTGTAACACCCCGAAAAGTCAAAACAAGTCATCGTAAATAATGGGCTTAATTTGTGGGGTATTTAATAAAGAAAGAAAAATGGATTATGGGCTAATTAGGCTAATGGACAAGATCCTAAGTGGATTGAGGCCCATAATGAGCCCTTAACCCACCCAAAGCAGCCACCACCTTCTTCATTTCAACCCTAACTCCAAAAATCCATAAAGAGAGAAAGTGATAGAAACTCAAGATTTGGAGCCTCTAAGGTCAAGGGGTTGAAGATCTGGGTGTTTGTGCAACAAATCTCAAAAAGGAGCAACAGATCCAGGTAAGAATCGACCTATAATTCCTTCTGTAGATCAAACCCGGATTCTAGGTTTTGGGGTTTTAAAAGTCTCAAAGAAACACATAAAGGTCGAATTTTTACGTGTGAAAACGTGTGAAAACGTGTAAAAAGGTTAGAAATGGTTTCATGGAAGGTAAACCAAGGATTTGGATGTAAAAGCTAAGATTTTAGGTTAAAAACGGGCTGGTTCGTCATTGATATGCATCCAGCGAAACTATGCCCCGATCCAGCGAAACTGTGCACTCATCCAGCGAAACCATGCAGCGCAACTAAGAGAAGTTCCAGCGAAACTACAGTTTCGCTGATAAGTTCGCCAGTGCCCAGGTTGACCCTTAGACATTGCGAAACTAGGAAATTCCAACGAAAGTTGGGCGCTCAAGACAGCGAATCTGTCTAGCGAAACTGGCAGAAGTGCTGCCCAGCGAAACTGGCAGCGAAACTGGCAGCGAAACTGCCAGCGAAACTGGCAGCGAAATTATGAGGAAAATGACGTTTTTATGTATTAACCATCGTGCAGCTAGAGTATTTGGACTATAGCTTAAGTAACCTAGGATTGAAGCTATTTGCTAAGTTCAGGTGAGTTCTAGATCCCCTTATTTAAACGTTTTTCCTTGTTTTTTGGGGCTATTATGCATAGTAAACATAAGGTTTTCAAGATAAGGATTTCAAGGTGTTTTAATAAGGAAATACATTTTTCTAAAGTAAAATGTGACATTTAAATAGCTCAAAATAATTTTCAGGCGCGCTGACCTGGCAGCCCGGCCCCAGCCAGGGGCGTTGCCCCTTGGACCCCACTAGGGCTGCTGCCCCTAGGGCCCCGCTGTCAGGGGTTGCCGCCCCCGAAGCCCCGCTATCTCACGGAGGGTCGGTTACGTGTTATGATGACTAGTACTTGGTATGTGTGTACTTAATAAGCTAAGTATTATATATATTAAGTGAAAGATGATACTAATGAGAAGTGGAACTTAACAAATGTTACCCCCGGGCCCGTTTGATGATGAAAGTCTTGCAAGCACTATGATAGACTTCCCTTATGTGAGTCTGATGTATGATGATGGATCCGTATTCATGAGCGGGCTATGTGCCTAGCAGTGTGGATCAACTGTCGGGGGAAGCTACCGTGAAGATGTGTACCGACGGGGATCGATCAACCGTCGGGGGTAGCGACCATGGATAACGTGTACCGACGGGGATTGACATTCGTTGTCAATCAACATGGAGATCTTGCTTTATGCAATCTCGCTTATGATGAAGTGAAAACATAATGAAAGAATGAAAGATAATGAACGTGTTTAATATGATGCAAGTAATGTTTTGAAGTATGATGTATGCGTGTTCATTATATGGAGGATAAAAGCTTATATTTTCTTATTTATATAAAACTAGAACTCACTCAGCATAGCTGACTTTTTATGCATAATAGTGGACAGGTAAGCGCTGATACTGAGGATGGCACCACGAAGCTACTCGGGGAGATATGGATGGCATTCCTGTTAATGAAGTCTTTATTGAAATTAATGAACAAGGAATATGTTTTGTGTACATTTAAAGGACAAATGTATGAGTACAATGGGGTTTTTAAGTTTTAAATGAATGTTTAGTTATTTTCCGCTGCAATGTTTTGTTATTAAACTGATTTTATGCTATGAATTGCCAACTGTGAGGCTTCCCGAGAACGGGGCCTTACACATTTTTCGAGCATTTTACGATCGATCGTCGAACGATCCTTGAGCGTCAATCAGTTTGGGCGGCCCTAATTATCTATATTTTACATCACATCACATCATATTACAATGTGCTTTCCAATTTACTACTATGAAAAAGTAGGAGACACACACACTTGTGTGTTAAATGCCATAATAATAATAGACATGCATTAACATTATAATAACATATAATTAACAGTTAGCAACATCGAAGCTAATAGTAAACTTATAAACATTAACAAAAAGTAGAAAAACAAATCATATCTGACTACTGATAATTACATACACTTACATCAGGGCATGTCTTGTTTGAATTTAAAATTAAAGTTATATTACATTTAATTACTGTGATATTACAGTTAACTTATTATCTTCTAGATTAATTACACTTAGTTAATGTTCCCACTAGGGTTAACACATACTATTACGGTGGGAAACTATGTTTTATATCACATTACATCATATTACAATGTGTTTTATAATTTACTACTAAGAAAAAGTAGGAGACACACACACTTGTGTTAAAATTCATAACATATGATTACAGTAAGCAACATTAAAACTAATAATAAACTTATAAACATTCACAAAAAGTAGAAAATAAATCACATTCGACTACTGATAATTACATGCACTTACGTCAGAGCATATCATGTTTGAACTTAAAATTAAAGTTACATTACGTTTAATTACTGTGAAATTACAGTTAACTTACACCTGGGCATGTTATCTTCTAGATTAATTACACTTAGTTAATGCTCCCGCTAGGGTTAACACATACTACTACGTTGGGAAACTTTGTTTTACATCACATTACATCAGACTACAATGTGCTTTATAATTTACTACTATGAAAAAGTAGGAGACACACACTTGTGTGTTAAATGCCATAATAATAATATATATGCATTAACATCATAATAATGTATGATTAATAGTAAGAAACATTAAAACTAAATAGTAAACATATAAACATTAACAAAAATAGAAAATAAATCACATCCGACTACTGATAATTACATACACTTACATCAGGGCATGTCATGTTTGAATTTAAAATTAAAGTTACATACATTTAATTACTATGAAATTACAGTTAACTTACACCAGGGCATATTATCTTCTAGATTAATTACATAATTAATGCTCCCGCTAGGGTTAACACATAATACTACGGTGGAAAAGTTAAAATTACATTTACATTATACTTACTTATAGTATTAATAGAATTACTTAGTACATTTGTGTAAAAAAAATAAACTAAATCACATCATATGCAGGGGTCGAATTAAAAACATTGAACATAAATATGACCCAAAAAAGATTTATCGTTACAAAATTCACATCAGTTTACACTTATGATCTATTTTTTACACCACATTACATCATATTACAGTGTGCAACTTTTAATTACTATAAATGTGTTACGGCTCACGTCAGTTTACACTTATTACCTATGTTTTACATCATATTACATCATATTACAATATGCTACACTTATTTACTACAAATCTATTACACTTAGTTAGTAAATCAGATTACAATGAAATGTGTGATATAGTATTGGCTATTGGTTCGGTGGTATCAAAACTCTTCCCTTCAGGCGTACCCTATATGCTATATAATAATGTGCGATGAGTAATGATACCATTCCTATCTCTTAAACCCTCCCACATGTACAACAAACCCCATGACTCCGTATAGCGTTGGTACATGTTCAACACCTGCTCCCAAGAAGTAAAAATGGCACCAACGTACAGCTTCTGATCAATGGAAACCTCAGGAACCAATACCTACGGCCATTTAGGGTCTGATATCTTACTACAGTGACTTCCTGTGACAGAAAAAGATGAAAAATATGGTGGAGCTACTAACTATAGTGTAGGCGAAAAACATAAGACAAGGTAAACAAAAATAAAAAATAGGTTACATCTTACAAGTAAAAGTCTGACATCTTGGCAGTGTAACCCTCCTGTTACACGTTGTCTAACTGTGATATTGGACAGCGAAACCTGGCTACATTTTTTAGAAAAAGTTAGTTATATTTTTTTAGAAAAAGTGGGTTAGGACAGTGTAAGATGTTGTTAAAACGTTATCTTAATATTAATAAAGATGTTAACACTATAAAAGAACACTAGTGACTAGCTACAATAACAAAAATGAAACTGTAAAATATACTAAAGATGGGTTACATTTTAAAAATAATAAGTGTGGCTTTTTGGCAGTGTAACATAGTCTAACCATGTTGTTACATGATGTTTAAATGTTTAAAAAGTTATTACCACTATAAAAAAAAGGAAATTATATGAAATTAACAAAAAGAACTTGTAAAAAATACAAAGTAATAAAATTAAACAATAAAACTTGATTACATTTAAAAAAGAATTTGGACATTGTAACCTATTGTTACAGGTTGTCTTATTGCTAATAAAGATGGAACCGCTATAAAAAATAAGAGTGACCAACTAAAATAACAAAAAGAAAACTTTAAAAATATTACTAAAGATTATTTAGACACAAAGGATAAGAAACAAAAAAATAGGTTTAATTGATAAGTATTTCATAAATAAAGAATTTCAAAAAATTTACAGACTACCTCAAGAGGAAAGGATACATTTCAAAACATACTACAATTACGAGAAAATTAACCACGCCGATCATAACCAATATATCGAACAAGAGAGTTTCCAGTAACCACATCATGCGTATTTTCCACACGGGATTCCTCATGACAGACTTCATCTACAACATCATCACATGAACCTTCATCTTCAACATCCGCCACTAGTAAAGGGGGAGCACAGTTAACTTCACCGCCACCCATGAATGAGGTGACTTGTTCTAAATACACAATATGTACTATAGGATTGGATGTGTTCTTAGATAGAAAAGTGATGGAGGAAAAATATGATGAAGGTAAGATGTGTTCTTAGAGAGAAAAGTGAGATTAAAATTTTAGATAGAAAATTTTAGAAAAGTGAAGGGAGAAGGATTTGGTGAAAAGGTACATCAATATGTACATGAAGGATTGGATGGAGATGTGTCAAACCTTGGGTTTGGTGAAAAAGAAACCATCATAGTCAATTAGTACAAAAGTAAGGGGATAAAAGCTATGCATTAAATGAGGATGTGGTAAAATGACGGAAATCCCCTGGAAGAGGCTCTTCCATGTTGCTTATGTGTCGCAATGTGATTGGCCCATCAAGGTTAAAGGGTTCTCACAATTTCTTATGGTTAATACTAGAACTCATTCCTATATATATATATATATATATATATATACATATATATATATGTATATGTATGTATATATACACATAAATATGTACTTACCAAATGAAACCCCTCCCCTTATTGATAACTCACTCATGATACAACTATGCAATCACCTAGCCACCACCTTACCATCACCATCACCATCACCTACACTTTCACCATTAGTATCCTAAAATCCATTGTATATACTAGAACCCATTTATATCACATAATGAAGATGGGTTGCACACATTGAAGATCAAAAACGAAGAAATTATGAATTAGTGAAAAGAACAGAAGACGTTGATAAACGAACGATATCTACTCAAAATTATCCCTCTTGGCTGACTTCCATCGCGACCCCTTACTTCTCCTACACTATTGATAATGATTCTTCTTCCAGCACCATCGTAATGATCTTAAGAAACCCTTCCCTTCACTTATCATGCTCCACCACCATTTGTCCCTTTCTGGTTGACTTCCACTGTCACTGATCTTCTTCTTTCACTTCTCTAGTGCGTATGTTTAGGTGGGGACTACTCGTGGTGTTGATTTTCACATGGTAGTTCCTGATAAATTGCAATGCTAAAGAGCACGGTGTTTACTAGTGTCCGATGATGATGGTGGCGGCTAGTGCTGCGGATGAAAAAGAAAAGATGGATAAAATATACAGGGAAGGGATGAGTAGAGTGTAGATATGGTAGGGGTGAGGTGAGGTGAAGAAAAGATAGGGATAGGCGGGGCCAAGAGATCAAGATGCTTTTTTTTTTTTTTTCTCAATAATAAAGAGGTATTTCCATCATTTTAAAAATTTTAATTGAAAAAATTTAACAACAATATTTGTACGGACCAATGGTGTTACGATTTTATAAATAGTTAGGTACCATAAATGTAACTTTTTAAGTTTTGGACCATAAAAGTAATAAGAATATTTCACATTCGTGTAATCATATGTTATGGTTACTTCTTTTATACTAAATCACATAATAGTATGAGTGTGTAAATATAATTAAATTAATAAAATTCAAAATAGAATTTTACTCCCTTAAACTCTCACAAGTTAGTGTAAGAAGACAATTTTATTCTCATCATACATACTATAATCTAGCATAGATAATAAACTAGAAGGAATTACCTCACTCATTTGTGATCAGTTGCTAATATACAATCATGTGTCATTTCTTTTTTATGTGGAATCTTCTTTTACATGGTTTCCAACTCCCTATCCTTGATATTGAATTTTTGTATATAATCACCTAAACTCTAAAACAATAATCACAATATTTTTTTTCTCATTCTTAATATTATTACTTTATTACTTAAAGTTGCTATTTATATGTAATTTTAATAATATTTTATCTTAATTTTAAACTTATTACTAACTATTTAATCAAATGTATTCTGTACAAGTCATGTTATACGCATGTTTTTAAACCATAATATTAATTAATGAAACAACTTTGGTTTTGCTCCATGTGATTTGGTTAAAATAATACTTTTCCTTCAATAGTTTCAAATTTCACTTTTTAGTCCTATAGTTTCTAATTTATCCCAATCAACTATTGGGGCATAACGTCGTCCAAATTTTCAGTTATGTTTTTATAAAGAGACACAATTGCCCTTAAAATTAAACAGTCATTAGATAATAAAGCTAAAACTAAATTTTCACCCTCTCTTTACATACTATCTTTCTCTCTTCATACTCCGTATCACCATCTACCACCCATAACCAAATGAATATAGCATTTACCACCACCACCACCACACCATTCATCATCACCGTCACCAGACTATTCACCACCATTGTCATCGCTTCTCATCTTCCTACGATCCACCTTACATCTCACCATTACCATGACAATATTCACCACCATCCACCATCACGTTTCTCTCTCTAATA
The DNA here is from genome assembly GCA_024085815.1 of Flaveria linearis. Taxonomy (NCBI): domain Eukaryota; kingdom Viridiplantae; phylum Streptophyta; class Magnoliopsida; order Asterales; family Asteraceae; genus Flaveria; species Flaveria linearis. The sequence goes on along the minus strand of CM044005.1, from coordinate 96,230,480 downwards.
GGTTGAGATAATGGAACACAGAACAATGTTAAGCTTCATCCTCTTAAATCAATGGTGTCGCTTCTATTTACCCTTTTGTTCATCTAATTCTTTTTATTTCCTATTTGACCAAGTGAATCCGATCGTCCAAGTCCCAATTTTTGGGTGTGGGAGTTGCAATTTGGTTAGACGCATAGTTGAGGGTTGATTTCTTCATCTAGGGTGGATATTCTAGTGAAAGATGTCATATATTATGGTGTTGGTTGTGATTTTGGTTTTAATTTAAAGAAGCCTCTTTTTTTTATTCCTAAAACGGTTCCATCGATTTTCAATATATAATTTTGGGATTTAACATTTGTTTTTATTTAATAAATTTGCACGTCATAATAAAAGTTTTGATTTGTTGGGGGGTTTTGCTTTGTTTGCTTGCTTATTCTTGTATAACTCACTTAAAAAAGAGTGAGTTTAACTTGTTGAAAAAATCATGATGGTTGGCTGTGGAGGTTTTATAATATGGGTTTTAGTTTTTAAATTATTGTAATAGATCAAGTAGAATTTTGTCTTTTAGAAGAAACTTCACAAATTTTCAGATGACATTACGTTCCCGTAGATGATTAAGACAGATTAAAAACTGTAAAAAGAAAGAAAAGTAAAACTAAAAGAGTACACAACAACATGCATGAGCTAGTAGCAAGCAACAAAATTCCTTGTGTTCGTTTTTAACACATAAGCAACAAATCAATCAAATGAAGCAAGGGTAGTAAGCAACAAAACAAGACTCAAAACACGAAAATCGTAATAAATAATAGTTTGTTTCAACCCATAAAGACAATCGGCATCTCAGCAACCACAACCATAACACTTGACAATGCGTGTGAAGATCGGTAGAGAGTAGGATCTGATAAAGTTGTGGTTAGAAGAGTATGAACCACAAGAAAAACCACGTCGCCGCTACAAAAATTCGGATATCCAAGTTTTCTGATATTCTACTTTGAACACCCTAAATGACTATACCCACAATCTAGCCCCAAATCTAAATATCTATACTATATATAAAGCATTTAGGAGGGGTATTTTAAGATACCCTAAAACTATGCTTTACTCAATGCATAAGGTACAACCATTTTTAAGGGTGAAATAGTAATTATATCATTATTTAAGGATTAACCCCTGACAATTAGTTACATAATAACCCTATACTTACTAACACTCACATAAAAGTTTAACAAATTTGAACATATTTTAAATTTGCATTAGTTTAGGAATTTAAAAATTAATTATTTAACCATATCCATTATTTTAGGAATTTAGTAACAAATTATTAAATGCAATTTAAATTATGAGGTAATAGTTAATAAAAAACAACTTTAAACCTTAATATTAACACTTACGTAAAATTTTAACAAATTTGAATTAATAATAAGTGAAGTTAATTTCTTTCTGTAAAATAAAGTTCAAATCATAAGGTAATAGTGAATAAAAAATATTTTTAAACCTTTATACTAACCGCTACCGTAAAATTTTCACAAATTTGAATTACTAATAAGTAAAGTTATTTTCTTTCTACTAAATGAAGTTTAAATTATGAGGTAATATTGAATATAGAACAACTTTAAATATTTATCTAAACTGTACACATATATAACATTGAGTAATAAATAACTGTAAATATTTATAATAACTGTACACATATGCTAACTTTAAAGGTGAAAGATACAACCATTGAATAATCTATTATATATAAAACATATGAGAGTGATATTTTAAAATACCATAAAATTAAAAACAATTATTTTATTCAATGCATAATACACAATCACTTTTGAGGGTAAAATAATATTTATAATATTATTTATATATTACACCTTACAATTATTTACATAATAACCTTACACTTACTAATAATTACATAAAATTTTATATTATCTACCCATAAAAAAACTTAAGTTGTTTAAGATTTCAGCTATATCTTTTAATCTATCACGTTTAAAAACTTTTTAAAACTAAAACTGTAACCTGTGTTTTTGTAAACGTTTCAGTGTAAACTTTTTGCTAAACTGATCTTTATTTTGTGAATTACAATAAGTTAATACGTAAATGTACAAGTAGTTATACAAGGTGTTTTAAATTTTAGCTTAAAAAACATAATAGACTTTATAAAAATACTACACAAATAAACAAATATTGAAAACACGGGATGTAAATTCTCGTACCGCCGCGCATTTTACGGCCTTCTAGAGGCTGTTTGGGATTGTTTATTTAGAACAACTTTTGACTTTTGGAGGGGTGAAAAGACCAAAATGCCCCTCCAAAAGTCACCAGAAGTTAAAAATTTTAATTTGCGGTGACTTTTAGAGGGGTATTTTAGTATTTTCACCCCTAGTGTTCTAAATAAACAGCCCCTGGTCTATTTCTAATTCTTTGGAAACAGATTAGGGTTTTGGTTCTCAATCATCAGACTTTGCCTAACACCGAGCTCCACCGCCCCACCAAAGGACCGGCTTCACCAATCATCAGACTTGGCCGGTAACTTCATCACTGTTTCAGTTTCTATTCACCACTGTTGACTGTTGATCGGTTTCGTCAGTAAAGTTACGAGTTACAGGTTCCTTTCCTTCCATGTTATAAGTGCATTTGTGTTATATGAGGTCTGATAGGATTTTATGTTTAGACCTAATTTGGTGTTGACCTACTCTCAAGATTAGAGCTTTCAAGGATCCATGAAACATTTAAATACAATTTCTCTTAAACCTTCGTTAGCTTTTCGATGCGAAGTTAATTAGTCTATGCTATGCAATTGAACATCATTAATTATTCACTATTTGCCATAGATTGGACCTAAGTTTCAAATTGTATGTCTATCTTGATGCTGTTGAATAATATCTAGTGAAATGTTATGCCATTGAACATCAAGTGTTAGCAATACATCCTTTTATGAATCTATAATCTATTGAAAACACACGTGTCATCTCCTATGAACTTGTAAAAGAGCATGGTTCAAAATATTGGATCTAGATCTGTCGGATTACCATTTCACTTTTATTGGATTCATGTGAAGCGATTATCATTATTCATTACTGGAATATACTTGTACCCATATCGGAACCGGTCCATGAGTCATGTAGAAATATCAGCAAATTGCATGATTTTTTGACCATAAGTTATTTCTATTGAAGTCAGTTGTTTTTTTTTTGGGTCAGGACAAATAATTGTTTTGCCTTCTTGTAGTATTAAGGAGCCTTGAATTTGATGTACATTTTATATCAATATTTGAATTTTGATGGGACATGTTTATCAGTGTTGTCTGGTATAGTGGTGTTTAGTGTCTATAATTCATGCATAATCTTGCTCCTATGTTCAATGTTGATGGCTTCTCTATATGTATGTGCTTTGGATAATTGTTACCTATTGTGGATGCAACTTTTGCCATCTCGGCTTAATAAAACATTCTCCCCTATGTTCATGCATAATCTTTCTCATATGTCGATGGCTTCTCAGATGTATGTGATTTGAGTTATTGTTACCAATTGTGGATGCACCTTTTGCCATCTCGGCTTAATAAAACATTCTCCCCCACATCTATTTGACTAATATTTGAAATATTGAAGTATACTTAATAAAACATTCTCCCCCACATCTATTTGACTAATATTTGAAATATTGAAGTATACTTGCATCTTCTGAAAGTAGACCCGGTTAACCAAATGGTTCTTATCTTGTCTACCTCCCTTGGCTTGTAGCTTCATAATGTAGTTTTTTTAGTTCTCATCTTCATTGCAAGTAAATGGCTTATACTTTTCTCCAGGAACAAAAGCAGTAAATCAAACAAGCCAAAATGCAAGCAGGTGAAGGCTCCCTGTCTGTTATGAGTGTTCAGCCAATGGAATTATCATATAGTGGCCACCAGAATATGATGAGTGGTGGGGGCCCAAATCCAAATGGCAAACAAAGAACATCAAGTTTATTGTCACCAATCATGTTGCTGACGGGTCATCAAAGTGCCATCTATACCATGAAGTTCAACCCAGCAGGAACAGTCATTGCCTCTGGGTCTCATGACAGAGAAATCTTCCTTTGGCATGTAAATGGTGAATGCAAGAACTTCATGGTTCTGAAAGGACACAAGAATGCTGTGTTGGATTTAGAGTGGACAAGCGATGGGTCCCAGATAATCTCAGCCAGTCCAGACAAGACGTTAAGGGCATGGGATGTAGAGACAGGGAAGCAGATAAAGAAGATGGCAGAACACTCATCTTTTGTGAACTCATGCTCCCCTTCTAGGAGGGGTCCACCTCTTGTTGTGAGTGGATCGGATGATGGCACTGCTAAGCTCTGGGACCTGCGTCAAAGGGGTGCTATCCAGACTTTTCCAGATAAATATCAGATCACGGCTGTTGCCTTTTCTGATGCCTCAGACAAGATATATAGTGGTGGAATTGACAATGTTGTTAAAGTGTGGGATCTTAGGAGAAATGAGGTTACCATGACACTTGAAGGTCATCAGAACATGATAACAGGTATGCAGCTGAGTCCTGATGGGTCTTACCTTCTTACCAATGGGATGGACTGTACTCTTCGTATTTGGGACATGCGTCCATATGCCCCACAGAACCGTTGTGTGAAGATAATGGAGGGACACCAGCACAATGTGGAGCAGAACCTTCTCAAGTGTAGCTGGTCATCTGATGGGAGCAAGGTTACTGCTGGTAGTTCTGATAGGATGGTTTATATCTGGGATACCACTTCAAGACGCATACTCTATAAGCTTCCTGGCCACACTGGATCTGTCAACGAATGTGTCTTCCACCCCACTGAACCTATCATAGGATCTTGCAGCAGTGATAAACAGATATATCTTGGGGAGATATGACGCGCACACACTTACCTTGTGCCAGGCAGGTATTATTTTTCTGGTGGTTAGCTTGAATGAAATGGCATCTTCATAGCATCAGTGAGAATAGTAGATGAGCTATGGACTTTGTTTTGTGAATGCTCTCCGTTTATGTTTTTTTTTTCTTTTGTCTTTTGAGTATTAGAGATCTAGTAAATGTCAAATTGATGGATGGTTTGCTTAAACAACCGTGGAATTATGATTTCCTTAAAAATATGGTTACATCGTTATATAGTCACTAACCAAGTCCATTAACCTCCTAATAAAAAAAATATGAATTAATCAAACTTACTAAACCGAATAATGATTACCAGTGCATATATGGACATGTTACGTTACACATCAGTCAACACTAGCCTGGGTCTATAAGGCTTTGTGGCTATGTAACAGGATGATTTGTTATTTTAAATTCCTGGGCTTCACATAACACTAGTCAATCACTGCTACCTCATGGCAAGCCGTCAAGTCAACACCCTCCTCGCTCACTAGTTCACTCAATGGCTAGAATGGTCTCTCATCTCATTCACTTTTTTTCAAGACTTTCTAATGCAGTCAGTATTTATTATTTTAATACAATTATGTAGTAAATAAATACATCATATTAACTAAGCTTTTATAAAACATTACATAATAACAAGACATTACTAAAATAATATTAATGAACTTGAACAAAAACATAAATATCTAGTCGTCATCGTTGGCACATAAATGAACCTCGTAAATATGTTGAATCAAATTTGCTAGAAGGTTGCTATATGTGGCTCAGTTGTGTGATTCCCGACAACTAGCTTTTTTTGTTGGTTAGAAATTTCCTTAGAAGAAAATTAGATGTCATCTTCATAGCATTGACACGTTACCCAACATTTGTGTTTCAGAATTATATTTGTATTATGATGCACGTATATACTACGTTTCTTATTTTCTTTATTGATCACTGTCGTGTTGGGACTTTCATTATATATCAACACTTCTTGAGAACAGTGAATGCTCGTTCCACATCATTTCTTGTGTATTTTTTAACCTTTTTAAACAATGTATTCCAAGTGTAGAAAGCTTACATGCGTGTAACACGGTTGGAGAGTTTGTAGAATTAGTCGAGTCAAATGTTCATTGTCAAAGTGCTTGAATGGTAAGCTGACAAAACACGTCATTTAAGCCCATAAATTGGAGCAATTTAATACCATTTTTTGTGATTGGGTGGATCCACTCGGTCAACCAAGCAACATGGGAGTTGGAATATGAGGAGTCTCTCACCATCCAAATTCCAATAGTGGTTATTTAGTTTATGCAATATTAATAGCAGAATATGTTCAGTTTTTGTCATACAGAAAACTTTTGATCATCTTTGTTTGTAATTGGAGAGATTGCCCCTCTCGAATGGGGTCTAATAATTCCAGTCATCGATTACTTTCTTTAATCCCTAGATTCTATCAGTTCATTCATTGCGGGACGGCCCAAAACCCTTCTCTTCTACATATGTACTTTGGAACAAAAGAAGCATATCAAGATACAAGCAATATGTTACAGATATAGAACAAAAGTGACAGCAATCAGTTACAATTATAATCTTCATCAAGTATGGTGCCTATAGCATAAGCATTGAGAAATATTGTTCAAACTCTTTATCGATGGTGAGCTTCTTAGTTCCTTGTTCGGTATCTGCGTAATTGGCAACAGGTTAGAACTCAACACATATAGGTTATAAGTTAACCCTGAGGTTATAAGTTAACCCTGAGGATGAAGACATAGTTACCTTCGTTGACATATATAGAGGAAGATGATATCGATGATGTTATTAATTTACAACTGATGGATAGAATATAGGTTATAAGTTAACCCTGAGGATGAAGACATAGTTACCTTCGTTGACATTCCATCTTCCTGATGAAAGCACGGAATTATTTGTGACGACTACATTAGAGCAAAACAAATCTTCCATTGATTGCTTGGATATACATTCGGAGCTACTAAATTCACAGTCCTCAGAACTTGGACATGCATAAGCATTGTATGCAGAAATGTCATCCTCACATGTTTTTGTATCTGATCTGTCAAAAGAAGTGCCATTCCAATTAACTGATGATGATGATGTTGATTGGGGGTGCAGCAGATGGTTTCTAGAATCATCAGATACAGACATGACTGCATCTGCAGATTCTTGTAAATAGCTGTTGCTATGATCATTTGCTGACATGCTGTTTCTTGTTATATCCAATTGGATGTTTGATTGAGTAGAGCTCCTCTCCAAACAGAAACAGGTGTGCTTTGCTGCCACATGGATCTCCAAACTTTCATCTTGGAATTTCCTCTTGTTCCTGCAAGAAATAGGTTTCCTGTTCAATTGAGAAGCCAAACAGTATTTTTACAAAAACAATTTCATGTGGTATTGTCCTAATTGTTTAGTTTGCAACTAGCTTCTGTAAATGAAACATGTAAATACAGATGAGGGTAATCCAAGGAGAGTCAAAAAATGCATTGAACAACCTTTTACTTGACTTTGAGGATGTATATCAGATGCCACTATCTTTACCACCGTCAAGAGTGTTTGACCATCAAATTGTACCAAAGAAAGGAAGTGGGCCCAGAAGGCTAAATGAAGCAACCATCTAGAACAAGTTTTCCATACCATTAATCAAAGAACTACTAGATGAATTGGGTTCTCAAAAGTAGACCTGAGATCCGGTTACCATTGGGTTTGGATGTTTCATGATGATGTTCATAAAATGGTTTTAAGATCGCATGAAGGACATCATGAGTTTCTAATTTTGCTTTCAGAACACATGAAGGACATCATGAGTTTCTAATAATGCCTTTAAGCTTCTGGCATTAAAGAACCATGTATCTCCACCACTACTACTACAAACATCTGCCCTTGTATTCTTGGTTTTAGAAAGCGCATGGGCATGGCGCTCCAACAAGTTTTGGTCCCTGCTATAGAGGTATTAGTATTTATTATTGGCTCGTAGGATCAAGTTAGGTTTTTAGTTATGTTTCTCTAGGGTTTCTAGTTTCTTTCCTACATATTGAGGTTCCCATCCACTTAATTTACGGCATTCGGTTGAATACCAACCAAAATGGTATCAGAGCTAAGGCTCACACAAACCCTGGACAAAACGTATAAGCCATTTATTGTTAACTGCTATTTGTTCTAGTTTTCCTGTCCTGCAGTTTCTCTTCTTTTCTTGAATAGAATTGCAATAACAGGTTTGATTATTGCCTTTTTCTGACAAGCCTTGGCACTCAACTTCTTCCTCAGGCTTTTTCTAACCCATAATAAATATAAATAATCAATAATCAATAATCAATAATCAATAATCAATACCCCTGGGCGGCTACAAGTATGAATTCAACTACACCCTCAAAGAATGAATTAACCTCCAAATGTACTAAAATCATTGTTATATATGTTTCTACTAGTGAAGTGGACCTGAGTGTTTCTCTAATCTGAGTTGGTCATTAATCCCCCAATTCGAATATCCACGATCAAAGTAAAGAAAAGAATCGCGGCTTTAGCATAAATTAAATCAAATCATATATAAAGATCAGATCAGATGAGATGAGATTAAAACCTGTTATTTCCCCAGGGATCTTCGTTGATTTCGTCCATTGAATGGAGCAAAAGATTCCCGGTTCCTTGTTAAATCTTGCTGCTATCCATCTCCAACACAGCTGCTTTATTATTTTTGCCCACACCTTTGCTTGCCTATTTCCAACATTATTTTACTTGTAATATTTCCGATATGAGTTATATATGAAGTCCTTGCTAATAAACCAAATAATTATCAGTCTTATCTTTATTTTTATTATGTTTAGAGTAAATTACAGTTTTCGTCTAACGGGCATTAAATCTGGTTGTTAACTCAGGTCACGTGCCTTGCACATGAGGGTAATTCGATCTTTGCACTATAGATACTTGCACTATAGATACTTGTTTTCTTTGACTACATCTGTTAATCTACTCAACTTACAATAACCCTAATCCACTATCAATCAACAATGATGATTCTTTCGATTGTGGAGGTTTGAAGCTTTTTTCAGGTTAGTTTGTGTTTTGATTGATTGTTGTGTGTGAGTGTTAATAGCGTGTTTGTTCCTATTGATTTAGAGGATAGTGAAGAGGAGGGAGAAGAATCGGATTTGGAAATGATGTGCCCGTATTGTTCGGAGGGGTTTGATGCCCTATGTTTGTTTGTTCATCTTGAGCATCAACATCCGATTGAAGTCAAGCAGCGGAGGCGACGACGGAGGAGGCGACGACGTTGGAGGCGACGAAAGAGAAGGCGACGACAGAGGAGGCGATGAAGTGGTGGTGTATTCCGGGCGGCGAAACGGTGGCGGTGTTCTAGCAGGCAAGGGTGGTGGGATGGCGGAAGAAAAAAAGGGGGTCTAGGGTTTTCTTTTTGTGATCGATGATGATGATGATGATGATATGGACGCGGTGGGCGGGTGGTGGCGGTGGAGGTGGGCAGGTGGTAGCGGTGGCGGTGGAGGTGGGCAGGTGGTAGCGGTGGCGGTGGTGGCGGTGGGCAGGTGGTGGCGGTGGAGGAGTGGTGGTGGTGTCTTCTTGTGTGAAGATAAAGAGAAAGAGAGAGAGAGAGGTGTGGGGGTGGGGTAGGGTGGGGTGGGTTTTAATATTCTGTTTTCTATTATTAAGGGTAAAAAGACCAAACTACCCTCATGTGCAAGGCACGTGACCTGACTTAACGACCAAACTTAATGCCCGTTAGACGATAGGATGAAACGTGCAAACTTTTTTAAACATAAAGGATGTTTACTGTAATTTCTTTAGTTTAAGGATGATTTCTGAAAAATAGTATAATACTAAAGGACGAAAAGTGTAATTTACTCTTATGTTTATATAATTTCCATCTATGTTTCATTTAGAATTTACCACATGTATTCATTATATTAAATATATAATTTTTGTAAAGATCTTAATTTCAAAAGATTTCATTAACAAAATGACTTATATATATACGTAACTTGTATGAGGTATACGTACGTAACTCGTGATTGTACACTTGGTAACACGTACTTACATATACATAACGTCTACATATACGTAACTCGTAGTTGTACACTTGGTAACACGTACTTACATATACATAACGTCTACATATACGTAACTCTTATGCTATGCTTTGTAAGACGTACTTACATATATGTAACCCCTGGTTTTTATGGTTTTCATTTATAACATGGTTTTCAAGTGATCTCTCACCTAAAATATATTAGATTATACATATATAGGGTAGTGTTATCTTGAGAACCACCTATTAATTATGAAACTCTAGAAGCCAATATTAGTCACACATTTAGGTCACATGCATGTCAAATGTCATTTTCACATTTTTTTAAAAGTTCATAACTTTTTTTACGAGATTATTTTCTCAAAAACATTTCACCATTAATTTTAGTATTTTTTATTTTTCCAACGCGTACTATATTGATATATTTTTTTTAAAAAAAATCATCCACTCGTTATTTACATATGTGTAATACGGATTTCGTAAATAAAACGAGTTTTTTTTAATTTTTTATATCCGAAAAGACTAGCTTTGACCAATGATTGGTAGAAGATTTAAAAGACTAACCAATGATCTCTACAAGGTAACCCAAAATTATGATGAGTCACTTATGGATTATATTGGCGGAGTTTAGTAGGGAATCCTTAGATGTCCTAAATTTGACGCCGTCACTATGGTTCAAGCTTTTAAAATGGGGCTAAAAATGTTTTTTTTTTTTGTTTTATAAGGACCTTGTAATAAACCTATGTAGAAATTTAGATGAAGTTAGGAATCAAGCTTTGAGTACCATCAGACACGAAAAGGATAGATGATACAAAAACGGATCGACACACCATCCAACCATGACACCATCCAACTATGATCATCCTAATAAAAAATCATACATCATCTAAATCCTACAGAACTAAACCTTATTCAAAGATAACCATACAATAAACTAACTAAATTAACTTACTTAGGGCAATCCTCACTTCAAGTTACTAAAAGTTTTAAGATTTTCCTCTCTACTTTACAAAGTGAGTTCATAGCCTTTTTCTTTTGTATTTTAGGTTAGAAACAAGCTATCTATATCAATTTTGGAAATTGAACTTTTAGAGTCAAACTAGTATTTTGCAGCTAGTTTTTTTTAACTATAGAGTCCCTTTATTTTCTAAACTCTACACACACGTTTACTTTGGGGAAGTCTCATACGTACGTAGATAGATCTATCGTCCTGACATGCTCATTTGGTACTCAGGTTTATGCATGTCAATCAATCCCAAGCGTCTTTTGTCAAAGTATTCGTTTTGACTTGGAATGAGCTAGATGTTTAAAAACTGCATAAAGAACTACATACTATTAGTCTGACCTCTTGTATTAAGGTTAGGCAGGAGGTCATTTGATTATTGGGGTTGGTTATGGACTTACATATAATAGTTTAAATACTTATGTTTTAAAAATTATTTGTTGATTTGCACATGGTTATCTACTTTATATACTTTTAAATCTATGTTATCATAAGCTTTTTAGTTGATAAACTTTAGCATGTTTTTCAGTAATGAAACTATGTCCGTTGCTTTGCTCGTGCTAGGATTTAAGGACAAGCTTCAGTTAGATCTAGTTAGACTTTGATTAAAATGAAGAATTGTTTGTTTTTAGGTTTATTTTTTTTTGAAATTAGATGTGATCAACTATTCATTTTTAATAGTAATTTACTTTAGTATTCTTAATCCTTGTGTTATGATTTAATTACATCATCATAAAAACTAGCCCTAAATGAGACAATGATCATACTAACTATTACCAAAATGAAATACTCATATCAATGATCAATTGAACAAGAAACAAAAAACACACAGTGAATGTGTTTAATTGAAGTGTCGAGGGCAGATTTAAGCAGATTTGAACAACAACAGAAATCATCATCAACAACATCATCATCAACAACAACAGAATTGAAAAAAAAAACATCATCATCATCAACAACATCATCATCAACAACAACAGAAATCAGCAACATCGAGCAGATTTGAACAACATCATCAACAAGATCAAATCAGCAACATCGAGCAGATTTGAACAACATCGAGCAGTATTCAACAACAACAGAAATCAGCAAAAGGGTCAAGGGCAAACAAGTTCAACAACATCATCAACAAGATCAAACAAGTTCAAACAACATCATCATCATCAACAACATCGAGCAGATTTGAAACAAGTTCAAGAAATCAGCAACAATTGGAGAAGAAGTTCAAACCTAATCGTGGCGAGGGCGCGACGCAGACCGATTGGAGAAGAAGTTCAAACCTAAGCGCGGGCGCGACGCAGACCGATCGTGGCGAGGGCGCGACGCAGACCGATCGTGGCGAGGGCGCGACGCAGACCGAGTGGCGACGGTGGGGAGTGGCGACGGGGGGAGGCGACGGGGGGAGGCGACGGGGGGAGGCCGATTGTGGGGTGGGTGTGGCGATGTGAAGTATGAAACGAGTTGGGGGGTTTAGGGTGACATGTGAACCTCAGAAGACTTTAGTCCACTTCTTCTTGGAGAAGAGGTCACGTAGACCTTTTTTAGTGAAACATCTTCAGAAAAACAAACAGTCTGCAGACCAGAAACATCTGCCCGCCTCTTTTTGGCGCAGACATAAGAGCTTCAGAAGCTCTTTTCAAAAAAACAAACACCACCTATATCAATTTTGGAAATTGAACTTTTAGAGTCAAAACTAGTATTTTGCAGCTAGTTTTTTTTAACTATAGAGTCACTTTATTTTCTAAACTCTACACACACGTTTACTTTGGGGAAGTCTCATAAGTACGTAGATAGATCTATCGTCCTGACATGCTCATTTGGTACTCAGGTTTATGCATGTCAATCAATCCCAAGCGTCTTTTGAGTCAAAGTATTCGTTTTGACTTGGAATGAGCTAGATGTTTAAAAAATGCATAAAGAACTACATACTATTAGTCTGACCTCTTGTATTAAGGTTAGGCAGGAGGTCATTTGATTATTGGGGTTGGTTATGGAGTTACATATAATAGTTTAAATCCTTGTGTTTTAAAAATTATTTGTTGATTTGCACATGGTTATCTACTTTATATACTTTTAAATCTATGTTATCATAAGCTTTTTAGTTGATAAACTTTAGCATGTTTTTCAGTAATGAAACTATGTCCGTTGCTTTGCTCGTGCTAGGATTTAAGGACAAGCTTCAGTTAGATCTAGTTAGACTTTGATTAAAATGAAGAATTGTTTGTTTTTAGGTTTATTTGTTTTTGAAATTAGATGTGATCAACTATTCATTTTTAATAGTAATTTACTTTAGTATTCTTAATCCTTGTGTTATGATTTAATTATGTTGCACCCTTGGTGTGTTGCTTTAGCTTGGGATGTGACAGATTAGTATGATGGACATGGTTATAGATAATTAGGTTAAAACTAGGCAAAAAAACATAGACTATAACCTAAGTGTCCCTCACATTAGGAATAATAAAACATAACTTTACATTTCTATATCCACACTCGTATCTTTAACTATGTATTCACCTAATTCCCCTAAGTATCTTTATTGAGCAACAAAGCATGGCACACATATATGGCAAAACACATAGAATACGCCCTTAGTCATATCTTCCCTAGAATGCACTTGCAGATAATTAAGTAAAGTTCAAAACAGTTTCATAAGCCTCACATGCCGTAAAGGGGTTGTTCTAAGTAAATGGGAAAGGACCAATCAGGAAGTACACTGCTTGAAATAGTACCATCCTAACTTGTAGGATTGTGATTAAAAAGTTGGTATGACCACCCACACCACAAGAAATACCTTAAGATCCCACACTAGTCATTCATGCCTCCTCAATGAGAGTGAAATATAGTGAAATTCCTTGAAATAACGTAAAGAAAATAATAGCAGCTTTAGCATAAATTAAATCAAATCATATATAAAGATCATATGAGATGAGATTAAAACGTTTTACTTCCCCAGGGATCTTCGTTGATTTCGTCCATGGAATCGAGCAATCGACTCCCAGTTCCTTGTTAAATCTTGCTGCTATCCATCTCCAACACAACTGCTTTATTGTTTTTGCCCATACCTTGCTTGCCTATTCCAACATTATTTTACTTGTAATATTCCCTCTATGAGTTATACATGACATCCATACTAATAAAATAAAATAATTATCAGTCATATCTTTATTTTTATTATGTTTACATAATCTCCACCTATGTTCCATTTACAATTTACCACATGTATTCATCATATTAAATATATAATTTTTGGTAAAGATCTTAATTTCAAAGGATTTCCTTAACAAAATGACTTACATATACGTAACTTGTATGATGTATACATACGTAACTCGTAGTTGTACACTTGATAACACATACTTACATATACATAACATCTACATATACGCAACTATTATTGTATGCTTTGTAAGACGTACTTACGTATATGTAACCCCTGGTTTTTCATGGTTTGTAAGAAATACCTTGAAATAGAACCGATAGACATATACACGGACCAGGATCTACTATCTGATAATGATAGTGAAAGTCAACCTTGGAACATTATTCTATATCCACAACATAGTCCCTCTTCTCCCACTAGTAGTGCCAAAAGTCGAGTTGGAGCATACCTAGTTGCTGCTGACCTAACTCTAGCTATTCGATCTAGAAAACAAGGTAGTCCTCCTCCAGCCTTATGAGACACAAAGGAAGCTACCAAGAGCGTTATACAAATTGGTGGGTCATGCTTTTAGGGTAACCGTATTAACCCTAACGCCTATTTGACGCTTCACTCCCCATCTATCCACTTTACTTTATTTTCTTCTGTTTCTAATTATGTATTTAACATAAAAGGTCCTATACATGTTATTGTATATAAATTTATGTACTAAGTAGTTAATGCTCACACTATTATTCGAGGTTGTACTATAAATCTTGACGACCATCCGTTCAACGTCAATCTAATCCTTGTGGAGCTTTGTAGTTTTGATATGGTTGTGGGAATGGATTGGTTATTCAACCAAGTTAAGATCATTTATTTCGAGAAACTAGTTTGCATTCCCCAAGAATCTGGGGAATACGCTACCCTAAATGTTATGAAGAGAAACCTTGAAAAACCTAGATATCCTATCCACTTTGAAAGCTCATAGCTACCTAAGGAAGCCATTCCTTACTTTCTTGGCTCATATAGTTGAAGAGAAGTCGAAAGGAAAGAAGCTACAAGACATTCCTATCACTTGAGAATTTCTAAAGGTTTTCTCTTATGATTTTCCCGGACTACCTACTAGTCGAAAAGTCGAATTTAGGGACTAACCTCGTAATTGGACCAAACCTTGTTTCCAAATCCCCTTATCATTTAGCTCCATTAGAAATGATGCAATTATCAAGACGGTTACAAAACTACTAGACAAAGAATTCATTTGATCAAGCTCTCATTTACCCAGTTTTGTTTATCAAGAAGGACGAATCTTTTTGCACGCATATTGTAGAGAATTGAACAAATTAACAGTCAAGAATCAGTACCTATTACAGAGGATGGATGACTTGTCGATCCACTTGCTTTTCAAAGATAGAACTTGTTTTAACCAAATATTACCAAGTATAATTTGTAAT
The DNA here is from genome assembly GCA_024085815.1 of Flaveria linearis. Classification (NCBI taxonomy): domain Eukaryota; kingdom Viridiplantae; phylum Streptophyta; class Magnoliopsida; order Asterales; family Asteraceae; genus Flaveria; species Flaveria linearis. The sequence goes on along the minus strand of CM044005.1, from coordinate 96,214,987 downwards.
CATATAAGTATGTGAGGTGGTATGCTTGTATGATTTATAAAACTGATATAATAACACAAACAAAGAAATGACACTTTTATTTACAAGAAGAACTCTTGATTTCCATAGATCTCTGACATAAAACCTCGGAAAGTGTGCCTCTTATTCTTCTTTTTGATTGCAATGAAAGTACAACTTAAGAGTTATAGCTGATGGATTCTAAGTGTTACAGAGAGAGTTGTGATTATGTAATGTATGTTTTATATCGATCTCTCAGCCTCTATTTATATTGAAACAAAAATAACTAACTCCTGAGATTTCCAGGGATTGCATAGTCTTCACTCTTGATGGTTAGAGGTCTTCTTCCGCATGTTTTCAGCAGCTAAAGACCAATTATTTGGGGTTGATAGAGAAATAGCGAGTTACCTGTGAGTATAAGTCAAAGCAAAATGACAGTCGGTTAGTAACAATTGAATCCAGAATACCGAACTTACACAGGATTCAGGATAACAAACCATAAAATTGACCTATAACAAAACTATGATCTTGTTATCACCAATTAGGTTGCATGAAGAAGGCATACACAAAAACCCTTCTGGTCTCACTATGGACACAAAGAGTTTGTGTCATGCCTTATAGACTAACCAATGCACCTAGGATATTCATGGACCAAATCATGTTTGCATGTTGTACCTACACCAATTTGTCATTGTTTTCATCTATAACATGTTTATCTATTCTAGAACCAAAGATATTCATGAGTAACACCTTCTGCCGATCCTCGACCTATTATAAAAGGTGAAACTCTATGTTAAATTCTCAATATATGAATTTTGGCCAAGTGAATTTCAATTCCATCACATGATCAACAACAAAGGCATTCATGTGGACCCAACCAAGAATGAAGTAATAAAGAACTAGAATGCACCAACGATCCCTTCTAAAGTACACTTTTTTGGGTCTAGTAGAGTATATTGATAGTTCGTCTTCATCTTTTCAAGAATTTCCCTGCCATTTCCTAATTGACTTAGATAAACTAGCCTTTCAACTAAGGATAAAAGTAGGAAGATGCTTTCCTGACACTCAAGAAGAAGTTGTGTAATGCCCCAATCCTAACCTTTCCAGTTGCAAAAGATGATTTTGTTGTATATTGTGATAAATTGAACTAATCCCTAGGTTGTGTGCTTAGGCAACAAGATAAAATCATGCTTACGCATCAAGCCAACTCAAAATTCATGAAAGAAAATACACCAGTTATGATCTTGAGTTAGATGTTATTGTATTTGCCCTAAAGATTTGCGGACCTTACTTGTATGGTACTAAATGTGTCATCTACATCGATTCCAAGAGTCTACGACATTTTTTTATCAGAAGAAACTCAACATGAGATAGAGACATTGAGTGGAACTAATAAACGAATATGATTACAAAATCTGCTATCACTTGGTTAAAGCCAATATGGTAGCCGACACACTCAGTAGAAACAAGAGAATCAAACCCTCACTTACTCATGCAATAGGAATGATTGTTCCAATGAATCTTAAAGATCGGATTCTATAAGCCTGGAAACAAGCCATTTCCAGAGATGATGTGAAGAATAAGCTAGCAAGTATAGCTTAGCATCTACTAGAATCATAGTATGATGAATCCTCTACTTCATGGGATGAATATGGACTCCTAACTTCAGCACTCTCCAAGAACTTATCTGCAGGATCGATTTCGGGTGGTTTCTCTCTCAACTCACTCGTGAATCAACACTCGGCAAGCAGTCTTTAGGAAGAGTTGATCACAATATAACAAGTAACAAGCAGTAAGAAAATTAACACAGCAAGTAATTTTCAAGGTACTTTTATATATTGCTTCTCAACTCAAAGGATTACAAGACGCTTGGACTCAAATCGCTTATCTAAAGAGTTACAGGGAGAAGATATATATAATACTACCTACAGCCGGGAATACTTTGATTCCAGCTGGACACCTCTAACCTTACATCTATACTACAAGACTCTAGGTGAGGTCTTTCAGACATTTTGCCTGAGAGTTGGTAGTCAGGACATGTCCCTGACTTACCTTGTCACCAACTAAAGTTGGTAACATGTACTATCATAAAAAGGTGAACAGTAGAATAAAGTATGGTCAACAATATGGCTCTTTAGGAAGATGCCATACTGTATCAGAGGTCTGCAGCGGACTGACAGGGACCATACTTTTATCTGCTGGACATAGCAATGTCTTCCGAAGGATAAAGTGCTTCGGAAGAACAACTTCTTCCGAGGGCACTTATACTTCGGAAGACTGCTTCTTCCGAAGCTTGGAATCTTCTTTGTCTTCGGAAGCTGACTTTGTCTTCAGCTCTTTCATCAGACTTTGTCTTCGGAAGCTTTCAGACTTTGTCTTCAGCTCTTCATCAGACTTTGTCTTCGGAAGCTGTTTTCAGCTGTTGTTCCTTAGACTCTCGGAAGATCTCTTGCTTGACTTCGGAAGCCCTTTGATGTAGTACCAAAAGTGACTATGAAGTGAATTTGGTTGCACCAGCCTTATCATGATCCAACAAACTCCCCCTAGGCTGATGCTACCAAAACTTCACTTCTCTCTTCTTCTCAAAGTTCTCAGCACCAAGGAAAGCAGGTGTTTATCAGTGTCTTCATTCTTTCCTGCTGTGATGCTGAGAATCTTGTACAAATCTTTGGTGGACAGAACCTCTACTCTGTCACCTTGGATTATGTGTACCCTTTGTTGTGACCCTCTGAAAAGAGTTAGTTGATGGGAAGTATAGTCATATTCCCATCGAACTATTGATTCCAATTCAGGACCTTCCACCATCTGTAGAAAGGCTGTGCCTTTGGTGGTTGATCTTTCCTTGTCTTCCACTCTTTTCAGCTTCAACTCTTCTTCAATCTTGGCTCTTCTACTTCGTTCAGCCAAGTGGAGACCGCTGATGTGATTTCTGATGTGTGCAGCAGTCTCAGAGTTGGAGGGATTGGAGAATGGCTTCTCTGCAAGCTCAGCAAGATCAAATCTGCTGAGATGCAGTAGAGAAGTGGCATTGAGCCTGTTGGTTTCACCATTCTCCCTTTCCACAACAAAGTTGTGAGAAGGTTCATCGAACCTCCACTGGATTATTGCATTTCTAGGTCCAGGAGATTGACCAGAAATCCTGTCCTCTTTCCTGGTATCCAGCAGAGTCACCAGTCTTCTTCTTAGTCTCTTCTCCTCAGCATTGAGGGTATCGGAGTTGAGACCAAGAAGTCTTGCAGCCTGGCCCAAGGTTTCTCTAGGCAATTCAAGAAATTGCCTAGGGTGAGGGAGTTTGAAGAGTTATCAACATAGGTGATGTTGATAAGCTCTCCCTCACAGGAGATGCTGCTCAAAGTAGTACAGTTAATGAGCCTTGTCTTCAACTCCTTTATCTCTTCAAAGGAGAGATGTTTAGGAGGCTGAGGGGATGATCTTGGTTGTTGTTGGGTAGGCTTAGGTTTAGTGGTTTTGGGTTGAGTCTTGGGTTTTAGGATGGGTAGTTTGGGTGGTTGAGGTGATGTGGTAGGTTTGGTTAGAGTTGTGGGTTGAGGGGTGAAGGTTTCATCAGTGGGTTCAGGTTTGATGGGAAAAGGGGTTGGTTCTGGTGTGGGTTGTGGCTGTGGTTGAGTGGCTGGGGTGAAAACCATTCCCTTCATTCTCCTGTACATCTCCTTCCTTTTCCCTAAACGGATGTCAGCTTTTATTTCACTGACTATCCGCTGGAGTGTCCTTTCGGACATAGGTCCCACCTGCCTACCAGAGAAGCCATGAGCCCGGAGATAGTCCTTCATCCAGGCTTTGTCAGTTGACTTCTTGATGGCAGTGACCTCCTTCTCTTCCTCCCTCTTCCTCTTCACCTTTAGCTTCTCCCTAACAGCCTTCTTCCTTTCCTTCTCCATTTGATCCTGCTCTTTGTTGTGGAGCAGCAGGATCATGTCATCATCATGTGGAGACAGTTCAGGAAGACTGAAGCCTCTTGAGAGGAGGAACTTGATCCTAGCCTCTCTCAGCCTCAGGGCTGCCTCCCTCTGCTCTTGTTCTTCCCTCTCCAAGGCCAACCTGGCTTCCCTTTCTTGTTGTAGCCTGGTTGACCTCTCCAAAGTCACCAACTCCTCTAGTGGTAGCAGGAGTATTTCCTCATTGACAGCTCCAAGACTGATGAGCTTGTCAATGAGTGCTGTTCTTCTCTTCAGGTTGATTTCTTCCTGATTGGCTGCAGCTGCCTTAGAGCTGGCAGCTAGCACCTTTTCAGTTGGAAACCTCCCTTTCTTTTTAGCCTTCTCAATCCTTTCCTCCTCCTGAAGCTCTTCCGCAGTCAGTTTTCTTTTGCCTTTGTCTTTGATGGTGCTTGACTGTGGTGGTTCTTGAATGGAGGGTTGTGATTGAGATAGAAGTTCAGCTGGTGCTTGGATTGGAGGAGTTTCAGAAGTGTCCTCCCTGCCCACCTCGGATGCTATGTCAGCAATGACATCTGTGATGGTCAGTTCCTCGGACATCTGAAATAGGCCTTCCGCAGCTTCTATTTCGGCTTCGGAAGATTTTTCTTGTTCTTCCGAGGCTTCCATATAGGCTTCGGAAGCTTCAGCTTGAGCTTCGGAAGATGAGACTGCTGCAAATTCTGTCCCATCTGTTTTAGTTGCTGGGCCATCAGTCCCCATTTCCCCTTCGAAGCTAATCTTAGGTTCCATGAAGACCTTAGGTTGACCAACTTCTCCACAGTGGTAGAAGGTGCAGTTAGTCTTTGAAGCTCCTCAGCCCCAAAGTATGCAAGTGTGGTGTCGGGGCTGGGCTGTTCTAGGGATGATCTCAACACAAACTGTGTGAACAGTCTGTAGAGATCTTGAAGCATCCTTGAGTCAATCTCCAGAAAGGATTGAGATGACTCAGGTAGGGTAATGATTTGTTGGGTGGAAATGAGTTGGGTCTGTGGTTCCATAGGTGTTTGTCTCGGAACTTTCTCCCCCTTTTTGGTAGCATCATCTTGAGAGCTAGATGAGCTAGAGGAAGAAGTCATTGAGACCTGGATTGGTACATGCCTAACAGACCTCTCCGTCTGTTTCTCAGCTAGTTTAGCCTTGAGAGAGTTAATCTCAAGTTGCTGAGTGGCAGTCCTTGATTCTAAGATCTTCACCTGTGATTCCAGGTTGGAGACCTTAGAAAGCAAGTACTGAAGTGTTAGTTGCATACTTCCCTCATCTTCATGAGAAGAATCATGGGGAGATGAGATAACATACCTAGTATGCTCACTCTCACCACCAGATGTGGTTTCTTGGCACCCTGGTTTCCTTGCTCAGAGTCAACTCTTTCAGAGATGTCAATGGGCAAAGTTGCCGTAGACTCAGTCCTAATTATGTTACCACTGTCCTGAGAGCTCAATGAGAGACTCTGAGTAGTGGCAGCTGAGTCTACATGAGTCCCCTCCACATCAGTGGGACTCACCTCAGTAGCAGGCTTCTGATGGGGGCTAGAGACAAGGGATCCCTCCTGGCTCTGTTGATCTTTCAGAGGGTGTTGTAGATCAACTTCATGGCCATGGAGAGATGTAATCTCTTCATCAGTACGGAGTAAAAGGTCAGTGAAAGAGAGGGTGGTTAGTCCTACTGACCCGGGACGTAGATCAATGTCTACAGGCATTGAGCCTTTGGTGGGGCTATCCCTAGAAAGCTGCACAGGGGAGTGTAGAGACTCACCCTGTGGGCTAAAGGCTTGGGGTTCGGGCTCAGGGGTTTGAGACTGAGGAGCTCAAAACCCACATTGAGGTCAAATGTGAAGGATGGTGTGACCTCGGACTGAGTGGGAGCCCATGATTCCACTCTAGTCCTTTCGGTGTGAACAGGAGGAGCTTGTTCAATCAGAGTAGATTGAACAAGGGTTCGTTTGGGGCGTCTCTGATATGTAGATTTGATGGGTAAAGAAGGCTTTGGTATTGTGGTGGATGTTGCTGGTGTGGGTTCATCACCTGTGGGGATAACAGGGATGTCACCAGGAGCTATGCGCTCAGTCATCGCTGGAGGTAATGGAGTGTACCGTCCAGTGAAGTTGGTGGACATCTTCTTCAGGATTTTGAAGATGGTAGGCCTCATATGTGGAACAGGAAGAGCAGCTGCGCAGACAAGCTTGCTTGGTTCCATCTCACAGTTGATTATATGTTGAAGAAATCGGGGATACATGAAGAATGTATCTCTGCTCAGATTGGCGATTAGGTTATTCAACACAAATCGTGAGTAGTTGAATCTGAGGCCTCTCACCAACCCATGAACTAGGCATCCTAGTTCATATGGGATTTGATCCCAACCCCCTGATTTGTTGGAGAGGCAGTGCAAAACAATGTGCAGCAGGAACTTCCAGTGGTAAGAGAAGTTGAACTTGTATACCGTGGATCTGCTGACATCGCCTCCATATCCCATGAGGATATAGGTGCCTTCCAAGTCTTCCTTGGGGAACTCAGTAGGAGCCCCATCATCGTGAAGCTCGAGATGCTCCCTGATGATCTGTTCATTGATGACCAACTCTTGGCCACAAACTCGGGTTCTCAGGACTCGAACCCCATTCAGTACTGCAGTTTCACCATTGCTCCAAAATTCTGACATATGGTTGGAGTATACGGTGGGGTTAACTGTTAGTGCAGTGAGATAGGTGGATTCGGTGAGAAAGGTGATGATTTGGGTGAAGTCGGCATCCCTTGACGAGTCAAGTAATGCGACTTGATTGTGCTGAGGGTTTAGCGCCATTGAAGAAAAGGTAAGCTTGAAATTTGGATGAATTTGAGGGTTTTACAGTGAAGGGAACAGTTAGGGCTGTAAAGTGGTAAAAGAAGATGAAATTGATAAGTCAAGATTATTTAAAAAGGGTGAATAGTAGTATGGTGGTGGTAATAGGGTAACTGTTTTGGGGTTACTGTGGGTGGTACGGTGGTTTACGGCGGAGAAATGATGATGGCGGCAAGGATAATTTTAAATAATCTGACATTATCAACAAAATCTTTACTTTTTACAGAGTGGGGCCCAAAAGATATCCGTTACATATAAAAACCTTTACTTCCGAGGGTAAAACATTTCCGAAGGTAATTTTCTTCCTAGGGCAATTTCTCTTCCGAAGCATGATAGTGCTTCCGAAGGTAAAATTGTCCTTTGAAGGCACTTTATCTTCCGAAGCAAGGCATTGCTTCCGAGGGTAAAGCTGTCTTTCCGAATGGAGAGTTTTATAAGTTTCGGAAGTAGATCTGATATAGAATCAATCGCTTCTTCCGAGACCAAAAACTCTTCCGAGAAGAAAATTTCATTGAGGAATTTAGCTTCGGAAGATATTCAAGAATATCTTCCGAGAGTTAGTTCCTCTTCGGAAGGAATTTACACTTGGAATATTTTAAAGATCTTTTGTAACAGGGCTTAAATTGTATTGACACAAGACATTACTCATTTAAAAAGGTCTTCAAAAGAGGTAGTTATTCAATGTTTATCATCCCAATTGCTGATATGAGATACTTAAATCTTTGTTCATCAAATGCCTTTGTGAACAAATCAGCATATTGTTCATTTGAGTCAACTTTGATTAACTTTATCAGCTGTTTTTCATGAATATCTCTAATGAAATGATACCTGATATCAATGTGTTTTGTCTTGGAGTGCTTCACCGGATTCTCAGTAATGGAGATAGCACTGTTGTTGTCAATATGGATAGGAGTAGTCATGAAGTTGAACCCATAGTCTAACATCTGATTTTGAATCCATAGCAGTTGAGCACAGCAGCTAGCAGCAGCAATGTATTCAGCTTCAGCAGTTGATGTAGAGACACAGGATTGTTTCTTGCATTGCCATGAGATAATCCTTCCACCAAGAAATTGACATCCTCCTGATGTTGATTTCTTGTCAATGTTGCAGCCACCATAGTCACTGTCAGAGTATCCATAGAGATTGAAATCACTATTTCTTGGATACCAGAGACCTAGTTTAGGTGCTCCTTTGAGGTATCTGAGGATTCTCTTTGCAGCAGCTAGGTGAGACACCTTTGGAGCAGCCTGATATCTTGCACAAATGCATGTGGCAAACATGATATCTGGTCTACTTGCAGTAAGATACATCAGAGAACCAATAATTGCTCTATACTGATGTTGATCAGTATCCTCCCCCTCAAGGTCAGGGCAAAGATTATGGTTTCTGGGTATGGGTGTCTTGGCTGGTTTACAGTCCTTCATTTCAAATCTTTCTAAGATGTCAGAGACATACTTAGATTGACTTATGAAGAACCCTTCCTTCATCTGTTTCACCTGGATCCCAAGGAAAAAGTCCATTTTTCCCATGGAACTCATCTCAAACTTCTGCTTCATAATGCTTTCAAAGTCTTTGCACATTTGGTCGTTTGAAGAACCAAATATGATGTCATCAACATAGACTTGTACAAGCAAAATGTCTTCTCCACTCTTTCTGATGAAAAGAGTCTTGTCAATGGTACCTCTAGTGTATCCATTCTTCAGGAGAAACTGAGACAAGGTCTCATACCACAGCCTAGGTGCTTGGTGCAGCCCATATAGAGCTTTATCCAGTTTGCACACATAGTTGGGGTGCTGTGGGTCTTCAAATCCTGGAGGTTGACACACATAGATTTCCCTATCTATATCCCCATATAGAAAAGCACACTTGACATCAAGTTGGTAGACTGTGAAGTTCTGGATGCAGCATAAGCAAGGAAGATCCTAACTGCCTCAAGTCTTGCAACAGGTGCAAAGACATCAGTATAATCGATTCCTTCCTCCTGGGTGTATCCTTGAACTACTAGTCTTGCCTTGTTCTTGATAATCAAGCCTCTATCATCTTTCTTGTTCCTGAATACCCATTTAGTGCCTATGGGTACTTGACCAGATGGTAGTGGGCATAGATTCCAGACCTTTTGTCTTCTGAATTGAAGCAGCTCCTCCTGCATCGATTCAACCCAACTACTATCCTTTAAGGCATCTTCTACCTTCTTTGGTTCCATCTGAGACAAGAAGCATGAGTACAAGTAGACATTCCCATGATGAGTCTGTCTTCTTGTTCTCACACCCTCAGAGACATCTCCTATGATGTTCTCAGTTGGATGAGTGTTGTGAATCCTAAGACGAGGAATCACTTCCAATTGCAGAGATAAGTCTAGGTTAGACATATTCTGATCAGGACTTGGATCACTCTGTCCGACTGCTGTTTCAGAGTCATTCAATGAGGACTGATTGAATGATTGAGAAACATCATCAATGGTTGGTTGTGAAGTAGTATTAACAGTTGCCTGTTCCTTCAGAATACCACTTCCCTCAACCTGGTGTTGTAGTGGATCACCTGAGGAACTTTGAGGTTGATCAAGTGATTCACTTGTTGAAGCTTCACTATTTCTGGAGATAGTTACACTGTCAGATCTGTGAATAGTTGAAGCTTGTTGCCCTTCAGTTCTTGGAGAATTTGGAATAGGTCTGGGAAGCTCATATAGTTGACCTGCATCAGCATCAGCATCACTTTGAGCACCTGTTCCAGCTGAAACATTCTCACAAGATGGTTTAGAATAGTTTGGAAACAATTCTAAATCAAAAATATACTCAGGTCCATTCCCCCTAACACAAGGAGTGTGCTCATTAACAACTATGTTGGATGACTCCTCAAATTGTTGATTCTTAATATTGTATACTCTATAAGCTTTGGAGCTAGAAGAGTATCCAATAAAGATAGCATCATCCGACTTCTCAGCAAACTTTGCCAAGTTGTCCTTTGTGTTAAGTATGGTACACCTGCAGCCAAAGGACCTTAGAAAGCCAATGAACGGTGGCCTCTTGTTCCATAACTCATAAGGGGTTTTTCCATGCGGCTTAACTACAAGAACCCTGTTCTGCACATAGCATGCAGTGCTGACTGCCTCTGCCCAGAATGTTAGAGGCAGCTTTGAATCAGCTAACATGGTCCGAGCAGCCTCAATAAGTGTCCTGTTCCTCCTCTCAGCAACACCATTTTGTTGAGGAGTTCTGGGAGCACTATATTGTCTGGCAATCCCTTTTGAGTCACAGAATGAGTCAAGAACGAAGTTCTTAAACTCAGTCCCTTGATCACTTCTAATAATCTTAACCTTGTGATCAATTTGATTTTCTATTTTAAGAATAAAAGATTTTAAAGTTTCAGCAGTTTCATCTTTACTTCTTAAAAAGAATACCCATGTAAATCTTGTAAAATCATCAACGATCACAAGGCAGTATGATTTCCTTCCAATGCTCATTATACTTGTGGGACCAAAAAGATCCATGTGCAATAAGTGTAATGGAGTAGTGATAGAGTTAACACATTTGGATTTATGAGATGATCTGTGTTGTTTCCCTTTCAGGCATGCAACACAGTTATCTTTGCAGAAAAATTCCTTTTTAGGCAAACCATGTACCAAGTTATTTTTAGACAATTTATTCATTGTTTTAAAATTCACATGACACATGCGTTTATGCCATAGTGTTGACTCATCACTATCAGCTTTGGAAAGAAAGCATGATACTTCACCCATAGGAGAAGCCTTGTTCATATCTAGCTTGTACATATCCCCTTTCCTGGGAGATCTGAGAAGCACCAATTCCGGAGGAATTGTCATCCCTGGTCTGAGGATAATGCACTCATGTTCTGTGAAAAGCATTTGATGCTTCTGGTCACAGAATTGAGAAACACTTAACAGATTGTGTTCAAGCTGTTTGACAAAGTGAACTTTGTCAATGTTTATTCTGCCGTTGGATATACTTCCTCTGCCGAAATATATCCTCCGGCCTCACCTCCAAATTGGACAGGCCCTCCATCAAAGTTCTGGAATTGTTGAAGGAGAGATCTGTTCCCTGTCATGTGCCTGGAGCATCCACTATCTACAATCCAGATGTTGTTGTTCTTGTCAAATGGATGTCCCTGCACATAAGATGAGATGGTTAGTTTTGTTTGGAAGCCCAAGCCTTACAGGTCTCGGGCTCTTCCAAAGATAGTGACATAATTGAACCGAAAGATATGCAATGGGGTTCAATAGAGGTCATTGTTGAAGAAGAGGTCTGGGCTGCAGCATCTTCCTTGATCTTCCAATCCATTCTTTGGTTGATCTTTGAGGATGAGCTTGTTGAAGCTTTTGCAGCATGGTCTTCTTCCGAAGCTTCTCTCTTTTCGGAAGAAGCCTTCACCACCTTTTCTTCCGAAGTAGTCTTCTTCTGAGATGGTTTCAAGGGAGCCTTCTTGTTCTTCCGAACCTTAGAAGGTTTGGCTTCCGAAGCCACTTTCCCTTCGGAAGAAGCAGTTTCTTCCGAAAGCAACTTGGCTTCCGAGACCAACTTTCCCTTTTTCATCATTTGGACCTTTTGAAGTGGTCCAACTGAGAAGCCTTCTCTGACTACTTCTTTTCTAACATTATTTGCATAATGTGTGCTTGCTGGATTGTAGTAACAATCTTTAGCCATGTGGTTGTGCAGACCACACATTATGCATGCAATGTTAGTCTTCTGGGAACTTGCAGGTTGCTGTTTCTTGGGTTTCTTCTCTTCATCAGCAACTTTCCCTTTTAACTTCTGATTCTTCAGTAGGACAGGAGTGCTGGTACTACACTCCTTTCCTGAATCAGGAGTACCTGCCACTTGAAATCCGGCAGAAATGAAGACACCCTTTTGCTTAGGGTCAAACTTAAGCTTGGACTCTGCAACCTTCTTAGCAGTCCTTCTAGCAGCTTTAGCTCTGCTTCTTCTTGCCTTGGTGGTCAGGATTTGGTCATCACAGGTGGAGATGGGTGTATCCTCCTGTTTCTCCCCTGTGGAGGCCACTATTTTGCTTCATCCTTAGTTCCAATGGAGAAGGGTCAGCAGTTGGAACCTCTTGCTCTTCAGTACCACATCTAGGTAGTCTAATAGACTCATAAGAGTGTGGTGGAGCTATTTCACTGGTTCCCAACCCTTCTTTGTTTTGATAAAACATTTTGGAATGAGAGGTTGATGCAAGAATAGTTTGGAAGCTTTGCTCAGCAATAGCTTGCTTCCTGGCCTGAGCCTCAGCTGTGACTAACTGGGCTTGAACTTCAGAAAGTTTGGAGATCAGATCTTTGATTTGAGTCTTGTAGTTAGTCTTTTCATGTTTCAAAAGAGACACAGTTTTCTCTAACTCATCAATTTTCCTTTGATAGTCAGATTCAGCTCTTTTAAAGTCAGATTTTAGCACATTTAAAGACTCAACCTCAGATCTGATTTCCGAAATGTAATCCTTATACAATTTAACTTTAGCAATACAGGCAGCAGTACAAAGATGTTCATATACCTGATCATCATCTGTTTCGGCCATGAGTGCTTGAGCGGGAGTCACATCCTGTACCATGAAGCTCCAGTCAACTTCCTGAGCAACAGCAGCTGTTTCAGTTGACTTTTCTTCATGCTTAGGAGCAGTGGGATGTGTGGAGGCCTGTGGGGTTCCCGGGTTGTTCTTGGGAGCCTTGCATTCCCTAGCAAAGTGACCAAGTTGGTTGCAGTTGTAGCACCTTGCTTTGCTCTTATCAAACCCAAACTTGCTGTTGACTGGGTTTTGAGGGAATTGCCTTCCAGTTCTCTTGAAGAACTTCTTCGCTCTGTAAGTTAAAAGAGCCATCTGCTGGACAATGTCCATGTACTCCACATCATCTGGATTGAAGCACTCAAGATCATCAAAGCAATATTGAAAATCACCAGAGTGTCCACTTCCAGAGACAAAGGCACAACTATCCTGAAAGGAGTTGTGTTGAACCTTTTGAGACTTTGGAGTCTCAGGTAGAGTGATGAAGGGTCCAGTATGTGAGTTGTCAGGGTAGCATAGCAACTGATGTTGTGGTTCCATGCTTTCCCTTTCAACCACATGAAGGGCTGAACTCTGTTGGTTATTGGAGTGGTCAGAGGAGTTCTGCATGTTCATCTCCATCTGAAATGCACTTAGGATACCATACAACTCTGTGAGAGAAAGAGTCTTAAGGTCCGAAGTTCTCTTGATGACAACACAGTAGTGAGTCCATAACTTAGGAAGAGAAGACATGAACTTCCTAACTATGTCTCTGTTTCAAGAGCTACTCCAATATCCGCCAGAGTATCTACTAGCTCAACATACCTGAAGTATTGTTGAGTCAAGGTCTCACCAGCCTTGAAAGTAAAGTTCTCAAACTGCTGCTTCAAGAGATCTTTCTTGTTCTCTTGAGTTTCCTTGGATCCCTCATACATCAGCTTCAAAGCTTCCCATAAATCTTTAGCTGTCTTGCACTTCTTGAAGCGTCTGTAGACGGAGTTGGGGAGAGCAGTTTGGAGACAAGTCATAGCCCTTTGATCTAGCTCTATTCTCTTCCTATCTTCCTCTGAGTAATCATCAACATCTTTTGGAATGATACGATTACCAGTGGCAGATGTAGTGCTTGGTATGAAAGGACCATTGACAATGGAGTCCCACATCCTTGAATCTTGACACTTGATGAAGCCTTCCATCCTGATACACCATGTGTCAAAGTCTTCAGGGGTGATCATGGGGGACTTGGTCAAGGTACCAGTTTCCATATCAGCCTTGGAAAGAGCAGCCATTTGAGTGAGTGGATTGTGGTGAGGAGTGAAAAACAGGTTGATTAGGATGGTAAGATCTCACAATCAAGAGCCTGGGCTCTGATACCAATTGCAGGATCGATTTCGGGTGGTTTCTCTCTCAACTCACTCGTGAATCAAAACTCGGCAAGCAGTCTTTAGGAAGAGTTGATCACAATATAACAAGTAACAAGCAGTAAGAAAATTAACACAGCAAGTAATTTTCAAGGTACTTTTATATATTGCTTCTCAACTCAAAGGATTACAAGACGCTTGGACTCAAATCGCTTATCTAAAGAGTTACAGGGAGAAGATATATATAATACTACCTACAGCCGGAATACTTTGATTCCAGCTGGACACCTCTAACCTTACATCTATACTACAAGACTCTAGGTGAGGTCTTTCAGACATTTTGCCTGAGAGTTGGTAGTCAGGACATGTCCCTGACTTACCTTGTCACCAACTAAAGTTGGTAACATGTACTATCATAAAAAGGTGAACAGTAGAATAAAGTATGGTCAACAATATGGCTCTTTAGGAAGATGCCATACTGTATCAGAGGTCTGCAGCGGACTGACAGGGACCATACTTTTATCTGCTGGACATAGCAATGTCTTCCGAAGGATAAAGTGCTTCGGAAGAACAACTTCTTCCGAGGGCACTTATACTTCGGAAGACTGCTTCTTCCGAAGCTTGGAATCTTCTTTGTCTTCGGAAGCAGACTTTGTCTTCAGCTCTTTCATCAGACTTTGTCTTCGGAAGCTTTCAGACTTTGTCTTCAGCTCTTCATCAGACTTTGTCTTCGGAAGCTGTTTTCAGCTGTTGTTCCTTAGACTCTCGGAAGATCTCTTGCTTGACTTCGGAAGCCCTTTGATGTAGTACCAAAAGTGACTATGAAGTGAATTTGGTTGCACCAGCCTTATCATGATCCAACATTATCATAAATGAAGCTCATAAGTCATGATATTCAATTCATCTAGGTGCGGATAAGTTGTATCTTAACTTGAGGAAATATTACTGGTGGTAAAGAATGAAGAAAGACATTTCCCTCTATTTTAAGGAATGCCTTACATATTTGAAGGTCAAAGCTAAATATCAGAAACCCTCACGATTACTCTAACAACCTTATACTCATACGTGGAAATGAAAATAGATTCCCATATATTTTATCAATAAACTACCCAAAACCTATAGTGAGCACGAATTAATTTGGGTCATAGTCGGTCATTTTCCCTCTATTTGTGAAGACTTCACGTTAGAGAAGTAGCCACAATCTACATCAACGAGATCATGACTCAACATGGTGTTCCACTATAAATCATCTCTGACCGATATAGTGTTTACTTCTAGGTTCTAGCAAACATTACAGAAAGGAAAAACTTCACAGAATAGTAAACAAGTTTAAGAGTGTTTCAGTTAGGTCACTCATAATTTTATTTGTTAGAAATCAGGTCACTAAAGTTTTAAAGATGTTCCAATTATGTCAAATACTACTTTATTATTCCAATCAGGTCATTAAAGTTTTAGGATTTATAATGAGGTCACTTATATTTTTTTTAATTTTTTTTAAATAATTCACATATTTTTAATTAATTTAGTTTTTTTATAAATATTGTAAAATTTTTAAAAACTTTAAATTTTTTTAATTTTTTGCAACTTATGAATGACCTAATTAGAATAATCCTAAACTTTAGAGATCAGATTGGGATAAAAATTTTACGAGTGACCTGATTGGAACAAAAAATTTTATGAGTGATATAATTAGAACAGTTCTAAAGCTTGATTACTATTGTACAAAGTTACCCCATTACAGAAATCGTTAGGAATACATGTCGATGTCAGCACAACTTATCACTCTCAAACTAATGGCCAAAGCAAAAGAAATATACAAGCAGTGGAGGATATGCTTAAAGCCTACGTAATCAACTTTGATGGTAACTAGGATACTCATCTATCCCTCACTGAATCTTATACATTAACAACTATCATTGCAGGATCTAGTGTGCACCCTTTGAGGCATTGTACGAAATCTAAGTTAGTTACATATTAACATAAATACATTGAGTAAAGATAAACGCATAATAAGTTTTTTCAAATTATTCACTTGATTAATCTATTTTATACAAATACTACAATTTTGTATATATAATCAAATGGTTTAGAAAGCTTGCCTTTCCTATAAAGTGTGAGGACTTTTATACTAAACAATTAGAATAACTATTCTATGTTCGGATACTAAAGTAGACCAGGTAATCTGTGTATCAGAGTTGACAGCTTCTGTACTATATTATCAGCAAAAGGTGAGACACAACAACTGTCAGCACATACATACTTGTTCTCGGTAGCAGTTGATCAGCAGCCCATAGAGTTCACCACTAATCGGCAGATGATCAGCATATGCTGATATGCAGTCTTTTAGCACATGTAGTTCAACAGTTGCCTAGCATATGTTGATCAACAGTTATTCAGCATATGCACTTCGGCAGTTGATTCAGCACTTGGCTTGATTCGCAATTGAAGGCCAATGCTAAAATCCAAAGTTTTCGGTAGTTTCATCCTTCATGATTCAACATTAAGGAACTGATTGAGATCATGGATCATGAATTAAAGAAGCTAAAGCAGAGCGTCATTTCTCATCATTAACATTAGATAGAACTCTCAACAAAGTACTAAGTTCACCTAGGAACGCCACCTCTACTAGTTAAGTTTCTATCAAAATTTCCTTAACTACGCGAGACTATGACATTCCTAAATTTTATGCTTTGAGGACAAGATAACAGGGACTTTGATTTATGACTGGTATGTCCGAGCTCCATTTTCTATGACCGACTCTATACCCTTTTCTGCATACTACCTCCAACACACCCTTGCGAGATATGTTCCTTAATACATTGTTATAAGTTACTATCACTAATACATAATTGTTAGAAACTACCCTTGTTACACTAAATACATACATTTATGACCCACATGGTGCATTATATCTTGATACACATATTGCTTTCCAAAAGGAACATAAACATCACACTTGTTACCCTATTTAGGACTATGTACCTAAATCTCATGTCTCAACCTAGTTTCCACGAATGTCATTACAACTTTTGTTCATCCAAGATGGCAATAGGCTATGGAAGACAAGAGAGGGGCGGGTTCCATAGGCCAATCATACATGGCATCTTGAGATGCTTTGTCATGAAAACATATTGTTGGTTATGTGGGTCTTCATAGTTAAACTCAACAGGTGATTTGTTGAAACTAATTAGTGGCTATACTCTTATTGTCTAATCATAGGTCGTTCCAACAACTTGATATCAAAGATGAATTTTAATAGTATTTTTAAGGATAAGGTATACACAGAATTACCACCTAGATTTATTGTTAAGGAGGTGGCCTTAAAATATGCAGATTATGACGTTCCTTATATGGACTTATGTAGACTCATAAGGCGTGGTTGGTTGGTTTCCTAGTGTTATGAGAGAGTTTAGGATGGTTTGTGGTGCACATGGTGGCTATGCATTCTTTAGACACCATCATTGTCGTAGGATTGTTGTGGTTGTTTATGTGGATGATATTATAATCATAAGAGGCAACAAGGTTAGGAATTCCAAAATATATTATTCAGTCTCGGTTCAAAAATACAACTTAGGGGCTGTTTGACAATTTTTAAATGATTAAGTGCTGAACCAATAAGAAGTCTGAACCATTAAGTGCTGAACCATTAAGAGGTTTGAGCCATTAAGAGCTAGTATATCGCTTAACTATTCAAAGTCAAATGTCTGACCAATTAAGATAAGAGGTCTTAACCATTTAGCATTAAAACTCTTAACCATTCAGCATTAGTATAGTGCTTAATCATTTGGAGGTAAATGTCAAATAGTCTAAACCATTTAGTGCTAAATCAATCAGACATCTGAACCATTAAGAGGCTGATTCAGATGCAGCCAAACAGCCCCTTAGGTTAACTTTGATACTTCCTTGGCATATAAGTATCTCGTTCTCTCCATAAAATACTTCTTTCTCATGGAAGCATGTCCATGATATGTTATTCAAGTGTTACTAGGTTGTATGTCGGTTGATAGCCCAATGTGTATTCAGGAGCGAATAAAATATCTTAAAGATACATGAGGGTGGTTGGGATACTTAAATACTACACACTAGATCAGATATTTCATTTACTATGAGTATTTTGAGTCAATTCATGGGGAATCATTTCATAGGTGTACCATATAGCGAGCATTGGGATGTTGCTCTTCGTGCATTGAAGATATCTTAACACCATACGTTAGGGGTCATAATTGTGTGGGTGCATTTACAAAGCAAGGAGATGGACATATAGTGGGGTTCTCAGATGTAAATTGGGTACTCTATCCTTTTTTAAGATCGTCTACGAATTGGTTTTGTGTGTATGTTGGAGGAAATTTGTGTCATGTAAAAAGCACATACGATATCTACATTGTTGAATTAGAGTATGTAGGCGGCAAATGTCATATTAGAGATGATATGGATTGTTCTACTTCTTAGAGAAACCTAGGGATATTTATGACGACTTAATATGGTTATAGCATAATAGTTTTATGAGAGGATAAAAATATAGATGTTGATTGTCATCTAAACGCAATTATGTTTACCAAGCCTCTTTTGAGAAAAAACAAATTAATTTTATTTGTAACAAGTATTCTCCAATTTGAGGAGTGGTGTTAATTGCATATAGCTATGTTTATTAGATTTTGGTCGTTTATGATCCATGGGTCCGAGACAGGCTTTTCTAGGATTTTGTCATTTGTATATATCGAGTCTTCCCCTCTAGAGTAGTATTCACTTTATAGTGCTAAAGGCCAAAGACAAAATTCCTTCACCATTATGAACTTGCAATCGTTTTCTTTAAACAGTAATGGAGCTGTAGATTTAGGCTACAGATGTTCAGTTACATATATGCATATTGAAACAAAAGCACTTCAAACAAAAACACAACTTACAGCCGTTCTACAAGATGCACCCACAAAGCAATACCTCAATGAAGATTGTCAATTTTCTTTTGTAACTTCTATCAAAGGTCTACCAGATAATAACTACAGTCATTCTACATAAATCTAACCAGCAGCAGAAGGTATGCTTGCAAGCGATGTATACGTTCCAATAATAGCACATACCATTCCCACTAAAATCATCAATGAACAGATTGTAATCTGCAAAAAATGATTACAACGTCATCTACTTTAATTAATTGTCCTTTAAATCCATGAGAAATTAATACAAGGAAAGTTTTTAACCTCAAGTGTTGTGGTATGACCATGAAGTAAGCGTAGGTAGCAAGCACAAGGAAAGATTATAGACTGACAGAATAATCAACAAGAAAAATGAACACAATTATATGATAACGGAAAGTGTTTTACTAATTCTAAAAATGTATATGTTTCAGTTTTAATAGGTAGTACCCGTTAAGGCCTATCTAGTGAACTTGTAATAGATAGTATCTCATATATATTGAGCCCAACCAATTAATAGTGCTTAAAATTCAAACCCTAGACTTAATACTTCGTGAGGCACAAAGTCCAAGTTAATTACTAACCCATGACCCGCCCACCACAGGTAAACGTGTGTGAGTGAGTATTTTCTGTCTATTTGGACTAAACAAATGGGAAAATTACCACAAGCATCTCAAGTACAGATCCAGTCAAGGCCATGACAACTCCTGTGGTGAGATTCATTAGCAAACATGAAATAATAAAAATTGGTAATTTATCTGTTTGGATGCTTACCAAAATATGGAACCGTTAAAGCTACAAGTAAAATTAAAATCATCAAAGCCGTTCTTATAAATATTGAGACAGCATAAGAATTTTGTTGAGCTGGAGGCAGCAGTTCTTCAATACCATATGCAACAGGTGTGAGTGTCAAGGCAAACTTTGTAACAGGGGCAACTACCTGTTGAGCATCCATTTAATTATCAACAAATGTTAGAAATAAGACATCAAGAACAAAGAAATTGAGACAAGATGATATTGTTTTCATACATACCACAGTCCATGCCGCAACTTTGGAAGTAATATAATGCGTGGGCATATTTAAAGTGAATTGAGATTTAATAGAGTCCCCAAAACAGGTAACCATACACCCCTACTGCGGCATACATAACGAAAGATACAGAAAAGCTGCATTTGTTAACAACCAAGTATATTACATGAGTACATTTTAATGACCAAACAAACTTTACTTACATTATGGCCGTTGTTGCATTGATATCTTATGTTTATTTGAAATTTCTTACAATTGTAATAATGAAAATCAAGTATCTTGATGGGATTTCATCCACTGAGAGGGTGACTGATTTTAACTCTGAAGTAGATATGAGCTCTCTAAACAATTTCTAAGATGATTTTCACATATACAAAAATTTGAAAGCAAATATTGCATACTTATATTCCACTTCTTTTTTTTTAACGACAAATCTATCCTACTCCTACTCCTAAATTACACCAAGTTACACCATGCTTGGGTTTGAACCCAGGACCTTCCTCTCTAAGAGGCAAAGCTTCTACCAATTGGGCTAGCCCCACATTGACACTTATATTCCATTTCTAACTAAATATGGATGAACTAGTCATTTTAACCGTCCTGCGTTGCCGCGGCATCGTAGACGGCTTGATAACGTATTGATTACAATAGACCCGACTCGTTTCCAATTTAAATTTCCGTCAATACATAGAGTGACGCGAATTTAAACCGTTGATGAAATCATATTAATTTGATCCGACTTTTTTCAAACAAAATTTATGTTGAAACATAGACTTACAATCTCTCCGACTTGTTTTCAAATTAAATTTATGTCGAAACATAAAGTAAATGAAAACGTATTATATTTGACTCGAGTCGTTCCAAACAAAACTTACGTCGAAACGTAAACCAACCCTAAGCGTACATAAAAATAAACGCAAAAACATTTTATATTTGACCCAACTAATCTCTAAACAAAATTATGTCAAATCCTAAACGTATGTTGGAACGTAGCAAATGTAAAAGCGTATATATAGAGTTAAGCACGTAAATATTTTATATTTGACCCGTCATTTCTGATTACATCCAAATGTAGACAGACTCGAATTTACATTATGCTGGGGTAAACCCGGAATTTTAAAAATTTGAAGGGGTCAAGGTGATATTTTATAAAATATTTACAGAAGTTGGGGGTTGAAAGTGTCAAAATCTAAAGTGGAAGGGGGAGTAAAGGTCTATGGGTAACCCCACCTATATTTACTTTAAGATATAGTTAATTATGAATTATTTATGGTTATATAAACAAATGATAAGTTGAATGTACTGTTTGTAAAAATGAGTGTCCAAGAGAAGTTTGTATCATCAAATCTATTGATTAAATGGTTTCAAGGCCCCCTTGGAGATTGTTCAAATGTTCCTCACAAAATACTAACAGCAGCAATAACAACAATAACAATAATAATAATAATAGTAACCTGATAAGGAGGGCGGATGGATATCTGGAAGGTTCTTTCATTGAAGTGTAAATATTGGGGAAAACAGAATGGCTGCCATAGCAAAAACCAATAAGACAACTGCTACAGGCAGGTTCCCAAAGTCTAACGCAGTTCGACTTGGGTGATATTCGATCCCATCAACCACTCCTAGCCATAGCAAGCACACCACGACAGCGGCCAATGTTAAAACTCCTCCAGCTGCTCACAGAATTGATCAAGTCCCTTTATTTTAGATATTAATTATAACCAATAAGATCAAAAGCTACACACGCACACACATATGTATATGAAGGATATATACATATGTATAACCTGAAATATATGAGAGTAAACTTAGATTTCGCAGCCAGACTGTAGGAAGGATGACAAGGGTAGATATAATGGCACAGAAGAGATAAGAATCAAGATGTATAATGCCACCAATATCCAAGTGGGCATGTGGAATAGTGCTGAAAGGTTATCATTCATCATTATCAAGTACTCCCACAAGACGACTGCGTGCAGTATACAACAGATATTACATGACTTACAAATTAAGAAGATGAAGCTACCATGAATATTCACTTACAACAAGTCCAAGTACAAAACCATCTGCATTCAATTGGAAAGAAAATGAAAGGCTACTAGTTAGGAAGAGGAAGAATAATGGAGACCAAATGTGAGTACAAAATTATCGCATCATATATTATATATATATACTCACAGCTATACATACGCGACCAAAATAACCAAAAGCAGCTTGTCCAATATCAGGGTACGTTTGGAGTCCATGACATCTTTCTAAGCACATTTTCAACAATATTCCAGTGTAGCAAGTAATGACACCAAACACCATCAGAAGCACAAGGCTTAACCACCCTCCTTCTTTAAATGCATAAGGCATTGATAGGATTCCTATGCCGCATAGCACATTTATTGCTGCATATATATTAAGATAAGAACATAAGCATTGCAGTTTGTTGTTAATTAGACATTTGACAAGCGGGAGCGATTAATGATTAAAAGGAGGGAGAAGATTAGTTTGACCATTAAGGACTGCTTGAGAAAAAGAGCACTGCTCTACAGGAGGCGGGAGGGTAGAGATTGTTAAGTTTGATGTTTGAGATAATTTCATGGGGAGAGTTGAGATAGGAACTTGATCTTTGTCCAGGCTTGTTGCAGAAATGAGGGGCCTGCGCATGTTGCGTTCATCATGTGTAAGACCAAATGATCTCTTGAATGCTAGATTCATATCTGATGTTCCCCTAAAGGAAGTAGTCACAGAGTGAAGGGGCATTGTGTACATATCCATAGACCTCCTGCGCGCATCAAGGAAATTCATTAAATCATATACATTACTACATGCATGTAATTTATATGCCGCATGCTATATATGATGTAGATAGATCTCTTCTGTAGGTGTATAGTCTTACTAGAATACTTAATTAATTTCTAATTCACCAGGTCAGACCATGCATCTGTTCACTCCTTTGCACATACTTACAACAGATGGAAGAATGAGAATTGTGGCTGCAACTCCTATTTAATTATTAACTGTAAACTAAACAGACCAGTGTCCTAAATCTTCTAATAAAAAACCTTCATATATGGAAAAAGGCATGAAGATATATAGTATAGATAAATTCTCTAATTAATGCCCTACCTATACCTACACCAAAATTATTGGTCTCATTTGTTTTGGGAATCCAAAATGGAACGTGGATAATTGATATTCAGAAAATTAATTAAACGATTGACATGAAAGAAAGGACGGAGACCTGTAAGTTTGAGGCCATGGATCATTTGTACAGTTATGAGAGTGAGAAGAAGGTGGTAATAAATGATCAAATGAGTCGGATCCACTTTCATCATAATCATCATCATCATCATCATCATCACCATCAGTGCCATCGCAATCTATTCGGCTTCGTTTTCTTCATCATCTGTTTCAACCTCAATGCGCCTATCAGGCACAAAATTCCTCGTCGATTTTCATCCCCGTCATCTTTCATTTACTTTTGAGAATTTGAATTTTGAGCATGGGGATCCAATTATACTTAGGTCCGAAATATATGTGTTGATGCATGATTCTAATCCTACATTTGCAACAAAAGAAGAAAAAAAAATCACACAGGTACCATATGTTTTGATTTTTCAAAACAAATGGTGCTTAAACCCACCGATGCAACACAAGAAGTGTAGTGTGTGAGATTTTTTTTTAATTTTTTTATTATCTCGGTTGTCACACTTACTAAGTACGACTTCTTCTAACCTTGTCTTTCATGTTTTAAGAAATCACACTTATTAAATGCAACTTTCATGAAAACTTAGATTACTTGAAAAAAGATAACTCACACCTATTAAGTATGACATTTTACTAAACAACAAAATTACAAAAGTTGCATTATTTTAATTTTCAAAAATACATTTCAAGAGTTGCACTTACTAAACGTGACATCTTTACACTAGTGAGGTGACAGTTGAATTTCAAGAAGTCAACTTAGTGTGATTTAGTGTGATTTTATCTAACATTGCACGCATGTTGCAGGAAAGAATGATTTGGGTACAATTAAAGGAAGATGTGACACTTAGTATATTGTCTGAAAATGCTTAAGTAAATCATTGTTGTGTTACACGAGTGGGTATTAATCCTATTTTTAAAAAAATAAATTCCATATTTTTTACAACTTAACATGTCATCTTTGTACATTGCTTTACTTTCGATGCTAAACGTATTACTTACTTTTGCTAATTAAAACATAAAATTTAGTAATACAGCTATATATTATTTAAGAACAAATTTGTGTGGGCTATATTGTATGATGATTTCCTGGGTCATCTTTTCAAATGGGGTTATCATTACATATTGAAGTATTTTAATGATTAATTGAATCTCAACAAGATAATTCAAAAAATAATAAAACTATTATGTATAATTTGTTATAAAATTGTCCAAATATGTGCTATATAAGTTGCGTATCTTCCAACGTCTGTCAAGACGACACAACTAGTTTGATAGTTATAACATATGGAGGTTCAGGGTGTGACTAGTAGTGTGTACAGGGACCCGGGTACATATTTACCATGGCATGCTAATCCGCAATTGCAACTGAGACGGAGAGACAAGCGGAGAGGAACTAATTCATCAACACAAACTAGATTATTCTTGTTAGAGGTTCATTAGCATTAACAATAGTTCCTAATGATCACATAGTTATCATTGATTTATTAATTTCTTGATTGGTGTAGTATGTATGGAGAAGCCAACTCCAAAAGCTTAAAACTATGATAACTAACACAAGTATCTTAGGGTGGGAGAGTACGTCTTTCCAATCCTCTCATCCTACCCATCTTCTTTTTGCATGTCATATCACATCAGATTTGTCCCTTCCCCAGGGTCAGGGGTAGTGAATTAGAAAAATCCCATTACTTCTTATATCTATCTATTTTTCAAAAGTGATTTATATACTTACTCATGATCATGATTTATCAATGGATTGATTTCGTTGGAAAAATGAAAGTTACGATAATAAAACCAGGTTACTAATTGTGAAACATTTAGTCATTCGAATGTATCAACAAAAGCGCTTTGATTATTTCTTTTTAATTCTAAATAGACTTCATTTTTTGGCATAATAAGAATTCTTATTTACAAGTAGTGTCAGAGATTTCTTCAATCATTATGAAATTCATTGTCTTTGCGCTTATTTCTTACCTACAAAGGAAAATGCTGGTTAAATCTAATGATTCTGATCAATTCATTCAATATTTTTTTTAAAAGATTAACTTTTCAAATTTAAATTATGATTAGCTCATCTGGAATCATAGTCCATGCTATTCGCTATTACATTTACTAAGATTCTTTCATCATGAGTCAACCTCGACCTGAGAATAGTATACTAAAATGTCAACATAATAGTAACACCCGAAATTTTGTTAAAATAAGAAAGAAATAAAAGTATTTTCATAAAAGAAAAATGAGCACAAGTGAGCGGGGCCAAAGTATAAAATAGTACAAAAGTCAAAATAATATAATATATATGGGCATGGCCGCCCATATCAATCTTTTCATCTGTTTTTTGTCGACAAAAGAAGAAGAAGAGAAAACCCTGAATTTTCTCTCGGTTTCAAGAAGAAGAATGAGTGATTTTCGATCTAGTAAGTAATTCTTTGTATAATTAGCTCGGTTTGTTGGGTTTTCCATCTTAGAACCGATTAATATATGTTTTATGTGTCGGGTTGTGTGTTCTTGGTTATTTAGGTGTTTAAACTCGTGAACAAACAAGTTTGGGGGAGTTATGCTCGTTTGATACATCAGGTGAGTTCTACACCCTGTCTTTTACATGTTTCAAAATGTTTTTGGGGCTAAAAATGTATTAAAAGGTTTTATAATTATTATGCATGTGTACCCGTAAGTTTTATGCTTACATGATGATGGTTGTTATGTGTTATTTATGCTTAGAAAAGTGTTATTAAGCTTAGAATAAGTAAATATGATGACTGGGATTGAAAATGTGTTAGAAACATGCCAAACAGGTTGGCCATGCGCCTAAATAAAGCCCATGCGCCTAAATAAATCCCATGCGCCTAAAATTGTCTTAAAAAAGTTTCTAAGTCGGGTCATGCACCAAATAGGCTTATGCGCCCAAATAGGGCTTATGCGCCCAAATAGGGCTTATGCGCCCAAACAGTACCCCATGCGCATAGAAACTACCTTAGAATTTCTAAGTATAAGTCCATACGCCTGAACAGTAGTTCATGCGTCTAGGACTTAGTCTCAGACGCCTAAGTGTACCCCATGCGCCTGAAATAGCTCATGCGCCTAAGTGTTAAAACGTCCAAGTAGGCTCATGCGCCTGCATAGTTGTAATGCGCCTAAACAGGCCTCATGCGCCTGCATAGTGCTCATGCACCTAGAACACTTAGCTTATTTTCTGAACTTTGGAGAAAAACAGAATGATTAAGGTTTGACCCAAGTTTGACTTTAGGGTTTTAAATTGTTATTATACTGCATTATTATAAGCTGTTCTTATGTCCATAATATTATTATTGTGTGGCTCTACATGGTGTGTTTATGATTATAAATGCAAAGTATTATCATTAACAAAAGTGAAAGATTAATGATAAAGAAAAGTGGAACGTAAATGAAATAATGTAAGTATTGCAAGCAGATGTATAGGAGGTGCATGACCATGTTGTCGTTAGCTCAACTGTGATGCGGGTTAGCTACCCGATGGATGCACACAGGGTCAATCATTGAGATTGGCAGGACCCTTGTGGCATACCCTAGGTGACTGGGACAGCTTCATGCACAATGTTCGTGGTCTATTTATAAACCACAGGCCCAACACCAGTTTTATGCACAATGTTCAGGGTATTGCACATTGGTCCATATAGACAGTGAAAGATGATGTTAAAAGTACGAAACGAACAAATGCGTACAGTAAAGAAAGAAAGAAAGTATTACCTTGATGTATATTTCATGCGTGCTCACGTACAAAAGTAAAGAAAGTATTTTATTGAAAGATTATTTTCATATATTGTGACAACCGGTCCCAAGGTCACTATTCTAAACCCTAATTTAATTGCATCATTTCTCATTTTTATGAGAACTAATAATAGAAACAATTTAACTATATCAATAATTTAGAATCATCAATTGCTATTATTTACATTTTATGATTTTATGTGATTTTTATGAATTTTAGTTATTTCTAGTCTTAACTTTTAGAAACTTAGTGCCCGGAAATGTGAATTAGTCACCCTTACCAAGAATTTAGCCTTAAGTGAAATAATTAAAAATGTGTGCATACACACAAACATGTAATTTTTGGACCTAGCATGCATAATCATGCATTAGATTTATCAACTAACTACATTTTAATAACTAACAATTTACACTATACTACAAATAATACTACTAAATATTATACTAGATTAAAAATTTAAATGAAAAATCCCCCACTACAAGCCAAATTCGGCCGCCCCCTCTCCTCCACTCCCCTCTCTTCTCACCACCTACACACCCACCACTCCCTTCTCATGTATTTTATAATTGCAAGACCACGCTCCACCCTCACTTCTCTCTCTCCATCTCTCGGAATTCTCTGAAGAAAACACACACACACACTAAGCAAATCCTCTCCATTTTCAGCTCTCAACCGAGAACAACAATATCACCACCATCGGCCAAGCTCAAGCCGCAAGAAGGTGCCTCTTTTGTGAAGTTTGGTGCTTGAAACTTGCAAAACCGTGGGTTACAGCCTTTGTTCGAGATTCTAAAGCCTTATCCAAGGAGTTCCAGACCATCCACGACCATCAACACCTTCCAAACCATGAGTTACATCAAGTGTAAGCTCATGTTGTCGGTTTTGGTCATTTCTCATGTTTGTCTTCATTTTTCACTCAAAAACCTTACCATATCATGTTCTAACAGAAGTTTGCTGCTAACACCTTGTTCTTGGAGAGATTTTCACGTTCTTGAAGGTATCATACAAGTAAAGCATGTCAATCTATAGGTGTAACACGAGTTACACCTAGAAAACCCTCTTTTTGGGTGATTCTCACCATCTAACTTGTGCATCTTGAAACCCCGTGAAGCAAGACATGTAACCTGCTTTTTAATGGTTCATGAAACTTCTAATAACCTGTTTTAAATATTACAAATGGGTATACACCATGAATGGGAGGTTATAGCATAAAAACACCTTGAAAATCCTTCTTTCTAAAAGTAACAGCACACTTTAAACACTTGTTTGAAAACCCTCTCAAAAAAGGGTCATAACCTGCTCAAAAATAAGTTTTAGACACCTCAACAATCTGATTTTTAAATTGGATGAAGTTTTGGTGATGGTTAAACTCAAGCTACAATGATTTACACATGTGTAATGGTCGGTTATGACATTTTCTATATATTTGAAGTCTATGGATGTGTAGAACAACTAGGCCACGATTTGGGACTGAAATTTCAGAAGATTTTGATGAATATTAAGGTGTTAATAATGTTTAATCTCTGGAATAAAGGACATGTTATGATTGGACCCATTTTAGTCACTTTCGGGACCCGAAAACATGGTAAAACTACTTAAAAACAAGAAAGCTTGGGCTATAAATTTTTTAAAGAGAATTACAGGTTCATTAAGGATTAATAAAGTGTTCTGTAGTTGATGGGAAATTTTAGTGGTCAAAAGGTAATTTAATTGGATTTTTAAGTGAAAACGGGTACTAACCGGGTGACGTTTTTAAGGAAAATCTAAGAAAAATGAGTATAAAGTTAGAAATTATAAAAACCATGTTATTTAGTAGGTTAAATGATAAAATAACTTATAATGTAGAAAGGTTGGTCAAACAAGCTTTTAAAATGGTCAAACTCGGTCAAAAACGCGTTTTAACGGTTTAAATGTAAAAACAAGTTTTCCACTACTAGAAGAAAATTTTGGTGATTTAAAAGGTTGGAAACTTATAAAAATGACTTTAAAAAGTTATCTACTGGTTTAAGGCTCAAAAACATGAAAACTCATAGGTAACCATTTAAAACCCTTCGGTTTTACCGTAACCGGAAACGTTAAACGCGTAATTAATAAACCGAGCACATAATCTGAAAATTTGGGTATATGTTCTTAAAAATAAGTTAGCTTAAGTTCATGAACCTTATTTTTGATTGTAAATTTCATCTAATACAAGAAACCAAAACTTAAGGGTAAAAACTGTCAATTTTAAAACTTCAGGGGCTAAACTGTAAAATTTTGCCAAACTTCATAACCGACTCAAATGACACCTTTAGTCACTTGAATATCATATTTACCATATATTCTTGACTTAATAATGTTAAAATCCTTGATTTCATGAGAAACCTTGACTTTCCATAAAAGGAAACTTTTTATGCAAACCCTAATCGAATCCAAGCCGAATCCGAAAAAACTAAGACGTAGACACTTTTGTTGCAACTTAAATAGGATTAAAGCAGTAGCTAATCACTTAATATATTCATGTTAGGGTGCTAGACTTGAGATTTCTCGGCACACGAAGAGTTTCTTTTGCTTAATATCTAAGGTGAGTTCTAGTGATCCCCTTTTACTTACTGTTTTGGGATGAAACATGCTCTGTTATTTTATGAACTATGATTGTGCTTTACTTGATGCTTGTATGTGGGACTTATGGATACCTACTGATACTTATATCATGATCATTAATTCTTTTGTGAACCGCTTGTTTTATGTGAATAGATCTATTTGGGGAATCCCCCACACACAGTGGCTCCCGTTACAGAGAGGTACCCAACTGAGATCCTGAGGGATCGTATGTGGCATGTAACAGGTTTTAAATAAGAAACTATGGTGAACCATCCTGGCAGGAATGGTTCACTGTTTTGAGGCTTGGTTTCTTCCTTCGGGAATATCCGGTTAAACACAAGTTTAGAAGAGGCCAACCGGGGATTGAGTGCAGGGTTGATTTTGATACCCCACGATGATTGATACTAAAAATGATGCTTTTAAAAATCAAATGAGATTTTTCATGAGCTTTCACACTTGATTCTAAACCTTTAATATGGACATTAAGAGTCCCTTTTATTATTTTTAAACTTTAAAGCACTTGAATTCACCAACTTTTTAGTTGACTCTATTTTCTTTTGAGCATGTTTCAGGTAACCCGTGAAGACTCTTAGCTATTATGGAAGACTTAGACTCAACCCCCGAGACCATGGCATTTGCTTGTGTGACCAAAATTTGATTTGAACAATTTGAACAATGATGGAAAATGTTGACACAATGACTATTTTATTTATGTTGAATTATGTAAACATTTGGGGCTGGAACTGTTCCCAGCCCGATGTCTTTTAAAACTTTAAATGCCATGTGACGTTCTCTCCCTTTGAGCTCCTATATTAGTTTGTTTCAGCTGCCATGTACATTGTTGCTAGTCTGTGACGTCCCACCCTACTGGGCTTGGGGTGTGACAGATTGGTATCAGAGCCAAAGGTTGTAGAGAAATCGGGAATACCATAGTAGACCCTAGGCTACAACCCAGATACCCTAGGACTGTCCTTGTGGGAAAGTGTTGGGATGATCGGGTTGGGTAAATTGATGATTACACTTGATCAACGTAATCATGAATTTATCGGACGCGTAATTTCCATCACGAACCTCTAAGTTATGTTTGGGCTTTTCTGTTTAATACTGATGAACTTTGAAACTTATTTTGACTGGGGATTTGAAATGGATTTTTAAAGATGAACTGTTTTACCTAACATCATTTTGAGAAACAATTGATTCTAATATCATTGACAGGGAATACATAGAGATTCCTGATACTAATGCCATCACTAGTACTATGAGTATAAGATTATTAGTAAGACTATCATGAGCTATGAGAAACCAAATTACTCATAATGTCTTTTACAGGAAAACAAACTATTACTGATAAGGGAAAAACACCTGCTTACCCTACTGAGAGCAGTGCACCAACGGGGACACCAAAAGGCAAAACCGCGCACTGAGTATGAGGAATACCTTAAGAGGTGTGGACACCCGGTTGGATATCCATCACTTCAGAGGACACTGAAGCTTCTAAGGACTCTTCTTCGACGACACCTTCCAGGAGCCGGACGCGCTCCCACTCGCCGCATGTTGCCGCTCCGTCCCACTCTCCTATCCCACCTATTGACTCGTCCACGTAAGAGTGCTAGGCCTGGACCTTCAGTTTCATTTAGGATGCCACCTCCTCCTCCACCACCTGTTAGGACTCCTATACCCGCACCACCGCCGTTTGACCCACTCCGACGCCATCCACATGATGAGCCCTGGATGCCACCGAGGCATAGTATGTATGACGGCCCTAGCGTACTAGCAGGTGATAGGTACTCCCAATCCAGACGCAGGGCAAGTGACGTAGGACCCACTGATGCAGCACTGGAGGAGATCTTGAAACCGTCTGTCGCCACGAGCTGACTCTTCAGCACGCTACCGGACCTCCCAGTCTGCTCAATTCCAGGCTATGATGGCTTCACACGGGTGCAGAGGTTGGAGCAGGAACAGAAGAAGAAGAGCTCTGGATGGATGGGATGGCTGAAGAAGAAGTGGATGTGAAGGTGACATGTGGAAGGAGGAAGAATATCTGTCTTGAACAGTTGAAGGAAACAATCTTATCATTATCTGACAATATTATTATTATTATCATGGGGGTGATGGCACCTTCCAATTTTAAGAGCTAGACTCTGATACTATTGACTTTGTCCTATTTTGAACTGATTTTGATGATACAATGCTGTTTAAACATTTATGATTATCTGCCATGTGTTGTGTATTTCATGGTGTTGGGCCATGCCATTCTTGATGACTGTTTAAACTGTTTAAATTAGTAATCTGTGGGAAATTAGAAGGTTGTGTATAATTATACACCGTATTCTCTCCTCATATAGAGGGAGCCTTGTAGGGAATTGATGCATAGATTGTTTGAAACAAATTATGAGACGCTAAAACGACTTTATCTGTGATACTATCAGAATGTCTACCAGAAGAGGAACACATATCGGGAGACAAGGAGCCTACCGAGGTCGTCATGAAGGAGCAAGGCGAACCAGAAATCAACCTCCTACTCCTCCAGAGACTCCCATCGGGGGGAATGCTAACCCATGGAATGACGAGAGGATAGCAAATCTCGTAGCACAGCAAATTGCTCACGCGATACCAACCATCATCGCTCAGATCAATGCTGACCGGAACGATGCCGGAGGTAGTAATGGGACTGAAAACAACGAGGAATCTGAGGCGTTAAGGAATGGATGCTCCTATAAGACCTTTATGGCATGCAAACCTAAGGACTTCTATGGCACTAAGGGTGCTATAGAGACTTACAGATGGATTGACGAGATGGAGGCTGTACTGGACATCAGCGAATGCAAACTGGACCACATGGTGAGATTCGCTTTTAATCACTGAAAGGATCGGCATTGGAGTGGTGGAAGTCGATCACTCAAGCTCGGGGAAGGAATACTGCAATGCAAATGAGCTGGACCGAATTCAGAGAACTGATAACCAACAAGTATTGCCCTATCAATTTACTTGAGAAGCTAGAGTCGGAGTTCCTGAGCCTGAGATGAAAGGTCCCAATTACACGGAGTACATCAATCGTTTCTTAGCCCTATCCCGGCTGGTGCCACATCTGGTGACACCCGAATCTAAAGGCATAGCATGATACATCTGGGGGCTACATCCTAGAGTTAGGGGAATGGTCCGATCCTCTAAGCCCTTGACTCTACAATCCGCAGTTGACCTCACCAGCAGTTTGACCGATGACCTAGTTAGGGCTGGTTGGAGCAATCTAGGAGTGATGAGAAGAAGAAATTTGCTGGAGAGAAAAGAAGGTGGTTTGGAGCAAAGAAAGCAGTTGGAAGTAGTAGCGGGTCAGGAAGAAATAGTTTCGAAGGTGTGAGACGTGATGATCAGGGAAGCAAGACCCGGAGACTGTACTCGGGGACAAGCCCATTTTGCAACAAGTGCAAGGTACACCATCAAGGGGAATGCAACCCAATGCCCTGCTTTAGGTGCAAAAGGACTGGGCACCTGATCAAGGATTGTACCTACACACCAGGGAAGCAATGCTATGAATGTGGGGATCCAGGACACATGAGGAGCAAGTGTCCTAAGCTGGGTAGAGATAAGGATGCCAAGCCCAACAAGCCTAAGGGAAGAGCATTCGTGATGGATCCGACTGGAGCTCGAAAGGAACCTGATATGGTTAACGGTACGTTCCTTGTAAACAATCATCCTGCTACCATTTTGTTTGATACTGGAGCGACTGCTAGTTTTATCTCTAGTGCTTTTAGATCCTTGATTGACCTAGCTACGTGTACCTTAGCCGATACGTTTACCGTTGAATTAGCTGATGGCAACATTTTAGAAACTAATGAAATCATCAAGGATTGTTCAATGAATCTAAATGGAAATACATTTAAAATAGATCTGATGCCCATTAAGTTAGGAGGATTCGATGTGGTTGTTGGCATGGACTGGCTAGCTAAGAATAGAGTCGAAATTGTATGTGAAGAACGCCTACTCAAAATACCGTTGAACGACAAGGAAGTGTTAGTGGTGCAAGGAGAAAGGAGTAACACCTTATGCCCTATGATATCCCATTTAAAAGCTACCAAGAGCTTAAAGAAGGGATGCTCAGCTTTCATAGTCTACATAATGAAGACCAAAGAGGAGAAGAAGATTGCAGATATTCTAGTGGTTTCTGAATACCCTGAAGTGTTTCCAGAAGACCTACCGGGACTTCCCCGAATCGACAAGTTGAGTTCCAAATAGATTTGCTGCCTGGCGCTGCACCAGTAGCCAAAGCGCCGCATTGACTCGCCCATCCTGAAATGAAGGAACTGATGATGTAAATTCAAGAACTATTGGACAAAGGATTCATACGTCCGAGTGTCTCTCCATGGGGTGCCCCGGGCTATTCGTGAAAAAGAAGGATGGAACCCTACGCATGTGCATTGACTACCGAGAGTTAA
Source organism: Flaveria linearis (assembly GCA_024085815.1). Taxonomy (NCBI): domain Eukaryota; kingdom Viridiplantae; phylum Streptophyta; class Magnoliopsida; order Asterales; family Asteraceae; genus Flaveria; species Flaveria linearis. The sequence continues at coordinate 96,181,470 of CM044005.1, read as the reverse complement.
ATAAGTTGACCATAAAGAACCGTTACCCTCTTCCGAGGATAGACGACCTATTTCGATCAACTTCAAGGAGCAAGCTACTTCTCCAAGATAGATTTGAGATCTGGTTACCACCAACTGAAGATAAGAGAAGAAGACATACCCAAGACGGCTTTCCGAACCAGGTATGTACACTATGAGTACTTAGTCATGCCCTTTTGGGCTAACTAATGCACCAGCAGCATTCATGGATCTCATGAACCGTGTATGCCGCCCATATCTCGACAAGTTTGTGATTGTGTTCATCGACGGCATTCTGATCTACTCTAGTAATAAGGAAGAGCATGAGAAGCATCTCAGGCTAATTCTTGAGTTACTCAAGAATGAGCAACTATATGCCAAATTTTCAAAATGTGAATTTTGGATGCGAGAGATCCAATTTCTGGGACACGTAGTGAATAAGAATGGGATTCAAGTTGACCCTTCCAAGATTAAGGCTATAAAGAATTGGAAGATTCCTGAAACTCCCACAGAGATTAGGCAATTCCTAGGATTGGCCGGATACTACCAACGATTCATAAAGGACTTCTCACGCATTGTGCAACCCTTGACCGCATTGACTAAGAAGAACAAAACCTTTGTGTGGGAACAAGAGCAAGATGAAGCATTTGAGACACTTAAGGAAAAGTTATGCAGTGCACCTGTTCTGGCCCTCCCAGAAGGAGTCAAAGACTTCGTAGTCTATTGTGACGCCTCGCGTCAAGGGTTAGGATGCGTGCTAATGCAACGCAACAAGGTCATTGCCTATGCATCTAGACTGCTAAACGATCACGAGAAGAATCATACTACGCATGATCTGGAATTAGGTGCCGTGGTGTTTGCTCTCAAAATGTGAAGGCACTACCTATATGGCACGAAGTGCAGCATTTACACTGACCATCGAAGTTTGCAACACATTCTTGACCAGAAGATGCTAAACATGCGTCAGAGAAGATGGGTTGAGTTGTTAAACGACTACGAGTGTGAAATCCGTTATCATCCCGGTAAGGCCAATGTGGTGGCAGATGCTTTGAGCAGAAAGGAGAGAGAAAAACCTCTTCGTGTACGAGCCTTAAGGATAAGTGTGTACACCGACCTAATTGCAAGGCTGAAAGAAGCTCAAAGCGAAGCGTTAAAGGAGGAAAATTTAGCAGGAGAAGGATTAACTGGAATGGAAAAGCGATTTGAAACAGGAAACAATGGTACATACAAGTGCGAAGGGAGAACATGGGTGCCAAAGTATGGGGGAATTCGAGAGGTAATTCTCGACGAAGCTCACAAATCTAGGTATTCGGTTCACCGTGGAAGTGATAAAATGTACCAAGATTTAAAGGCACTTTTCTGGTGGCCTGGAATCAGGAAATCAATCGCTGTTTATGTCGGAAAATGTCTAACTTGTGCCATGGTAAAAGCTGAGAACCAAAAACCATCGGGGACGTTACAGCAGCCTGAAATCCCAGAATGGAAATAAGATAACGTCACGATGGATTTTGTTACTAAGTTACCCAGGACATCTAGAGGTCATGATGCTATTTGGGTAATAGTGGATAAACTAACTAAATCAGCTCACTTCTTACCAATTCGGGAAGATTATGACATGACAAGATTGGCTCAACTGTATATCAATGAAATAGTGGCTAGGCATGGTGTGCCACTATCAATAATCTCCGACCGTGATAGCCGTTTCACTTCGCGATTCTAGAAATCACTCCAACAAGCCTTAGGAACCCGTCTGGACTTAAGCACTGCTTACCACCCGCAAACTGACGGTCAAAGCGAAAGGACTATTCAAACTTTAGAAGATATGCTGAGAGCTTGCGTGATTGATTTTAGTGGGAACTGGGATAACCATCTCCCATTGGTGGAGTTCTCCTATAATAACAGTTACCATGCAAGTATCAATGTAGCTCCGTATGAGGCTCTCTATGGTAGGAAATGTCGGTCACCATTGAGTTGGAATGAAATTGGTAATAGCCAAGTATTGGGACCCGACATCGTATTGGAAACCACCGATAAGATTTTCAAAATCAAGAAGCGTCTACGGGCAGCAAGGGACTGTCAGAAGAAATACGCCGACAGGAGACGAAAACCATTAGAATTTCAGGTAGGTGATAGGGTAATACTGAAGGTAGCACCATGGAAAGGAACCGTGAGGTTCGGAAAAAGAGGAAAGTTAAGCCCGAGATACATTGGACCATTCGAAATACTTGCAAGAATTGGTCCAGTGGCTTACAAATTGAAACTACCTCAGAAGTTGAGTTACATACATGACACCTTCCACGTGTCAAACTTGAAGAAGTGCCTGGTAGACAAAACCTTGGAGCTACCATTGAAGGAGACAAGAATCAATGATAAACTGAACTTCGTGGAAGAACCCATAAAGATCACGGATCGCTTGGTTAAGCAACTCAGGCGAAGCCGGATACCCAAGGTCAAGGTTAGAAGGAACTCGAGACGAGGGCTGGAATTCACTTAGGAACGTGAAGACGAGACGAGGAAGAGTTACCCGCATCTCTTCAAACCCACCCGTTCAGATTCTAACCGAAGCTAAAATTTCGGGACGAAATTTCCTAAACGGTGGGAGAATGTGACAACCGGTCCCAAGGTCACTATTCTAAACCCTAATTTAATTGCATCATTTCCTATTTTTATGAGAACTAATAATAGAAACAATTTAACTATATCAATAATTTAGAATCATCAATTGCTATTATTTACATGTTATGATTTTATATGATTTTTATAATTTTAGTTATTTCAAGTCTTAACTTTTAGAAACTTAGTACCCAAGAATGTGAATTAGTCACCCTTACCAAGAATTTAGCCATAAGTGAAATAATTAAAATGTGTGCATACACACAAACTTGTAATTTTCGGACCTAGCATGCATAATCATGCATTAGACTTATCAACTAACAATATTTTAATAACTAACAATTTACACTACACTACAAAATAATACTACTAAATATTATACTAGATTAAAATTTTAAATGAAAAATCCCCCACTACAAGCCAAATTCGGCTGCCCCCCTCTCCTCCACTCCCCTCTCTTCTACACCACCTACACACCCACCACTCCCTTCTCATGCATTTTACAATTACAAGACCACACTCCACCCTCACTTCTCTCTCTCCCTCTCTCGGAATTCTCTGAAGAAAAACACATACACACTAAGCAAATCCTCTCCATTTTCAGCTCTCAACCGAGAACAACAATATCACCACCATCGGCCAAGCTCAAGCCGCAAGAAGGTGCCTCTTTTCTGAAGTTTTGGTGCTTGAACCTTGCAAAACCGTGGGTTCCAGCCTTTGTTCGAGATTCTCCAGCCTTATCCAAGGAGTTCCAGACCATCCACGACCATCAACACCTTCCAGACCGTGAGTTACATCAAGTGTAAGCTCCATGTTGTCGGTTTTGGTCATTTCTCAAGTTTGTCTTCATTTTTCACTCAAAAACCTTACCTATCTTGTTCTAACATAAGTTTGATGCTACCACCTTGTTCTTGGAGAGCTTTTCAGGTTCTTGAAGGTAGCATACAAGTAAAGCATGTCAATCTATAGGTGTAACACGAGTTACACCTAGAAAACCCTCTTTTTGGGTGATTCTTACCATCTAACTTGTGCATCTTGAAACCCCGTGAAGCAAGACATGTAACCTGATTTTTAATGGCTCATGAAACTTCTAATAACCTGTTTTAAATGTTACAAATGGGTATACACCATGAATGGGAGGTTATAGCATAAAAACACCTTGAAAATCCTTCTTTCTACAAGTAACAACACACTTTAAACACTTGTTTGAAAACCCTCTCAAACAAGGGTCATAACCTGCTCGAAAATAAGTTTTAGACACCCCAAAAATCTGATTTCTAAGTTAGATGAAGTTTTGGTAATGGTTAAACTCAAGTTACAATGATTTACACTTGTGTAATGGTCGGTTATGACATTTTCTATATATTTGAAGTCTATGGATGTGTAGAACAACTAGGCCACAATTTGGGACTGAAATTTCTGAAGGTTTTGATGAATATTAAGGGTGTTAATAATTTTTAATCTCTGGAATAAAGGACATGTTATGATTGGACCCATTTTAGTCACTTTCGGGACCTGAAAACATGGTAAAACTACTTAAAAACAAGAAAGCTTGGGCTATAAAATTTTTAAAGAGAATTTCAGGTTCATTAAGGATTAATAAATTGTTCTGGATTCAATGGGAAATTTTAGTGGTCAAAAGGTAATTTAATTGGATTTTTAAGTGAAAACGGGTACTAACCGAGTGACTTTTTAAAGGAAAATCTAAGAATAATAAGTATAAAGTTAGAAATTATAAAAACCATGTCATTTCAGTAGTTTAAATGATAAAATAACTTATAATGTAGAAAGGTTGGTCAAAAAGCTTTTAAATTGGTCAAACTCGGTCAAAAAGCTTTTAAATTGGTCAAACTCGGTCAAAAACGCGTTTTAACGGTTTAAATGTAAAAACGAGTTTTCCACTACTAGAGGCAAATTTTGGTGATTTAAAAGGTTGGAAACTTATAAAAATGACTTTAAAAATTTAGCTACTGGTTTAAGGCTCAAAAACATAAAAACTCATAGGTAACCATTTAAAACCCTTCGGTTTTACCGTAACCGGGAACGTTAAACGCGTAATTAATAAACTGAGCACATAATCTGAAAATTTGGGTATATGTTCTTAAAAATAAGTTATATTAAGGTCATGAACCTGATTTTTGATTATAAATGTCATCTGATACAAGAAACCAAAACTTAAGGGTAGAAACTGTCAATTTTGAAACTTTAGGGGCTAAACTGTAAAATTTTGCCAAACTTCATAACCGAATCAAATGACCCCTTTAGTCACTTGAATAGCATACTTACCATATATTCTTGACTTAATAATGTAAAAATCCTTGATTTCATGAGAAACCTTGACTTTCCATAAAAGGAAACTTTTTATGCAAACCCTAATCGAATCCAAGCCGAATCCGACAAACTAAGACGTAGACACTTTTGTTGCACCATAAATAGGATTAGAGCAGTAGCTAATCACTTTATATATTCATGTTAGGGTGCTAGACTTGAGATATTCCCGGCACACGAAGTGTTTCTTTTGCTTAATATCTAAGGTGAGTTCTAGTGATCCCCTTTTTACTTACTGTTTTGGGATGAAACATGCTCTGTTATTTTATGAACTATGATTGTGCTTTACTTGATGCTTGTATGTGGAACTTATGGATACCTGCTGATACTTATATCATGATCATTAATTCTTTTGTGAACCGCTTGTTTTATGTGGATAGATCTATTTGGGGAATCCCCCACACACAGTGGCTCCCGCTACAGGGAGGTAACCCACTGAGATCCTGAGGGATTGTATGTGGTATGTAACAGGTTTTGAATAAGAAACTATGGTGAACCATCCTGGCAGGAATGGTTACTGTTTTGAGGCTTGGTTTCTTCCTTCGGGAATATCCGGTTAAACACAAGTTTAGAAGAGGCCAACCGGGGACTGAGTGCAGGGTTGATTATGATACCCCACGATGATTGATACTTAAAATGATGCTTTCAAAAATCAAATGAGTTTTTTCATGAGCTTTCACACTTGATTCTAAACCTTTAATGTGGACTTTAAGAGTCCCTTTTTATTGTTTTTTAACTTTAAAGCACTTGAATTCACCAACTTTTTAGTTGACTCTATTTTCTTTTGAGCATGTTTCAGGTAACCCGTGAAGACTCGTAGCTATTATGAAAGACTTAGACTCAACCCCCGAGACCATGGCATTTGCTTGTGTGACCAAAATTTGATTTGAACAATTTGAACAATGATGGAAAATATTGACACAATGACTATTTGATTTATGTTGAATTATGTAAACATTTAGGGCTGGAACTGTTCCTAGCTTGGTGTCTTTTAGAACTTTAAATGCCATGTGACGTTCTCTCCCTTTGAGCTCCTATATTGATTTGTTTCCGCTGCCATGTACATTGTTGCTAGTCTGTGACGTCCCACCCTACCTGGGCCCGGTGTGTGACATATATATATATTATACAAGGTTTTTTAAAAATTTTAAAACTAGAACTCACTCAGCAAGGCTGACTTTTATATATTTTCAGTTGGCGGGTGAATATTGCTGAGGATGGCACGCGTGGAAAGCTACTCGGCAGGGCAAGACTGGCATCCGTTCACTACATATAATATTGTTGTTTTGTAATGTAATTAAACAATCTTTTATAACTTAAACCCTATTGTATTGCTTAACAACAGTATTTATTAATGATAATGAATGGTTTTTGTTTACTTATTTCCGTTGCAATACTTTGTGAAACGTATTATTATTTATGTAATAATGTGATGATTGACCAACTGTGAGGTGCCCAGGATTGGGGTCTTATAAGTTGGTATCAGAGCCATAGTTTATGTGAATTGGGTAACATATTTTCAAAAACTTAAACTTAAACTGAAAATGGGACAAATGGAGGGATGTCAGCCCGAATAGCTACGTGCCATCAGGTATTTCTTTTCTTAAAGTTAATCAGTATTATGTGCGTGTGCTATTTGACTTGTATGTTCTTAGTAGATTTAGATACTGATGTAGTCAGGATAGGAAAATGCTTGGGGTGTGAAGAGTGAAGTAAGTGGCTAATCATAACTGGCCACTGTAAGTAGGGACTTACTATACTTGACATTAACTGAGCTATTACCTGGAATGACCGTGATAGTGTTTGAATCTTATAGTGTTTAGAGGATGGCTGGACGTGAAATCTTCGAAGGCTTCTAGGGGCAGAGGCCGTGCTGGACGTGGTGCTAGGCCATGTGTTACCAGGAGTAGTGCTAAGGCTCTTAAGAAGACTCACAAGAACTCTGAGGTTCATGGTCAGAGTGAGGAGAATGAGAATGCTAGTTTAAATGCCTCAGTTAGGGAGACGCTTGCTGACGAGGTGCACCAGGTCATGCAGACAGTCTTACCGTCTCTAGTGATTGAAGTTATCAGGGCTGTAAGGAATAAGGAAAGGAAGAAGAAGGAAGATAGGAAGGGGTCAACATGCAAGGAGAGAAAGGGGGAAGAGGAACAACCTGAGCATGATACAGTGTTCTCTAGTGAGGAGGAGGATGCTTCTATGGAGGTGATGACTAAGAGGTGTAGTTATGGGGCATTCCAACGGTGTAAACCCCCGACCTTTGATGGCAACGGTAATGCTGCTGATGTACACTGCTGGGTGAGGGAGATGGAAGCGGTGCTAGAGATTAGTAAGTGTCGCGAAGACAAGAAGGTGAAGTTTGCTACTCACTCTTTTACCGACTCAGCGTTGTGTTGGTGGGACAACATTGTCCATGCTGAGGGTGCCAGAGCCATCAGGAAGATGCAATGGATAGAGTTAAAGAAGTTGGTGATTGAGGAATTCTGTCCTCACAGAGAACTCGACAAGATCGAGGGGGAGTTCCTAGAGCTTGATGCGGGAACCATGACCCACCAGCAGTACACTACCAAGTTCAACGAAATAGCGAGGCTGGTACCGGATCAGGTGACGCCAGTGACGAGGAAGATCAAGAGGTACATCCAGGGATTGCCGGCTGATATTCGCAGGCATTTGATCGCTGCTCAGCCTGGTACCTTTTGATCAGTTGTAGACTTGTTGGGCAGGTTGTACAATGAACGGGAGGAGACGGTGGTGGAGATGAAGAGGACGAGTGGTGGTGACAAGAACTGGAACGGGAAGAGGTTTGGACATGGTGGTTTCACTCTAAACAACAAGAAGATGAAAGTGGATGACCGTAGGGTGTCGTCAAGCTCGGGACTGAGGAAGTGCGACAAATATGGAAGGGAGCATACCGATGAGTGTAGGTTGGGATTGAATGTATGCTTCAGGTGTGGCAAGCCTGGCCACATTGCTAGAAACTGTAGGGTGCCGAGGTGTTATACCTGTGGCGAGGATGGCCACGCGAGCAAGGACTGAAAGAAGCTGAGGGCGGAAAGCTCTGGGGTGAAGAAGAAGGCTGAAGAAGGATGACCGAGGGCGAGTGCTAGAGCTTACACCATGATCCGGGAGGAAGCCAGGGTGGATACCGATGTCGTGTCAGGTATGCTTCTAGTAAACCAAACTTGCGCCTCTGTATTATTTGATTCTGGTGCTAGTAGGAGTTTTATTTATACTACTTTTTGTGCTAAGTTGTCTGCTAGTAGTAGAAGTATTAGTGAGCCGTTCGATGTAGAAACTGCTTTTGGTAAGTCCACTAGAATTAACTGATATGATAGAGGACTGTGCCGTAGAACTAGAAGGCCATAGATTTTCTGCCAATTTGCATGTGATGCCCCTAGGCGGATTCGATGTAGTACTAGGTATGGATTGGTTAGTAACCTATGAAACAAACATCATGTGTCGCAAGAAGATGATTCGATTAATTTCGCCCGATGGAAGTTCGGTGATGGTTTATAGTGATCGCGTCGTTACGATTCCGAAGCTAATTTCGATGACGGTAGCGGGAAAATACATGCGACGTGGATGCAGTGCCTATCTGGCCTATGTGAAAGACGTGGATGCATCAGTACCATAATTACCCGATGTACCAGTGGTGTGTGACTTTCTGGACGTATTCCCAGAAGATTTACCCGGCGTGCCACCGGATCGCGAGATTGAGTTCCAAATCGATTTGATACCCGGTGCTCAACCCGTTGCTAAAGCACCATATCGATTAGCTCCGACTGAGATGAAGGAACTCATGGATCAACTGAAAGAGTTAATGGATAAGGGATTCATTCGACCGAGTATCTCTCCATGGAGTGCACCAGTCTTATTCGTGAAAAATAAAGACGGTAGTATGCGGATGTGCATCGACTACCGAGAGCTGAATAAGCTGACGGTGAAGAATAGGTACCCGTTACCAAGAATTAATGACTTGTTCGGTCAGCTTCAAGGTGCCAGTTGGTTCTCGAGAATAGACCTTCGATCTGGCTACCATCAGCTAAAGGTGAAGGAGCAGGATATTCCTAAGACAACTTTTTGCACGCGTTATGGACACTTTAAGTTTCTCGTTATGTCTTTTGGTCTAACTAACACGCCAGCTGCCTTTATGGATCTGATGAACCGAGTGTGTCAGCCCATGCTAGATAAATCAGTGATCGTATTTATTGATGATATCCTGATTTATACAAAGAGTGAAGAGGAGCATGCTGGTCATATTCGGGAAGTACTAGAAACACTTAGAAGGGAGAAGTTATATACCAAATTTCCTAAATGTGTTTTCTGGTTACGTGAAGTTGAATTTTTGGGTCATGTTGTTAATGCTGAAGGAATTATGGTAGACCCGGCGAAGGTTGAGGCAATGATGCAATGGAAGTCTCCAAAGACGCCATCCGAGATCCGTAGTTTCTTAGGTTTGGTGGGTTATTACAGGAGATTTATTCAGGACTTTTCCAAGATAGCCTCACATTTGACTAAATTGACTCGCAAGGATGTGAAATTTATGTGGGGTCGGGAACATGAGTATGCTTTTGAGGAGTTAAAAGTGAAGTTGACTCAAGCTCCTGTCTTGACATTGCCCTAAGGGATGAAGACTTGGTGGTATACTCGAATGCTTCTTATTCAGGATTAGGTTGCGTGTTAATGCAACGTGGAAGAGTAATTGCCTATGCATCCCGACAACTGAAAACCCATGAAGTCACCTACCCTACTCATGACTTAGAGCTTGCGGCGGTGGTCTTCGTGTTGAAGATTTAGCGGCACTACTTATATGATACAAAGTGCATGATTTTCACCGATCACAAGAGCTGTACTTCTTTGAGTAGAAGAATCTCAACATAAGACAGAGGTGGTGGTTAGAGCTCGTCAAGGATTATGATTGTGAGATCCACTACCATCCGGGCAATGCCAACGTGGTGGCCGATGCCCTTAGCCGAAAGGAGAGGCCCGAGCCAATTCGGGTGAAGGCATATCAGCTAGTGATAACCTCGGACACAATAACGCAAGTCAAAGAGTTTTAGAATGAGGCATTGAAAGAAGGTCACCTCAAATCTAAACAAATGAGAGGTCTAGTCGCAGAACTGGGAGAAAACACCCATGGGGTTAGAACCCACTTTGGACGAATGTGGATCCCTAGTTATGGAGACCTACGAGGGTGAATCATGGATGAAGCTCACAGGACTCGATACTCCATTCATCCCGGTTCCACCAAGATGTATCAAGACATGAAGAAGAACTATTGGTGGCTGGGTATGAAACGTGATGTGGTGGAGTATGTGAGTAAGGGACTTACTTGCTTGCAAGTGAAGGCAGAACATCAGAAACCATACGGGAAGATCCAACCGTTGGATATACCCGAGTGGAAGTGGGAGCACATCACCATGGATTTTATTACTAAGCTACCCCGCACAGCGAGGGGATGCGATACCATTTAGGTGACAGTTGATCGATTGACGAAGAGTGCTCAATTCCTATCAATCCGCGAGACGTACTCATCCTAAAAACTGGCGGATCTGTTCATCAAGAAGATTGTAGCCCATCATGGCGTGCCTGTGTCTATCGTGTCGGATTGTGACACCCGATTCACATCGAAGTTTTGGAAGAGATTCGATGATGCGATGGGGACGAGGCTGCACATTAGCACGGCTTATCATCCTCAGACAGATGGTCAGTCTGAGAGGACGATTACCGTTAGCGGAATTCTCATATAACATGCTTCGGGCATGTGTAGTCGACTTTGAAGGAAGTTGGGATGATCACTTACCGTTAGCGGAATTCTCATATAACAATAGTTATCATGCAGTATTGGCATGCCACCATACGAGATGCTATACGGTAGAAGATGTAGGACGCCCGTATGTTGGGGAGACATGTCGAGGTGATCAAGGCTACGACTGAGAAGTTGGAAAAGATCAAGGCCATCATGAAGGTGGCGAAAGATAGACAAAAGTCGTATGCTGACAAGAGGCGTTGACTAATAGATTTCAAGGTTGGAGACCGAGTTATGTTGAAGATCTCACATTGGAAAGGAATCATTCTGTTCCAGAAGAGGGGTAAGCTAAGGTAGTGTTTGTTTTTTACAAAAAGCTCTTCCCCACCTCTTCATCTGCGCGCACGTAGACGCGGGAAGAGGTTTTAATAGAGCAGACTGTTTGATTTCAGGAAGACATTTCATTTAAAAATGTCTTCCTGATGTCTTCATGGGGAAGACATGGACTAGTGTCTTCAGACAGGAAGACATTTCATGAAACCTCTTCTCCTCTTCTCCTCTCTTCACAACCCTTTTTGAGCCCTAATCAAACACAAAACATAACCAGCCCTCCCTGCTCCCTCATCCTCCTCTCCTTTCCTCTCTCCCGTCGCTCCAGCCGCCGGCCGCCCCTCCGGTCATGGCTCCTTCCGGTCGGCCCCCTCCAGCAGCCGCCTCTCCCTCGCGCAAAAACCCTTGACCCTTTTCTTGCCCCGGCCGCTGAAAACCAACGATTTTTGATTCTCACAATAATCGTTTATCTTCTCGCCGGAGACGATGGTATCTCCAAAAAAAATCGCAAAGGAGAAGAAACATGCACTGATAATGATACAAACAATGCATTTTTCGATGTTTACGGTCCACAGGTTCTTCATACTTCATATCATCACAAATTTTTGTTACATTTGAATTTAATGATGCTATTAAGCTAGCATACCACCATAAGTCCAAAAATCATCTTTGTAAGCCTCAAATTAAGAAGTTATGTGTTTAAATTTCCAATATGAGAAGTGGATTTAGAAGGAGTGAGTGGAATCGTAATCTTAAAGGATATATGATCTAGAGAGGGGGTTAATAAATGACTGAATAATTGTTGAATTATTATGAATGAGTGTTTAGATCGTGATATTTTTATGGTGGACTGTAACATTTTAATGTGGATTTGATGCAGGCGAAAGCAGGTGTGGAGAAGCAAACTCAACTTTGAATTTGGGAGTGGGTTTTAACAGTTGCAAGAAGTTTCATTGTAAATGTTTAATTTTTCAGTTGTTAAAGTTCTAAGAATAATGGGATGTGTTTGTATGACTTTTATTTATATTTTAATATATTTGTATGAATTTTATTTATATATTAATGTTAAAGTTCTTTTTAAAGTTTAAAAGTAGGTTTAGTTTAATTACAGAATATTTCAGCATTCTGCAGATGTTAAAAAACAAACAGTCTTTTTTACAGACTGCAGACGTTTGGTCCACCACTTCTGCTGCAGATGTCTGCAGATGTGGTCCACAGGCTGCAGACGTTTTCCTGCAGAAAAAACAAACAGCACCTAAGTCTGAGATACATAAGACCTTTCCGAATCGTCGCACGAGTAGGAGAGGTGTCCTATCGACTTGAATTGCCAGATGAGTTAAGTGGAATTCATCCCACATTCCATGTATCTCATCTGAGAAAGTGCTTAGCTGATGAAGACATAGTTGTACCACTGGGGGATATCGAAGTGGATGAATGGCTCAATTATGTAGAGCAACCAGTGGCAATTATAGATCGGAAGGAGAAAAGGTTGAGGAATAAAGTGGTTCCACTGGTGCGTGTACATTGGAAGCACAGGAAGGGTTCTGAGTCTACGTAGGAGACAGAAGAGAAAATGAGGCAACATTACCCACAACTATTCAAAGAGAGACATGTTTCGAGGACGAAACCCCTTTAAGGTGGGTAGACTTGTAACGCCCGAAACTTTGTTAAAATAAGAGAGAAATAAAAGTATCTTTCATAAAAGGAAAAGAGCACAAGTGAAGGGGGCCAAAGTGTAAAATAGTACAAAAGTAAAAATAATGTAATATATATGGGCATGGCCGCCCATATCAACGTTTTTCATCTGGATTTTTCGATAAAAGAAGAAGAAGAGAAACCCATGAAGTTTCTCTCGGTTTCAAGAAGAAGAAGGAGTGATTTTCAATCTAGTAAGTAGTTCTTTGTATAATTAGCTCGGTTTTGTTAGGTTTTCCACCTTAGAACCGATTAATATGTTTTATGTGTCCGGGTTGTGTGTTCTTGGTTATTTAGGTGTTTAAACTCGTGAACAAACAAGTTTGGGGGAGTTGTGCTCGTTTGATACATCAAGTGAGTTCTAGACCCCGTCTTTTACATGTTTCAAAATTTTTTAGGGTTAAAAATGTATTAAAAAGATTTTATAATTATTATGCATGTGTACCCGTAACTTTTATGCCTACATGATGATGTTTTATGGTTGTTATGTGGTATTTATGCTTAGAAAATTGTTATTAAGCTTAGAATAGGTAAATATGATGACTGGGACTGAAAATGTGTTAGAAACATGCCAAACAGGTTGGCCATGCGCCTAAATAAGGCCCATACGCCTAAAATTGCCTTAGAAAAGTTTCTAAGTCGGGTCATGCGCCCAAATAGGGCCTATGCGCCCAAACAGTACCCCATGCGCCTAAAAACTACCTTAGAATTTCTAGGTATAAGTCCATGCTCTTGAACAGTAGTCCATGCGCCTAGGACTTAGTCTCAGACGCCTAAGTGTACCCCATGCGCCCAAATAGTGCCCATGCGCCTGAAATGACTCATGCACCTAAGTGTTGAAATGTCCAAGTAGGATCATGCGCCTGCATAGTTGTAATGCGCCTAAACAGGCCTCATGCACCTGCATAGTGCTCATGCACCTAGAACACTTAGCTTATTTTCTGAACTTTGGAGAAAAACAGAATGATTAAGGTTTGACTCAAGTTTGACTTTAGGGTTTTAAATTGTTATTATACTGTATTATTATAAGCTGTTCTCATGTCCATAATAGTTAGTATTATGTGATTTTACATGGTGTGTTTATGATAAAAAATGCAAAGTATTATCATTAACAAAAGTGAAAGATTAATGATAAAGAAAAGAGGAATGTAAATGAAATAAGGCAAGTCTTGCAATTAGATGTATAGGAGGTGCACGACCATGTTATCGTTAGCTCAACTGTGATACGGGTTAGCTACCCCGAAGGATGCACATAGGGTCAATCATTGAGATTGGAAGGACCTTTGTGGCATACTCTAGGTGACTGGGTCAGCTTCGTGCACAATGTTTGTGCTCTATTTATAGACCACAGGCCCAACACCAGTTTGTTGCACAATGTTTGGGGTATTGCATATTGGTCCATATAGACAGTGAAAGATAATGTTAAAAGTACAAAACGAACGAATGCGTACAGTAAAAAAGAAAGAAAGAAAGTATTACCTTGATGTATATTTGATGCGTGCTCACGTATAAAAGTAAAGAAAGTATTTTATTGAAAGAGTATTTTCCTATATATATTATACAAGGTATTTCAATATTTTTAAAACTAGAACTCACTCAGCAACGCTGACTTTTACACATTTTCAGTTGGCAGGTGAATATTGCTGAGGATGGCACGCGGGGAAAGCTACTTGGCAGGACAAGACTAACATCCGTTCACTGCATATAATATTGTTGTTTTGTAATACAATTAAACAATCTTTTGTAACTTAAACCCTATTGTATTGCTTAACAACAATATTTATTAATGATAATGAATGGTTTTTCTTACTTATTTCCACTGCAATACTTTATGAAACATATTATTATACATGTAATAATACGATGATTGACCAACTGTGAGGTGCCCGGGATTGGGGCCATAAAATAATGGTTGGTGAGTTCAAGAGTTTACATTAAATCAAATTAGTAACAGTTAAATTAACATAAGTAATGTGCTAAAATAGATAGCTAGTCTAGTTTCACAAGTAGTAAGTATAGTGATTTCGCGATCGAAGCTAACATGTGTTACGTTTGTTTGCCTCCCGTTACAACATACCGAGTTGTGATGATGTTTTTGTTTAGGATAATATTGCATGCTGTTGACCTCGAGTCACCCAGATGGGGCTTGTCAGACCCAGTAGTACTACCCATCATTTCCCGCTAGTTGCAAATATTAACGATCTGAAAGTGTATGGGCTTTCATGGTAACGCTACACTACTGTTGGACTCAACAAGTGCATTAAAGTAATAATTCATATAAAGGATAATGCTTGTCATAGTCAAACATAATGTGTTCTAACATTCAAACAATCATAAACTAACACAATAGCATTATTAATATTCATAACATCACTAATTATTGTTTAAATTTATTTTTCATGATTGTAGATAAAAGAAATTTTGACAAGTGTCCATAATGAATGAGATGCTACCCACAACGGATGAACAAGATGGTGCACCGAATGAAGAACAAGTCCAAGTGTCCACATCGGATGAAGACATCCCACAACGGATGATCAACACATAACGGATGCCAAGTCCACAGTTGATGAACTGTCTACATTGTATGTTCATCCACAACAGATGATCATTTCACAGCGGAAAACATGCAAAAAATATGTGTTCGCAGCAGACAGTATCCAAGACACAGTGGATGAGTTATCTTTCTCCACAGCGGATAACTTATCATCTGCAACGGACAGCTAATCATTCAAATCGCACAGCTTGTATACTTAGGACTTTTTATGTAATTTTTGTTTACATAAGGTTATTTTTGTAATTGTATATAGCTATCTGTATAGGCTATAAATAGCATAATACCCTAATCCTTTGTAAGCTTTTGAACAATCAATACAAACAAGCAGTTATTATCATTTCTAATCACTAGCAATCATACACACACAATCACTAACACACACCCACTGATATCACAAGCATTCATCATGGGTTTCTGTACCATGATTAATGTTTGTTGAACATTGATACAACAAAACTGTTGTTGTGTCAAATGAGAGATTAGAAAAGGTCCTTGGGGAAATCAATCTTCTTCAATAATAAGCATCATCATGTTACTTGTTGTTTGCTGAATACCTTGATTTCATCAGGTGGTATCAGAGGCTTGGCTCAAATCAAACATTGATTTTCGATCCTCTCAATCAACAAATATGATATCCGTGGTTCATTAGCTTCATAACACACATTTTGAGCTTAAAATCATCACATCTTGTTCTTCTACATCATACATTCAACAAATGTTTAAAAACATGAATTAACTTTCTGTTTTTGTTCATTTTGATAGAAGATTTTGTGTTTTTGTTGTTAACTAAGCTCTCAAAATCATTCACACACTATTTTTGAAACGTAAACATCAAACATCATTGAAATCTCATTGGTTTCATTGAGTTTCTTTAATAAAACAGTATACGAGTATTGTTTTATCATTTTTTATCAAACAAATCGCACATTTGAATACTTTGAATTTGTTCATTGTGTTTAAACATCACATTTGGGTTTCTATACACTTAAAACAGGTCATTAATCTTCTTCAAACAACAAACAAATTGTTGTTTTTATTGGAGTTCATTACGCTGCAAACAAACCCTAGGTTTAACCCTAGTTTTTGATCACTCAAAAACATTCACAATCATCGATGATTGTGTTTGTTCATCTTCAAATATTCAAAGAAGAAACAAAATCTTTCTTTAAATTTTTGAAAAAGTTGCTTTTTGATCCAAAAAGTTAAAATTTAAAAACAATACTTTTGTTTTTAGGGTTTTGACCTTTTGACCAAACGGTTTTGACTGTTTGACTGATTTGACATTCTCAAACAGAATATTCCATTGAGTTAACCGAGAATTAACAGTGATATTACTTAAGAAATTAATTAATTTAATTTAATTAATTTTCTTTATCCGGTAATCAATTAAAAGTAACAAAATTAACAAACAAATCCTAGTGACTTTAGGAGAAAAACAAACTTTTCAGTCTAAATATTCAACACAAATTTAACTTAAACCGTTAAGTTAAAATTCAACAAACATGTTGATGAACTTTCAGGAAAAAACAGTGGTCTTAAACTATCACGACTGAAAAGCAAATCAGATTTCAAACAATGGATGATCAGCTTCGAAACTGGATTATCTTCCAAGATCCGGATTTATGGACATCTATAACCGAAGGCCCATACATTCCAGTAAATCTTGGTCCTGATTATAACACACAAAAACCAGTAAGCCTAAAAAGTGTAGCTAGTGATGAACTGAAGAAATTTAAAACAGACATGAAAGCATATATTACTCTGGCAATGACTTTGCCATTTGAAATCTTGACCAGGGTTGAGAATTTCAAAACAGCACATGAACTCTGAAGGTTCTTCACACCATGTGTGAAGGAAGTGAGGAAATAAGGGAAATCAAAAAGGAAAAATTAAAGACCCAGTATGAAACCTTTCATCATATTCAAGGGGAATCAATTCCACAACTTCACAGATTTGTTCAACTTGTGAATAGATGATTGTTTATGGTCTAAAATACGAATCTGTTGAAATTAACAAAAAGATGTTGCATATATTACCAGAGAGCTGGACTCAATCAGTGTCTCTAATGAAAGCAACTTTGGATCTTGAAGCTTTGTCTTTAGATGCTCTAGTTGCTAAGGTGAAAGCACTAGAACTAGATGAAAGATCCAGAACAACAACACTATCAGACATGTGAAAGCATACAAGTTCAAAGAACTTCAACAAACAGGCAGTGCATTCTTGACATGCACTGGAGAAGATGAAGATGAATATGAAGATGAAGAATTCTTAGATAGCAGTGAAACTTCATTCTTCTCTACTCCTAAATCATCAAACAATAAACAAAATTCCAAGAAGACTGGTGTTCATGCCTCTCATGAAACAACACCACAAAGCAAACAAAATCAGCATCATCATGCTTTAAGCTCAAGTAAGCAACAACAGCCAAAGTCTCAAAACATACTTAAAGTTGATAAACCTATTTATACTCTCACTATTATTCTATAAAGTGAAGAGCAGAAGGCAACTTATGCTGCCTTTTCCACAAGCTTTGAAGCTTATCTGGGAGCTAACCTCACACCATCACAGATAATTCAAAAAGATTTGGATGAATTACCACCAGACGTGGTTGAAGAAATGGATCCTCAGTGGTCTATGGAAATGATTGCCTATAGATCAAAAAGGTTTCTACAAAGAAATAGAGGGCTGAGCATAGATAAGAAACAAAGATTGGTTTTGATAAAACCAAGGTCAGATGCTATAATTGTCAACTGTATGGACATTTTTAAGATAATGCCAACAACCAAGAGTTGACAGAAATAACATCCAATATAGGCATCAAGCAACTTCCATATAAATAGACAGATCCCACCTCAAATCAGTATCCCCTCTGCACCAACCCCACCTCAAATCACTTAATACAGCCCAAATTAGCACTCTCATTCTTCAGCCATGATTATCAAAAAGGATGATGAGTGTGACTGGAGCATGTATGAAGCTGAGATTCAATCTCCAAATCATACTCTCATGGCAGACATTGAAGATAAAATTTCAGCGATCCCGAAAGAGGTAAAAGAAAACCTCTGCACTCAAGCATGCATAGATGAAGTCAATAGATACAGAGAACATGCCGACAAACTTTCAAAGAAAGTAATTGAAACAAACATTTTCAATGAAAGTCTAAAAACAGAACAAAAACAATATAGACTTAAAATTCTTTCACTACAAAATGACTTAGACAAATTGATGTCTGAAAAATTAACACGTGCAGCTCAAGTAGAGCAACTCTCTGTATCCTTGACTGAGTCTAAACCACTACAGGCTGAAACTGAAGTGAAACTTCAGAAGTTTCAGGTAGGCAACAAGAAGTTTGAAGAACTTTTTACTTAACAAAGGGCTTTCAAATACCCTTCAGGTTTAGGATATAATAAAGTTAATCAAACATACAATGATAATTATATTCCTTTACCTGACTCAATGACAAACAAGCAGGGTGAGTCTCTTGACCCACATGATAGAACAAATGATTCAAAACCACCCATCATCATCATCATCATCATCAAAGTCGTCATTAACTGCAAAAACACCTTTGATAAAATTTATTAAAAGTCAAGCTTCACCACAAATTAAATCAACAGATTTTTATCAAGGAGAGAATAATGAATTTGATGAACTGACATCTATTGAAGATGATGTTGACTTATTAGATGATGAGTCAACTCAACCAATTACTAAAACTCACAAAGTTTCAAGTGTAGTTGATATACAAACCAATCAAACAAAGCAGACTCAAGGGTTTGATAATTGCTCTGGGGGAAGAAAAGCAGGATCTTCCATCGTCTCTCCTAAACAACCAAATAATAGGAAAGGCAAAGCCCTAATTCAGTATAAACAAACAACAATAACTTTTGATCTTCCTTTGAAATCAAATTTAAAATCAAAAGTTATAAACAAACAAGGCAATGCAAGTTTACCATATTGTGAGTGGTGTGACCAATACACTCACAACACTAAAAAATGCAAGTATGGTAAATATTGCAAGTATTGTCATATGAACAATCACAAGTACTTAAACTTGCCATTTTTATAATTATTGTGCAATTTGTAAAAGAAACAATCATGGGTCGAGAGGGTGAGTAAGGTCGGGGGAGAAAGGTGGGTTGTTAGGTTAGGATAATCTTAAAAAAATTAGGAGATTTTACAAAATTAAATGATTATGATAATATTAAGGACTAAATAAATAGTTTTTACTTAATCTATTCATATTTTCTAAAAAGAATTAAATAATCACAAAGTACTAGGAATGATTAGATAAATGATTAGATAATAATGAGACGTTAACCTGAAATTAAAGGGACTCACATTACTACATTCTTATTTTGTAGTAATTATCTTGAAAATTTCAAATTCTATAATTATCTCCTACGTGTGTTTCAAAATTAATATTCCATTCATAAATGCATGTTAACGAATGAAACTTTAGAAAGCAACCGGCGTTGATTCGGTTCTTCGATCGATTTCAAGATCGTAAATGGTCCCTTGATTTCTTAACTCGAAGCCCTTAATATCAACGTAGTTGGTTCGAACTCTAAATATATTATTGATGGTATATATCAACTCCTTCATAACCTGGAAAAACTGATTATGAACAATAATCGTGTAGGAATCTATGATCATGGTAGTGTCGATATGATAAAGAAGTATAACCTTAAAGAATGAACAATGATGATGATGAAGATGTTATATCAGATGAAGTTGGTACAACCAAAACTACACTTAGAAGATTTTGTGTACGATTGAAGAAAATCTTTCAAAGCAAAAACAACCCTTCCGAAGACAAACTGAAGATCTTCCGAAGACTAAAGTATAAACAGCTTCCGAGTTCAAGAAGCTCTTCCTGACCACTTATGTCTGCGCCGTGCAGACTACGCGCGGAGGTTTACTTTTGCAGTCTGTTTGATTTTTCGAAGACTTTTCATTAAAAACGTCTATGGGGTCTTCTTGGTGCAGATGTGGAACAACCCCTTCTTACCACTTCTTACCTCTTCTCCATATAACTTTAGAAAAGTGATAAAATGAACCAGAAACCAACCTCCCCATCGTTTCAAAACCGACCAACCCTCCCGTCGGCCACCAACCTCCTCTCCGCCACCAACATCGCCGCCGCCCTCCGCCACCGCTCCTCCGCCTCCCTCGCGACGACATCGCCTCCCTCTCATAGGTCTGCCACTACTGCCGCAGACCTCCGCCGACCTCCATTACAGCATTTTGCTGCTACCGCCGCAGACCTCTGCTGGTTTTCTGTGAGTATTTGCAAATACCCCATGTTAATTTCTTGTTTTATTTGCTTGTTGTTAGATTTGATGGTTTTTGTCACTTGGGAGTTGAATTTCAAATTTGTTATTGCCTTTCTTCTTCTTGGCTGAACAAAAGCATCAAGAGCTCTTTTGCATCTAGTTTAATGCATGTTTGAGGTTGATTTGTTGTGGAAATGAATCTAGAAGTATGGGGTATATGTAGGGAACTTTTGGAAGGACTTTTGCATATGTTTTGTCTGCTTATTTTGTATAGTTACAAGGGTATAAATTTAAGGAAAATGTTTTTTTGTAATGTCAATTGGTGTTGGTACTTCAAGGCATGATCATTTTCCTTATTTATATACTGTTTAAGCATGTTTTCTTGGTCACTAGAGTCCTTTACGTGTGGGATGATTGTAGTTGTTTTCACTGGGTCAAAATTAATAATGAAAATGTAGTTATATTAGATTCAAGTTTTATATTAGTTTAACCATAAGATCATGAAAGTTTTGTATTACTTTTTAAAGTTTAGAAATTAGGTTTATTTTAATTACATGTTATTTTTGCAGTCTGTAGATATTAAAAATAAACAGTCTTCTTCTTGCAGACTGCAGATGTTTAGTCCATCTCTTCTCCTGCAGATGTCTGCAGATGCGGTCCGCAGACTGTAGACATTTTGCTGTAAAAAAACAAACAACACCTAAGTCTTCCGAAGACTAAGTAGTTATCCTTCTGAAGTGTCTAATTCAGAAGATCCAAGGCAAGGCCTTCCGAAGAATGAAGTCCTAAAGGCTTGCAAAAGAATCAGAAGAAGTTGTTTCTTTCGAAGTATAATTGGCCTTGGAAGAACACATTCTTCCAAAGCTAGTTTACCTTTGGAAGAATCAACTATGGACCAGTGAACATAAGTATGGTCTAACTGACAAGTTTGATATACTGCATTGCGTTTTCCCACGCCTATGTAGTTGACCATACTTTATTCCACTGTTCACCTTTTATCAATTACTACAATTACCAAATTTAGTAGGTAACAAAAGGTAAGTCATGGACCTGTCATAACTACCTAATCTAGGATAGTATTTCATCTTAGATACCTTACTACTAGCAATGTAGTATTTGCTTAGATGTAAGTTCAAGTTGGTTTTCTAAGTATAACCGGCTGTAGATAGTAGTATATAGTTTCTCAATGTAACTCATTATGTATGCTTTGTAAGAGTCTTAAAATACTGAGTTGAGAAGTAATATATACAAGTATCTTGAAAATCAGTCCTTATGTTCATTAACTTAGTATATTATCATCAACTTAGCTAGAGATTCTTTATCATCAAACGAGTGAGACTTAGTGAGTTTGTGAGAAAAATATTGTGTTGAGAGACAAACACCGATCCTGCAATCTGCAATTATTGCAGGATCAATGTTTGTCTCTCAATACAATATTTTCCTCACAAACTCACGACGTCTCACTCGTTTGACGATGAAGAATCTCTATCTAAGTTGATGATAATATACTAGGTTAATAAACATAAGAATTGGTTTTCAAGATACTTGTATATATTATCAACTTACTAGAGATTCTCATCATCAAACGAGTGAGACTTAATAAGTTTGTGAGGAAAATATTATGTAGAGAGACAAACACCGATCCTGCAATTGGTATCAGAGCTTCCAGGTTCTTGATTGTGAGATCTAACCATCCCAAATCACCTTTGTTTCTTCATACTCACCCACTCTACCAAAATGGCCCTCAACCAGAAATACTCTGAAACTGAGATGGGAACCATGACTAAGGCTTCTATTATTACTCATGATAATTTTAGGAGCTAGTGTTAATGTATTAATGGTTTCATCAAGTATCAAGACAAACAGATAAGGAGGTCTGTCACTCATGGTCCATACAAGCCAAAGGTTGCATCACTAACTGGTAATGGTGTCATGATTGAAAAGGTTGTTGAAAACTACTCCAATGAAGAATTCAAAAGAATTGACATCGATAGCAAGACAATGAATATGCTGCTAATAACCATACCAAACTCCATAATGGTGGGCTTTGAGGATGGCAAGATAGCCAAAGAACTCTTTGATGCTTTGACATTGATGTACTCCAGTTCCTCTAAATCCAAAGAGTCCAAGAAATCTCTGGGCCTTAAACCACATTTCCTGAAACACCAAGGTCTCAACAAGATCAACAAAGTCCTTTTCAGGATAGTTGTGCTTTTGTTTAAGGAAATAAACATTCTGGTAATTTTCAATTCTATTTTGATGATCTAGAATGTTTTAGCCCAGATGATGTAGAATGCATGGACATTGTCCAATAGATGGTTCTTTTAACATACAGAGCAAAGAAGTTCTTTAAGAGAACTAAAAGGCAATTTCCCCAAAGCCCAACTAACAGCAAGTTTGGGTTTGATAAGTCAAAATCCAAGTGTTACAACTGTAACCAAACTGGTCATATTTCAAGGGAATGCAAAGCTCCAAGATCTAATCCTGGAGCAACTCAAGCCTCCCAACATCATGCTACCCCAAAGGCTGCAACCAAGCCAACTGAGTAGCAAACTATAGCTGTTGCTCAATAAGTTGATTGGAGCTTTATGGTGCAAGATATAACCCCTGCTCAAGCTCTTATGGCTGGAACTGATGATACCAAGGTCAAAATATATCAACACTACAATAGAGAGATCAAGACTGATATTGAGTCCTTAAACATAATAAAATCTGATTTTAAGAGAGCAGAATCTGACAATAAATTTAAAATTGATGAGTTAGAGAAAACTGTACCTTCTTTAAAACATGAACACTCGAACTACAGAGCTCAAATAAAAGACTTGGTTTCCAAGTTGACCGAGGCTCAAGCCCAGCTAGTAATAGCTGAGGCTAAAGGAGAAAAGTATGCTATTCAAGAGCATAACTTCAACACCATTCTTGCTTCATCCTCCTACTCAAAGGTATGCTATCAAAACAAAAGTGGGTTGGGAACTAACAAAACTGCTCCACCATATTCTTATGTGTCTATAAGACAACCAAGGTGTTGGACTGATAAGCAAGAGGTACCAACTACAGATCTACTCCCCTTTAAGAAGAAGAATGATGTAATAGTGGTGAGCACCATAGTGAAGGATAAGGTAGAAAACCTCATCCATACAGCTGAGGATGAGCATTTGAACACCAAAGATAGAAAGAACAAAATCAAGGCAGCTAGGAAAACTGCTAAGAAGGTGGCTTAGTCGAAGATGAAAATAGACCCTAGGCAAAAGGGTGTTTTCATCTCAACTGAATTCCAAGTGGTTGGAAACTCTAATTCAGGAAAGGAGTATAGTACCAGTACTCCTGTCCAGCTGAAGAATCAGAAGTTAAAGGGGAAGGCTGTTGAAGAAGACAAGAAGAGCAAGAAATAGCAGCCCGCATGCCCCATCAAAGTTAACATTGAATGTGTAATCTATGGCTTGCATAAGCACATGGCCAAAGATTATTACTACAATCCTACAAGCACACATTATGCAAACAATGTTAATAAAGGAGTCAAGGAAGGCTTCATATTTAGACCCTATCAGATGGTTCAAGTGTTGAAGAAAAGAAAGCTTGTTTCCGAAGCAAAGTTTCTTTCAGAAGAAACTCATTCTTTCGAAAGGAAAATAGCTTCGGAAAACAAGCACAAACAAACAAAGGAACAAAAGAATCCTTTGAAGTCTTCTGAGAAGAAGACAGCTTCGGAAGAAAAGGTGGTGATAACTTCTTCGGAGAACAAAGAAGCCTCGGAAGAAAGTTCAGCTACTCAAGTCTCTTTAGGCTCATCTACACTGATCAACCACAGGATGGAATGGAAGATCAGACAAGATGTTGCAACCTAAGTCTCTTCTCACAAACCATAATTGAACCCCCATCCGTACATTTTGGTTAAATTATGTCATCTACATTAGAAGATCCCAAGACCAATAAGGCCTGGTCTTCCAATAGTAACTAACCATTTCACCTTTTGTGTATGGACATCCACATGACAAAAATGGAAACATTTGGATTGTGGATAGTAGATGCTCCAGGCATATGACAGGGAACATATCTCTCTTACAACAGTTTCAATATTTTGATAGAGGTCCTGTTAATTTTGGAGGTGAAGTCAAAGGATACGTTTCTGGTAGAGGTAATGTATCCAATAGTAAGTTAAAAGTGGATAAAGTACACTTTGTCAAATAGCTTGAACACAATCTCTTAAGTGTTTCTCAGTTCTGTGATTAAAAGCACCAAATGCTCTTCATAGAACTTGAGTGCTTAATCCTCAAACCCGGGATGACAAGTCCTTAGGGATTGGTGCTTCTTAGATCTCTCAGGATATGGGATATGTACAAGCTGGATATGAACAATGTTTCCCCACTAGGTGAAGTATCATGCTTTCTTTCTAAAGCTAATAGTGATGAGTCAACTCTTTGGCATAAAAGAATGTGTCATGTTAATGTTAAAACCATTGATAAGCTGGTTAAAAATAACTTGGTACATGGTGTGCCTAAAAAGGAGTTTTTCTGTAAAGACAACTATGTTGCTTGTATAAAAGGGAAACAACATAAGTCATCCCATAATTTAAAGAAGTTAATTCCATCACTACTCCATTACACTTACTGCACATGGATCTATTTGGTCCCACAAGTATAATGAGCATTGGAAGGAAATGATATTGTCTTATGATAGTTGATGATTTTACAAGATTCATTTGGGTATTCTTTTTAAGAAATAAAGATGAAATTACTAAAACTTTAAAATCTTTTATTCTTAAAATAGAAAATCAAATTGATTAAAAGGTCAAAATAATCAGAAGCGACCAAGGGATTGAGTTTAAGAATCAAGTTCTTGACTCATTCTGTAACTGAAAAAGGATTAGCAAACAATACAGTGCTCCTAGGACTCCTCAACAGAATGGTGTCACTGAGAGGAGGAACATGACACTTATTGAGGCTGCAAGAACTATGTTGGCTGATTCAAAGCTACCTTTAACTTTCTGGGCAAAGGTAGTTAGCACTACATGTTATGTGCAGAACAGGGTTCTTGTTTTTATGCCACATGGAAAAAACCCTTATGAGCTATGGAACAAGAGGCCACCATTTATCGGCTTTCTAAGGTCCTTTGGTAGCAGGTGTACCATACTTAACACAAAAGATAATTTGGAAAACTTTGCTATAAAATCAGATGATGCTATCTTTGTTGGATACCCTTCAAGCTCTAAAGCCTATAGAGTATACAACATTAAGAATCAACAATTTAAGAGATCATCCAATATTGTTTCCCAACTATTCTAAACCATCTTATGAGAATGTTATAGCCGGAACAGGAATTCAAAATGACTCCTCGGATGATTAACTATTTTAGTTACCCTGACCTATTTTAATTTCTCTAAGAAAACATAAAGAGCAAGCTCCCACTACTGCAAGTACTAAAAGTTTGAATATCATAGGAAACAGTAGAGCTTTAACAAGTTTTTAGTCAGTTGAGCCTCAGAACTCATCAGCTGACGACTCTAATTCTCAACACCAAGCTGATGAAGATAGTAATCTAGACGAACAGTAAATGATTAATACTACTTCATAGCAAAACACCATTGATGTTGTCACTTATTCATAAAATCAGTACTCATTGAATGAGTGTGAGACGTCAGCTAGGACCAATGTTCATAATCCTGAGCAAAACTATTCAAACTTAGATCTATCTATGCATCTAGATGTAATTCCAAGACTAAGGATTCACAACACTCATCCAACTAAAAACATCATTAACGATGCCTCAGAAGGCGGGAGAATAAGAAGTCAGACCCATAATAGGAATGTCTGCTTGTACTCATGCTTTCTCTCTCAAATGGAACCTAAAAAGTTGGAAGAAGCTCTCAAGGATAACAATTGGGTTGAAGCAATACAAGTGGTATTGCTTTAATTCAAAAGACAAAATGTGTGGAACTTATGTCCATTACCACTTGGTCAAGTCCCTAGGCATGAAGTGGGTGTTTAGGAATAAAAGGGATGATAGAGATTTGATCATCAAGAACAATGCTAGACTTGTTGTTCAAGGATACACAAAAGAGGAAGGGATAGATTACACTGATATCTTTGCACCCGTTGTAAGACTTGAGGCTGTGAGAATCTTCCTAGATTTTATAGCATCCAAGAACTTCATAGTTTATTAACTTGATGTCAAATGTACATTTCTATATGGGGATATTGACAGAGAAATATATGTGTGTCAGCAACCCAGATTTGAAGACCCACAGCACCCCAACTATGTGTGCAAGTTGGACAAAGCTCTTTATGGGTTACACCAAGCACCTTGGCTGTGGTATGAGACATTGCCTTAGTTTCTTCTAAAGAATGGCTACACCAGAGGCACCATAGATAAGACATTGTTCATAAAGAAGTTTGGGAAGGATATGTTTCTAGTACAAGTCTATGTTAATGAGATCATATTTGATTCTTCAAACGACCAGATGTGCAAAGACTTTTGAAAGCATCATGAAGAGGAAGTTTGAGATGAGTTCTACGGGAAAGATGGATTTCTTCCTTAGAATTCAAGTGAAGTAGATGAATGAAGGGTTCTTCATCAATCAGTCTAAGTATGTCAAAGACATCCTAGAAATATTTGAGATGAAAGATTGTAAACCAGCTAAGACATCAATACAAGGAAATCATAATCTTTGCCTTGATTTCGAGGGGGAGGATACTGATTAACATCAGTACAGGGCGATCATTGGATCTCTAATGTATCTTACTGCAAGTAGACCTGATATCATGTTTACAACCTGTATCTGTGTAAGATATCAGACTGCTCCCAAGGTGTCTCACCTAATTTCTGTCAAGAGAATTCTTAGATACCAAGGATTTTAATCTTTATGGATACACGGACAGTGATTATGGTGGCTGCAATATTAACAAGAAATCCATATCAGAAGGATGTCAATTTCTTGGTGGAAGGATCATCTCTTGGTAGTGTAAGAAGCAATCATGTATGTCTACATCATCTACTGAAGCTGAATACATTATTGTTGCAATCTGTTGTGCTTAACTGCTATGGATTCAGAATCAAATGTTAGACTATGGTTTCAACTTCATGGAGAATCCTATACACATAGACAACAAAAGTGTCATTTCCATCACTGAAAATCCAGTCAAGCATTCCAAGACAAAACATATTGACATCAGGTATCATTTCATTCGAGATATAAATGACAAAAACTTAATCAAACTAGTCAAGATTAATTCAAATAAACAATATGCTGACTTGTTCACTAAAGCCTTTGATGAACAAAGATTTAACTATTTAATTACGGCTATTGGGATGATCAACATTGATTAGTAAATCACTTTGAAAATATGTCATATCTAAGTTGTCTACTTACAATCTAATCCCTATTACAAAAGGTTTTTTTTCAAAACTCTATAAGTATGAATTCTTCCGGAGAGAAATTTACCCTCGGAAGACATCCTTATTTGTCTTGCGAAGGCAAATTTCTCTGCACAATTATTATCTTCCGAAGAGTTTTTAACGTAGGAAGACTATTTGATCAAAGACAGAATTTCCTTCCGAAGGCTGCTAACTTCTTCACTTGAAAGAACACTTTACTCTTGAAAACAAATTTTTCCACAAGAGATACTTTGCTTCGAAGGAAAAGTGGCTTCGGAAGACAATCAGGAAAGAGAAACACAAGTGTTCTGTCGGAAGCAATTTTACTCTTAGAAGAAAACCTTACTGTCTAATGGAAATCTTTGGGCCCCACTCTGCAAAAAAACAAGATTTCATTGATGATTATGGGAATATTTTAAAAGGTCTTTCTTATTGCCACTATCAAGTCGGAATCCAAAACATTTTTTTCACCTTATCGGTTTGATTTTTCACCTTATCGGTTAGATTTCTCACCACCATTTAAATATTTCCGACCTCCTTTCATTATCTTCTTTACCACTAAAAAATCCCTAAAATCTCCATTGTCATTTTAGTCGCTCTCAAATTACTACTCGTAAACTCCTTCGAACAGTATCTTCACCAAGCAATGGCCTTCAATCCCCAGCACAATCAGGCCACCATCCTTGACTCTTCCATGAATGATGACTTTGCCCCAATCTTTCAATTCCTAACCCAATTAACATATTTTACTTCTCTGACCGTTAACCCTACCATTTATTCAAACCATATGGCCGAATTCTTGGCCAATGGTCAAAACGACATGCTTAACGGTTAAAGGGTTATCAGGTCAAGAGTATGCGGACAGGAGATTACTGTCAGTGAAACCACCATCGGTGAGCATCTGGAGTTTGATGATGAGGTGCCCCCACTGAGTTCCCCAAACAAGATTTGGAAGGCACATATACCCAAATAGGATATGGAGGAGACGTCAGCGAGTCCACAGTCTACAAGTTCAACTTCTCCTATAACTGGAAGTTCTTGCTGCATGTTGTACTGCAGAGCTTGTCCAAAAAGTCAGGGGGTTGGGATCAAATCCCTTATGATCTGGGATGCCTGATCCACGGGTTGGTATGAGATCTTAGATTTAACTACTCTAAGTTTATGCTACATAAACTGAGAGGTAATCTCACTAGGAACACATTTTACATGTATCCTTAGTACATCCAACATATTATCAATTGTGAGTTGGATCAGGATAAGCTAGAATATGTAGATATTCTAGCAGTTCCCCAAATGAGACCGGGTATCTTCAAGATACTGAAGAAGATATCCGCTAACTTTACTGGAAGGTTCCCTAACCTCCTTCCAACTATGCTTAGGCCAATGGCTTCTGGTGACATCCCTGTAGAACCTACCAGGTGATGAACCCATACCAGACACAACCATTTCATAGCTAATAACTTCTTCCCACCCTATCAAAATCACCTACTAGAGACGCCCCAAACGAACCCTTGTTCAATCTACTCTAATTAAACAAGTCCCCTCTATTCAAGCCAAAAGGCTAGAGTAGAACATAGGGCTCCCACTTAGACAGAGGTCCAACCATCCTCCACAATTGACCTTAATATCAGTGTTGAGTCTCCTCAGTCTCAACCTGATGAGCCCGTTGCCTAAACTTCAAGCCCTCAGGGTGAGTCCTAACACTCCCCTGAGCAGCCAAAAAGGGACACCCACATCACTGGCTCAATGCCACTAGATGTTGACTAAGGTCCCGGGTCATTAGGTATAACTGCTATATCCTTCAATGACCTATTAACCCAATCTGATGAGGATCTCATGTTTCTCAGGGATATGATGTTGATCTACCACACCACTCTCCAGATCAACAGAGCCCTAGGGAACCTCTGATTTCTAGCCCATATCAGCTAAGCCAAACTGAGGTGAGTCCTATTGGTGTGGAGGGGACTCATGTAGGCTCAACTGACACTACTTAGAGTGTCTCATTGACCTCTGAGGACAGTGGTAACATCGCTATAACTGGGTCTACGGAAACCTTTCCAATGGATATCACTGAAAGAGATATCAGTCCATAAGGGAAACCAGGGTGCCAAGAAGCCACATCTGGTGGTAAGTATGAACATACAAGGTATGTTATCTCATGTCCCTATGATTATTCAAAAGAAGATGAGGGAAGTCTGCAACTCACTATTCAGTACCTACTTTCTTAAGTCTCAAACCTTGAATTTAAGGTTAGGACTTTAAAAAATAGGTCTGCCACTCAGCAACTTAAGATTGAAAATCTCAAGGCCAAACTAGCTGAGAGACAGATTGAGAGGTTTGTTAGTCATGTACCAGTTCAAGTCTCTTTAAGTTCTTCCTCTTGCTTATCTACTTCTCAAGATAAAACTACCAAAAAGGGGAGAATGTATAGAGTCAACAAGGATCTTACCCTGGCCATCTCAACTCCATCCTCAACCTATCCTATACCACAATACTCTATAACCATTTTCCCTCAGCCACCTCCCATTCCAATTCAAGTGGACCCTATGATGCTTATTGATCTGCATAGATTCTTAACCAAGTATTTTATAAGCTCCTCACTTGAATAACCCTCACTCGATATTGCAGTAGCTTACTTTGGAGCTGAAGAGCTTCAAAGGTTGAGTGCAACACCTACCACTGAGAAAGAATTTGGTCAACCTAAGGTCCCTATTGAACCTGAGATTGACTTTTTTGGGGAAATAAGGACTCATGGCTCAGCAACTGAATCAATTGGGATAGGTAGTGATATTTAAATCTCTTCTAAAGCTGAAGTTCCAGCTGTAGAAGAGATTATTGAATTGTCATCCTTGTATGATTATTTTCTTATCATAGATGCTATCCTTGATCTAGGCTCTGAGCTAAACATTGAGGACTTTCTCAAAATCCCTCTCCCTTCAACACCACAAGTTCAACCCCACTCTCCCCAACCTAAATCATCCAAGCTAGAATCTCCAAAGGCTAAATCTTCCTCATATCCTAAAGGAAAAAAGGAAAATGATAGCTAAAAAGATTCTTAAAGAAGAAAGGTTGGAAAAGGTAAAAAGAAAAGGTGGACTCGACACTGGGACGTTGCTAGCTACAAGCAGCGAGGCAGCATCAGCAACTCAAGAGTCTATCAATAATAAATAAAGAGGGGAGGTGATAGCTTGGCTTATCAATTTGGGAGTAGATAATGAATAAATGCTCTTACTCCCACTTAATGAGCTTATAAAACTAAAGAAGGCAACCATGATGCAAAACGAGAATGAGGAAGCAGCAAGGTTAGCCAAAGAGGAAGAAAAGAGGAGAAAGAGAGAAGAAGATGAACAAAGGCAAAGGGTGCATAGGATAGCCTTCCTATGCTCAAGGGGCTATTCTCAAGAGGAGCTGAATCCTCATGAAAATAAGACGATCTTGTTCCGATTTAACAAAGAACAAGATCAAAGAACAAGATCAAATCAACAAGGAGAGGAAGAAAGCTGAAAGAGAGAAGGTGAAAGAGAAGAAAAGGAAAGAACAAGACGATCTTGTTCCGCTTTAACAAAGAACAAGATCAAATCAACAAGGAGAGGAAGAAAGCTGAAAGAGAGAAGGTGAAAGAGAAGAAAAGGAAAGAGGAGGAGGCCAGACGTGTGGTTGCCGAAAATGTGAGAGACAAAGCCTGGATGAAGGCTAATCTCAGGGCCCATAGCTTCACACATAAAGTAAAAATAAGATATTAAAATGTGATCATTTTCAAGTTTCTATCTTCTTAAATATTTTATGTCGTAACTACATAAAATTCAAAATATACGCCTTTAACTGATATGATCCTCTTACATATGTTGCTTACCAACAATACACACACACATACCGAGCCTAGCCAAACGAGCAAAGACAGAGACAGAGGGAAGACCAAGGCATGCCCAGTAGTTCTACAACTATTACCGTGGTTGTTGCTAATGGGGTGACTAGGGAATGGGTCCTCACATACCGCTTTAATTGGCCGAGCCGAATGGCATGACCTTTGCACTGAAGCATTACCTTAGAATAGCACGATAGAGGCCCTAATCTTATCTTTTTCGGCCCGCCTGCCTATCCGCTATAATGCTCTTGGTATATATATATAGGAAAGCATTCTATTGAAAACCATAAATATATAAAGAACTACTAAGAACCACGTAAGCAATAGACATAACACCTCGATAAAAATGATAATATTAAAATATGATGGTTTAATTCTATTTTTTCATCGTTTCTTTCATTTTATCACCTCTCTCCCTAATTCTTTTAGAAAAACTATAAAATGTTCATATATGCAATATAATGTGGGTGCATATATCACATTATCAAAATAATACTATACATATGGTGATTTTTAAAAATCTATCTTAAAAGTAGTAAAATTACAAGCATTTTGATATATTTATATAATAAATAGTACAAGAGTTAAAGTGGTTCTTCTAGTTCTTTACACATTTATGGTTTTCAATTGAATATCCATATATACATATATACATATATATATATATATATATATATATATATGGTTCTTTCTGGTTCTTTAAAGATGGACGACATATATCAAATGAGGAGCAAATAAGTCTTTGAACTTTTTATTTTCTTACATCCTTTTTACTTTTGTACTTCTTGTCAGCTTCTTCTTTTTACTTTTGTACTTCTTGTCATTTTCTTTCTCTTAAATTTTAGTTTCTTTTTTTTTTCAAGCTCAAGATATGATTAACCCTCCACCACCACCACCACCATGACACCACCGCCATCATTAATTCTGACTCCCAACACCACCACACCTCTAATTCCATTTCATATTCTCTACCTCTGTAGCATCTACCTTTTTTAGATTTCATTTCAAGATCTTCCATCTTTCTTTATATTTTGCTCGATTCTTCTTCAAATATGAGGTATGGACAACAACCCTTCATCTTCAACCTTTTTTGAAGTTACAGGTGAGTACACGAGTTCTACATCACCAAAGTCATGTCCTTTTTTTTAAGGTACAGGTGAATACGAGTTCTATGTAGGTGACTGTTTGTTTTCTACCAATGTTGTTGCGAAATGGGTTTTCATGGTGGAGACGACAATGATGGAGCAGAGGTTGCTTTTGTTTCCAAATAATAGCATTTAGACCTGGATCTGACGTTTTTTGAAGTTACCTGTATCTAGGTTTTTTTCATTTTTTTGTTATTTTTAGATCTGGGTGCATTGATGCATATTTTTAATATTCTATATTACATCCTTTTACATTTATATTATACCTTCTTACAGTGATGTTACACTTATTTATATTAATGTAACACTAAATTGCATTGGTTTATATTTGTTTTACAGATTGATTTACATTGGTTAATATTGGTTTACATTGGTGTAATATTGGATAATATTGGTTAATATCGGGTTTTGAATAGTGTAACTTGATGTTTCGTGATAACTTTGCTAAATGTTGCATTAGTATAACATTAAAACCTGATGTAACTAAGTACATGTGATATTTCTTTAATTTTTGTGGTGTAGAACATTAATGTTTTAAAGTAGATATTTGTTAGTTTTTAGATATAGAACATTATAAAGAGCTACAATATGATGTAATTCGTTGTATGTATTTCATTTAGGAGGTGTAGTTATGTGTTTTAGTGTTGTTCGGTTGTTATGTCATTGAAATCACTTTGGTGTAGTTACATCGTTTAATGATGGATATTTTACGTTTGGTTTATATTAATTTTCATTGGTTTACGATTAAATAAACATAATGTAATTAACTGTAACTAAGTATGTTGCATTGTGTTACATCACTGTAACATTGAAATTACATCCATACAATACATCTATCTACAAGTTACAGTAATGTAATACGTAACGTTTGAAACAAAAAATTCAAAATTTTCAAGACTATATTGAAATTAAAGAGAAAATTTAGACGAAATTAATGATGTAATTACTATAAAGATTTAATAATCTATAAAAAAGTTATAGAAGTTATAAAAATAAAGAGGGTAAATGCTTTTATAAAAAATAGAAAAAACAGGATGAAGTAAAAGATGGTAGGTGGTGACACTTGTCACCACCATATTAAATCTAAATTATTTGACTTTTTGAGTGTTATATAAAATGTTTAAATTACCCTTTTTTACTAAAAAACAAGTAAGACACATGGCATAATCTTGTCTTTTAATAACTTAATCAATGGTTAAAAATTGGTTAATAGGTTCTCACAAATAGGATGAGTTCTTATTTAAACTACATCTTATGTGTGTGTGTTTGTTCTTCTTTGAATATTTTGGAAAAATACAGAAATATTTTGGTGTGTGTTAGCTTAAACTTTTAAAAAGCTAAAAGATTTTATTTTAACTTTTCATGAATATATTTGAGTGTTTTCAGTTTGACAATTCAGTTGTTATTGAAAAGGTAAGATGAAGAGGCTATTACTTAATCTGATTCTGCAATAGATGGAAAGACTTTAAACCAAGATTATGATCTAACTCTCAGTGGTAGAGCAAGAAATTTTTTTATGTGTCAATAATTTTTGATGATCGGTTGTATATTATTAAATACAACCTTTTAGGTTCAAGGTCGGTTGTATATTGTTAAAATACTACCCTTTTAGGTTCAACGTCGGTTCAGATTACATAACAAAAATTATAAAGCAAATTAAATTTTAAATGCATAAGAAATGATATGTCAATCATCATTAAAAATACATAATAGAAATATAATATCTCTAGAGTTGCTCTTATTGGATTTATTTTTAAAACATAGCATTTACATCATCTATAAAAAACAGTATTAATGCAATAGTTTTTCAATATCATGTATACTGTAGAATTATAATCACGAATAGAAGCAGTGCATACAATTAGTGACTCTGCCGACAAGGATTCATTCGAAAACTGTAGGCGGTAACGACGATCTAATCATCTCCAATATCCGCTAATTAATATTGTAATTTAGTAAATTATACTTGAATTGGTTATTAACAATTAGGTTAATTGTTTGATAGTTGGGTGATCGTTTTAGTGAGCTTAGATATTTTAGAACAGCTATTGGCTAACTTAGAGGAATTAGTAGAGTAAGGAACTTAATTATTTAAAAGTTATTGGGCTTATAAGAAGTTTTTAGTTAAATGTTAATTAGTTTATAATACGTATGTATTTGTAGAATTGTAAATCTTAAGTTGATTTTTCTTGGAGTCGGTGTCAAAATCTATTGGGGCTGGCGTAAATGTTCATGGGGTCGGTGTCAAAATTTATTGAGTGTTGGTCGGTATTAAATCGTATATATAGCAAATAAATAAAAACTTCATGTGATGCGGGCGACCCCACCCGCTCCACTTAGGCCCGCCAATGCTGACTCTGAATGTTGAAAAGCAGGAAAATACAAAATCAAATTGATTGCAGGTGGAGAAGAGGAGTCTGGATCTGCTGTTCAGGGAAGTCGGGAAGTCAAATATCACTGCATGGAACGAAGCTAAAGACATCTTCAATGCTATTGTCGATGGAAATCTGTAGGTGCATATATTGGGTGACAACTTGAAGATTGTGACTCTTAAATCTCAATTAGTTTCATGTTAAGTCTAGGTCAGAGTTTAACAAGATCAAATGTCCAAAAGAAACTAGGTAGTTTCGCGTGAACCAGGGGAAACTAAGTAGTTTCGCAAAATTATACAGTTTCGGTGGGACTGGTACAGTAGGTGAAATTATGGGCATGTTTAACTATAAATAGTAGGGGTGTTTAAATTTGGAAATCCGAAAATTTCGGATAGTGAATTTCACTATCCGAATCCGAATCCGAAATTTCAGATATCCGAATTTCGGATATCCGAAATTTCGGATTCGTATTCGGATATCCGTTCGGATATCCGAATTCAAATAAAATATGTATTATTTAATAAATTTTATAAAAATGTAATAATTTTTATTGAAGTTTTTATCGGATATCCGAAGTCTTTTATTAAAATGTCGTAAATATCTAAAAATATCCGAAATATTTAATTAATATTTAATATTTTTAATTTTTTATTTAAATATTTTAGATACTTCGGATATTTCGGATATCCGAAATATCCGAAAATTCTGAAAATCACTATCCGAATCCGAATCCAAAATTTCGGATATCCGAAGTTCGGATATCCGAATTTTCGGATATCCAAAATTTCGGATATCCGAATTTCGGATTTTCAGATATTTTGAACACCTCTAATAAATAGCATCTTGGAGTCATTTGTTCAGGGGGCTAGTTTGTTACATAGATGATAGTTGAGTGACTGAAATTTAATATTTGTAAATACATATGGGATGAATTATAATTGTTGATAGTCAATAGCTAAAATTGTGAATGTGCTATTATTAGCAACTAACTACCGTTAGTTAGTTAATATCAGTAGAAATACACTAAAGAGATGAATAATGAACAACTTGATTGATTGAATTTTCTTCTTATTCTTAGTTTTTGAATTTGATCTTATCAAGTGGTTTCAGAGCTAACGATCCTCGGAAACTCAATTCCATTTGCAGTGTGAAAGATGATGACGAGAAATCAAACATTGGAGCAGAGAGTACAAGAGCATGATGCAACTCTACTCTGATTGGAATCAGCAACTGGAAGGAATCTAACTGAGTTGAAAGTAATCAAATCAGCTCGGAAAAGAATTCATCCGATATGGAAGCGGTGAAAGCACAGATGATGGAGAATTCAAGTTGAATGATGGAGATTCTCAAGAATTTACACTTATCGAATATTAATCCAATGAACGCCTTTGAAAACATTAGAATGACGAATGGAATTGGCGATAAGACATTCTCTTCCCATAGTAGCAACAATCGACTCAAGAAAATGGAATTTCTAAAGTTTATGAGAGTTAATGTAGAAGGATGGCTATGCAAGGTGGAACACTTTTTCTCTATCGACAACACTCCTGATAACATGAAGGTACGTTATGCAATTGTACATCTGGAAGATATAGCCCTATTATGGCATCAATCCTTTGTGAAGTCACAGGGTGGGGGGGGTTGTAACACCCGGATATTTTTATAGACGAGAAAGAAAGAATAAACGCGAATAAAGAGGAGAAATACAATGTAACCCAAAGTTGAGGGGTTAAAAGTGTCCAAAAGGACAAAACTTTGAAAATTGATGAATAAAGCAACATGGCCGTCCATGTTGCCCGCTTACACCTTGCCATTCAGTTTTAGAGAGAGAAACAACAGAGAATTCGAGTTCTAGAGAGAGAAATAAGAAGAATTCAAAGTTTAAGGTAAGATTTCGTGTTTTAAGTTGTTTTTGGTCGACTTAGCTGTTGGTATACATGTCCCTAGTTCCAGTTCTAATGTACTTAAGTTTTTAAGAACTTTCATTTTATATAATAGTATAGATAAAATAGATATAGATTATTATTATCATCCTTAGTATTAAAATATTTAATAATTAAATAGTTAAGTACCAAATTAGATACTACTTATTAATAAATTTTATTATTATTATTATTATTATTATTATTATTATTATTATTATTATTATTATTATTATTATTATTATTATTATTATTATTATTATTATTATTATAGTAAAAGTATTAGTACTTTATAGTTAAGTATTTAAATAAGATAATACTTGTTAATAATTTTAAATGTTAATATGAACTATTATAAATGATAAAATATATAATGTAGTGAATTAAACAATCTCATATTATTAAATAATATATTAATAATATGAATTAATTAATTAATGTATTGATTAGAAGAAGTTTAATAAATGATGAGCAAAATAGGAATAATTACATATAACACTTGTATTTAATGTTTAAGAAGTTGTCTTAGGTGTCTTAATTTTTTGTGAAATTACATTTGTGTCTCACATTTATGCATTATATAGTAATATAGATATATGTATGTATGATATATGTATGTATGTATGTATATGTATATATAGAATTATGTAAGTCTGGTTTATTGACAAGTTAGATAAGTGGAATAAATTAGAAAGTTGGATGTTATTTAGGTATTCAATAAAATAAATATAGTATTTAAAGGCCAAACAAGTTAAATACTTTGTAGCCATGCATCGTAAAAGTCAATGAAAGAAAAAAATAAAAGAAAACGTAATTAAGGGTTTTATAAATCTAATTTAAACTATAAATAAAGTGTAGGTTCACATGCTTCTTGAAGGGTACTCAACTTGTTTTCTTTTGATTATGTAGCTAAGGTATGGATTCCTGATTCTTGTCTCATATTTGATTCTCGTTCATCTTTAGTTTTGATGCCTGTCATACGTTGCTAGTTTGTTCTGATTTTGTTATGAGGAGCTAGACTATTTTATATTTCTAAAATTTTTTACCCAAGCTCTCCCTATCTTGGGGGTGACCAAGACGCGTTATTGCGGCATCAATAACGTGGCACAAACCATGGCGGTGACCTGAGATCATAATGTGTCTAAAGAAGACTCTGAAATTATGTTAGCCGTCTAGTTATATTATTATTTTCCTCAGATGTGTATGGATCAATCATAGGTTAGTCTTGTATTTCCTGATGGATGGTTGCACACCACTCTATTTAGGAATCTGGTGAATGGTTTGTATGTCTGCCTATACTTCATTTCACCTTGGTTCACGGGCTCGCTACTTATGTTCCCTCTGTTTAGTTATTTTATGATATGATTATTAGCTCGGGTTATATTCTATTTGATATATATCTAATGTTATTCAATTCACTGAGCGTTATGCTTAGGCGTGCTTTTGTTTTCATGCATGTCAGGTCTGGAGGGTCATCCGAGAGGGCAATGAAGAGTGGAGATCTGCATAAAGAATAATTTATTTAATTTGATGTAATTGACTTTTCTATTAGGTTTTAGACTAGTGTTTTCCTTTTTGGAATTTGTACTATTAATCGTTATTAATGATGGAATTGTATTTTGGATTTTGATTACCGTGATAGTGAGACCTCAGCCTTATCGGGTTGGGGTGTTACACGTTACCTACAATTAAAACTGCATTTTCCATTATATCATGAGAGGAATATCATAGAGGAACAAGCAATTCCTCTAGCAATTCCTCTAGCAATTCCTCTAGCAATTCCTCTAAATCTCAAAATGTAGGATTCACGGCTAAAAAAAGTTAAGTTAATGACAACAAAAGAAATTTTCAAAATGGTCCAAATCTAAATCTTGTTACGACCGTGTACGTACGGAGTACTAACTGATTCTGCGTGTATACCACTCAAATTGTGCGGAATCCTATTTGATTGGCGATCCAATCAGTGAGAACAACAATCTGATCAATCCTTACGATGAAACAAACGTTAAGACTGAACTAGAATTGATCAGAGATGAACTATGAAGTTGGAATGGTGAACAGGAACTCTCTGGACGGCTAGGGTATATGTATATTCAAAGTGTTTTTGTTTTTCCATGAATTAAGTGGTATTTATAGGTTTGTTGTCTTCATTCGTGCTATTGAACCATCAGCATGGTTCAGTCACGCGACTGAAGCATGCGGTTGATCCATCCACACAACTGAAGGTCCAGTCATGCGACTGAGTCAATCTCATGTCACAATCGTGTGACTAATCCAGTATCCTGGTTCAGTCGTGCGACTGGTCCATTAGCATGAGGTGTTCATGCGTATGATCCATTAGCATGGTCTATTCGCATGAGAACTTCATACAATTCACAAACCTATATAGTTAGTTCAATATGCGTTATCACACAATAAACAATGAAACATTAAACATAATAAGCATCAACCACATATTGTATTTCATTATACCCATTCAATTACAAATATGTAAGACATGAAAGACATTTTACATTAAACTCTTAAACTAGGTACATATGTATCAATAAGCTCCCCCTTGGACCTAGTTTACATCATTGTCTAACATTCTTCATCAGGTCATTAAACTTCTTGTACTTCTCCTCTCTTGTAAGTCCGGCGTTTATCTCAAACGCAAAACAGAGTCGTATAACATTCTGGAACTGGAGGGCTTGTACAATGTCTTGCGTATCATAAAACAGTGGCCCCTTGTATAATGTGTATACATCATCAGAAGACAAGTTGGTCAGCCACATTCGGTCAAATACCCTAATAGTATCCATTTGGCTCTCTTTCTGCAAGACTATCACTGCTTCACCTGTTCTCCAATCGTAGTACCACCACTTGAAGTGTGGAGTGAAGTCCTGTGGCATTTCCCTTAGAGGGATTCTTGACATAGTACGCGGAGGACTCCACTTCAACACAACCTTAGGCTTTCCAGTAATGGAATCAACTTCAGACATTCTGATGTACCTCGTCAGTTTTTCAGGTCTGAAGTTAACCCACCTGGTGTGGTACTCTCTTCTCAAAGCAGGCTCAAACCAGCATGACATCTTTTTCATGTCAGCATACAACAACTTTAGGCGTGCCAGCTGGTTGAGCTCAAAACCGGGAAGAGTCTTTAGATCCTATGGAAATCTAAAGTACTCTATTCCATTCTCCCTCTTGACTGCATAAACACTCAGATCCTCAAAGTATGACCATGCTATAATCTTCCTAACACCTTGAGATGCTTCTTCACTTTGTAGAACTTGGTGTAGGCACTCGGCTTTGGTGCAGTGCGCTGGGCTCGGATCTTTGCAAGACAAGCCACCCATTCAGCATTTTTGATATCAACATCGGCGTCTAAGGCTTGGGCTTGGCTTGTTGACGTCTCTGCCTCCTTCTCCATCTGATCCAGCTTATCAAATGTATCACTGCCAAGAGTA
Source organism: Flaveria linearis (assembly GCA_024085815.1). Classification (NCBI taxonomy): domain Eukaryota; kingdom Viridiplantae; phylum Streptophyta; class Magnoliopsida; order Asterales; family Asteraceae; genus Flaveria; species Flaveria linearis. The sequence continues at coordinate 96,140,804 of CM044005.1, read as the reverse complement.
CTACCTAAATTGGGAACCATATTTCCCTCTCGGTCAATGTACTTTGGACAATGTTGGGCTGTGACGTCTTCAATCTCTATTTCATCCACATCGTTAAGCTCGTCGTCACTAGCCACATCAACAGTAGGAGCATCATTGACAATCTCATCCGGGTTGAGCCGGAACATCTTAGCAAGTTGCTCATCAGTAAGGTCATGAATTATTTCTCCTTCTTCGGGAGTATAACTCACAGACCTCCTGACAATCCCTTGCAAATCAAGTATCATTGTTAATTGAGACTTGATTTGCTGTAGGGGAGCAACATCATACTCGTCTTGCTGAGATGATTGATCTGCTCGATTTAAACATGTAAATACATCAACCATTAGTAACTAATCAAGACAGTTAAATATCAAATATATATATATAAACGTTAATTACATAAGTTTAATACATGATTCAAGTACAAAAGTTTTCAAATACATGAATATCTAAGCATTGCTTTTGTCTTGAATCACGGGCTCGCCAGCAGGTAGGGCAGAAGATGATGTTCCTTGGTCTTGCTTTCGCTTTATTCTTCTTTCCTGACCCAGAGCTGAGGTAGATGCAGCTGCATCTCCTTCATCATCATCATCATCATCATCATCCGCCTTCCTCTGATTTCTCCATTATCACTGACCTCATCATCATCACTCTCATCATCTTCTCCATCCTCATAATCATCATCTCCTTCTTTGATCTTAAGTGGCTCATCCTTTGACCCTTGAGCTTGAGCATGATGGTCTTATTAGAAGCCTCCAACTCCTCTATCTTCTTTGCTGATTGGACGTTCTGCTCCTCGAGTTGGGCAATCTGCTGAGCTTGCTGTGAAATCTGTTGTGCTTGAGTAGCGCTGAGCTCCTCAAGCTGATGTAGTCGGGCAGCCTTCTCTTCATCAGTAGCCAACAGCTTCAACACCATACGATTCAGTGTTGATAGCTATTCCTCTACTCCAATAGGAGGTAGAGATGATCCTGTGGTGAATGTGGTGTGTGATGAAGGACCGGCTTGGTGGCTGGTGGTAGTAGTGGTGGCTGTGGCGAATATGGTTGGTGGTATGTGAGTGGGTGGTGGATGGTAGGCTGTAGTGGTGGAAGGTGGAGGTGTAGCAGAAGTGGTGGAGGGTGGTGTGATAATAGTGGTGGGTGGTGTAGTAGAAGTGGTGGGTGGAGTGGTAGAAGTGGTGGTGATCAGTGTGAATCTGGGCCTCTTCCCCTTCTTCCCGTAGGGTTGAGCCATTCTCTTTCTCCTCGATCCCTTGGAGATATAGGCTCCCCCTTAGGGTGTAGGATGGATTAGAAGTAGCCTCCCCAGACTCACACTGGCGTCTACCAACCGCCCTAACACCTCTCTTAGTGGCTACGACCCGACTCCCCACCGTTCGCACCAGAGGCTCTTCATCAGACTCCTCCTCCTCCTACATCTGGAAATCAGGGTGAATAGGAGCTGGTTCGGGTCCACCCTGACCATCCCCTCCCTAATCAGTATCCTGGTTGAAGATCAAGATAGGTTGGACTCACCATTAGATTAGTATTTGTTTACCTTTCTTTGTAATAGGATCTATGTTAGTTTCCTTTTGTATGTTGTTTAGTTTAAATGTATATATATTGCTGTCTAGCGAAACTGTGAGCGAAACTATAGTTTTGCTCACAGTCATCTAGATGTTCTCCCGGCGAAACTGTTAGTTTCTGCTGGGCGAAATTACTATTTTGCCAGTACAGTTTTGCCACCAGCGAAACTGTATGCGAAACTATGACAGCTATATATAGATTACATTTTTCTCATTGTTAGTCATCCTTGCAAAAACCCTAATCGTGTATTACTGTTGCAAGAGGCTATTGTAAGCTTGTTCTTCCTGAATATATTGAGCTTGTTTCATTTCATTGTTGATTGTTCATCATTAAAGCCTTATTTGAAAGCTTTTTGGTATTATTTTGATCTTTATATCTTAGTGTTTGTTGTGTGTGTTTGGTATTGAACGATTCAAGCATTCTTCTGCACTGAAAACCAATCAAATGGACCTACAATATGGTATCAGAGCCTTAGTGCTCTTGATTGTTTGAGGTTTTTGGTTATTTTTGTTCAATACCATCATTTCTCTATTTCTACATCAAAACAGAGTGTTTTTATCATGAAAATTGATTGTATATTGCTTGTTTCTGATTGAGGAAGCTTCGTGAATCACTCCTTTTCAAATTCATTGAGATTTGGGTGATTTTCGACTGTTTTTGGGGTTTAAGAGGGTTTTCTGTTCTTCCAGCGAAATTATAGCTTCTTCTAGCGAAACTGTAACTTCTTTTAGCGAAACTGCTATTTTCTCTTCTGTGACATTTGGTGCGAAACTGTGATTTTTGAACGAAAGTTCATTCTTGATTGGGTGACGTTTGTGCGAACTTGCTGCTTAAAGTAATTTGAACGAAAGTTCAAGCTGGTTTCCTGCGAAATTTCCAGCGAAACTAACCTCTAGATAGTCTCTGGCTAGCGAAATTGCTGCCGAAACTATCAAAATCAGTACTTTCGCCTGCAGCTGCATACTTTCGCCTCGGCGAAACTAGCTCTCAGCGAATCTCTTCCTGCAAAATTACATTTTCTCCAGCGAAACTATCATGTCCAAAATGACTACTCTCACACTGACTGATTTAGAGAGTGTTGCCCCCAATAGACCTCCTAGACTCATTAAAGGGGATAACTTTGAAGATTGGAAAAGATGTCTTAAGGCTTTCTTCTTCTACACCGACCATAATCAATGGGATTCAATCATCATTGGACCGCACAAGCCAACCGTTACTGTCGGTGGAACTGTATCTCCAAACACGGACTCCTCCACATTCGCCGAAAAGGATCAAAAACTGATTGACCGAGATCAGAAAACGTTCGGAGCCTTGACATTATGTCTTGTACCTGATATTTACAATCGCTTTGCTGAACAAAAAGATGTAAAATCTTTATACGATGCCTTGTGTGAATTTTACGATGGAAATGAGGATCTAAGGAAAGATAAGAAGGGTCAAGCTCAAAAGGAGTTCAATTCATTTGTGGGACACAAGAATGAAGATCTTACTGACATTACTAATCGCTTTCTATCCGTTCAAGTACCTTAAAGAAGTATGATGATCAGTTGGGAAACCATGAGCAAGTCAATAAACTCCTAGACTCTCTTCCACCGCAGTGGAGTTTACAAGTGAGAATGCTGAAACAAAAAAGAAACTTTGCTGATTATAAGCCGATGGACGTGATTAACAAGCTGAAGTCTTTTGATTTGGATCTGAAAAGGAGGGAGTCTAATCAATCCATCATGCCAACATCCGGTTATTCACAGAATGCTGCATTACTATCTTCCGCTGCAAGCTCATCAATGCAGGCATCGCGTCAAGGAGCAGTGACCTTGTGTGATTATTCTGGAAGTGGCATTAACCCGGCGAAAGAGCAAGGGAATTTAAAAGCATCTACTGAAACTTCTGTTCCAGCTGAGACTATGGCCCTTTTTGGGATGTTTGTTCAAAGTTATGAAGCACTTGTTGCAGGTGATTTGAAAGGTAAAGGAATGACAATGGAGGACATGTATCAAGTGGATCCAGATGATCTTGAAGAAACCGATATTCAGTGGCAAATGGCAATGACGCTTAGAGCCCGGAGATTTATGGAAAAGACCGGTAGAAAGAACTTTGGTGGTCAAAGCTCCAACTCCAAATTGGGTTTTGATAAATCCAAGTTGAGATGCTTCAATTGCAAGCAGTTGGGACATTTTAAACGCGAATGTCCATTGCCAATCGTCACTGATCCTAATAACTCTGGAATTCCAAGATTAGCTGCTGGTGGGGGTAAAGATGAAACAAGCCACAAGAAAGAAACTGCTCTAATTTCCAACTTTGACTAGAGTGCAGAAGCTGAAGAAACAAAATAAGAAGTTAATCAAGCGTTAGTAGCTGAGATTAAGGAAGAGGAAATGAAGATGAACGGTGAGGAAGAGTTTGATCCATTTAAGGAGTTTAATGATGGAATTGAAGAGAAGGAGTATGAGAAAGAAGAAAATATGAAGGAGTACGGAAAGCAAGAAACTCAATCCACAGTGCTAGAAAGGAATGATGACAATGCTGCTACCACCGTAGAGGAAGACAAGTCGAGTACTCCGGTGTGTCAATGTGATAAAGCTCTTGCAGCTGAGAAGGTGGTGATGGGACTTCCATATGAGGTAATTCAAGATATGTGTTCATCTGCATGCAAAATCAGATTATTTGGGGTTTATAAGGCTAATCGTCTATTAATTGATAATGAAAAAGATTTGAAAAGAATGAATGAAGAACTTAAAATGAATGAGTCAAAATACTTTGTTAAATTAAATGAAGCGCTAAAAAAATGATCATTTAAAAAGAATTGTTTTAGAAAGAAACGTTGAGGTGAACAGTTTGACTGAAAGGGTTGCCTTAGCTGAGTTTGAAACAAGCAAACTTCAGTCAAAACTTGATAAATGGACCATATCAGGAATGAAACATGATGATTTATGTAAATCTCAACGTGGGGCTAGGATTAACACAGGTTTGGGATATGAAAATGCTAAGGTTTATCCTCCTCCTAGTACATACTGTTACTCTCTGATGCCCATTCCCCATCCTCCTAATGATTTGATCAAAGTAGATTCTAACAGTATGTCTGCAGGTTTAGAAGGTGTGAATCCTATGCATGTTTGTGTGGACTACGATTATGGACCGACTAGAGGGCTTGGATGCTCTAGCCTTAGTACACCTGAACCTCAACATTCTGTTTTAGATCATAACTCTAGTTTAAATTTTGTCTTTGTTTCTAGTGACGCTGTAAAAGACTCTATTTCGTTCTGTTCTAGTAATGTTTCTGTTTGTTCTTTAAATGCTGTGGATCGTGATTCTGATTCATTTGTTGACTGTGTTGATCCGTTGTCTGATAATACTGTGAAAAGCGATGAGGAAACAAAAACTAACTCTTTTGAAAAATTCTTTTCTCATCCCATTCCATCATTTATACCTGCAAAATTTTCTGTGCTTAATGACAGGATTACATCTTCATCTGAGGCAAGTACTAGTGGTACTAGTACCACATGTATTTCAGATAACACTTCATTGTCATCAGAACATAATCATTCTTTTTCAAATAAAAACAGCTCTGTTAACATGAATGAGGTATACAGTGATGATGATTCAAGATTATCTGAAAGTGATGAAGAAATATGCATTGATAAAATCTCTATCCCATTACAAAATGAATCTAGATTAAAATCACACTGTTTTCAATGTGGTAAAAATGATCATGTTGTTAGGCACCATCCTCAGTTACATCATAGACATGTTAATAGGAATTTTTTTGGGAGTAAATTGAATCAATTAGTTAATAAGTTCTTTTGCAAGAAATCTTCTTCGGCGAAACCTAAAGTTGTTCAAACTTGGGTGCCTATTTCACCTGGTTAATTCTTTCTTGATATTATTGCAGGAGTCATCCACTAAGCTTGTAAATAGCGTGTGGCATGTTGATAGTGGATGCTCCAGACATATGACGGGGCTTAAAGATTTATTGTCTAACTACCACATAATCGATGGTGGTTATGTTGCTTTCACCGGAGACAAGAAAGGAGGAATAATGACAGGACAAGGAGAAGTTTGTAATGGTTCGCTCACCTTGGAGAAAGTCAATTACGTACCCGAGCTTGCATTCAATCTGTTGAGCGTCTCTCAGATTTGTGATAAAAGCATTCCGGTCTTATTCAAGTCCAATGAATGTCTCTTTTTGAAATCTGAGATTGACATTCCAGATAATATGGTACTCATGCGAGCTGCAAGAAAGCATGATACATATCTCCTTGACATGAACTCAAAGGATTCATCATCCGCAGTCACATGCCTCTTGTCAAAAGCTTCCACCTCTGAGTCTTTCTTATGGCATCATAGATTAGGCCATGTTAATTTTAAAATCATAAACAAATTAGTTAAAAACAATCTCGTTCGAGGATTACCTTTAAAAGACTTTTCTGTGGTTGAGAAATGTATGGCATGTGCAAAAGGAAAGCAACATAAGAAACCACACAAACCTAACATTGAAAATAGCATCTCAAATCCCCTGGAGTTGTTACATAATGATCTGTTTGGCCCAATAAGTGTTAAATCTATTGCTAAGAAATCCTTTTGTCTTGTGATTACAGATGACTATTCCAGATATTTATAGGTAAGATTTCTTGCTCACAAAGGAGAGACTACTGAGGAGTTGCAAAAGTTAATTCTCTCGATTGAATCGACAAGCAAGAGGAAGGTTATGGCTATTCGAAGTGACAACGATAGTGAATTCAAAAATCAAATTTATGACTCCTTTTGTGCAACCAAAGGAATATTAAGACAGTTCAGTGCTGCGAGAACTCCTCAACAGAATGGTGTCGCGGAACGAAAGAATCACACCCTCATTGAAGCTGCACGTACAATGTTAATAGAATCCTCCTTACCCATCATATTTTGGGCTAAGGCTGTGAATTGTGCTTCTTATGTTCTCAACAGGGTGTTGATAGTCAAGGATAAGATGAAAACTCCGTATGAGCTATTTCACAAGAGAAAGCCTTTGATTGATTTCTTTCGCCCATTCGGATGTTCATGCACTCTCCTGAATACTCAAGCACAGAAGACAAAATTTGGTGTTGTGTCTGATGAGTGTTATTTCGTAGGCTATTCTTCTTCTCAAAAGGTTTATCGGGTATATAACAAGAGGACACGTATCGTTCAAGAGTCCTTCTATGTCGATTGGCAGGAATCTAATTCCTCTGATGTTCCTTCAGAACTAGCTTGGTTCTTCGACTCAGATACGGTGTTCAAATCATTCAATCTTCTAGTTTTCGATGATGATGCGTCTATCTCCAATACAACAACAAACATCATTCCTCTTGCTCCTATACCAGTTGAACTTATTGTACCTCACGTCACTACATCACATGATGATACATCAGTCAATGTTGCATCTTCCTCATCTTATTTGAGCTTCCGCCTACCCATATCAATATCAACTTCTTCATCTCCTTTACCGCATTCTACATCTCCATCCAGCTCATCATTTAACCATCCACCTACTGACATTCCTTCCATGACTGCTGATTTCAAGACTTTGAAAGATCATCCTCATGACAACATAATCGGTTCTATTTCTGATGGAGTTTGGACGCGAAGTCAATCTGGATTGATTAATATCTGCTTGTTCTCTTGTTTTATATCTCAAATCGTTCCTAAGAACGTACATGCAGCTCCAAGATCCCTGCTGGGTTGAGTCAATGCAGTTGGAATTACAACAGTTCAGAAAACTCAAGGTGTGGTCTCTGGTCGATCTTCCACCAAATAAGTATCCCATTGGAACAAAATGGGTGTTCAAGAACAAACCTGATGATCGGGGCATAGTGGTAAGAAACAAATCCAGATTAGTGGTCCAAGGCTTTGCTCAAGAAGAAGGAATTGACTACACAGAAGTTTTCACCTGTCGCCCATCTTGAAGCTATCAGAATATTCTTGGCGCGCGCTGCTCACAAGCAATTTAAAGTCTACCAGATGGATGTCAAATGCGCATTTCTCTATGGCGACATTGATGAAGAGATATATGTGTGTCAACCCCCAGGCTTTGAAGATCCAGACTTTCCTGACAAAGTATACAAGCTTGATAAGTCACTTTACGGACTTCATCAAGCTCCTCGGATCTGGTATGAGACACTGACCCAGTATCTCTTAAGCAATGGTTTTTCGCGAGGCACCATTGACATGACTTTGTTCAAAAGAGAGGTAAACGGTGAGATATTGATTGTACAAGTCTACATCGATGACATTATTTTTGGCTCTACCAATCCTCAATTATGTCGGGAGTTTGAGGAGGTTATGCGAAACAGATTTGAAATGAGCATGATGGGAGAAATGTGTTTCTTTCTCGGGCTGCAAGTTGAACAAAAGCCAGAGGGAATTCTCATTCATCAAGAAAAGTATATTAAGGAAATATTGAAGAAATTCAAAATGGATGACGCTTCTTCAGAGATGACTCCCTTCACGGCTCAAACATGTCTCACTCCCGATGAAAACAGCAAACCAATCGATCCTCATCTCTATAGATCCAAGATTGGCTCTCTCATGTACCTTACAGCAAGTCGTCCTGACATCACCTTTGCTGTTGGATATTGTACTCGATACCAGTCAGCTCCTAAAGAATCCCATGCCAAGGCAGTCAAAAAATTTTTTGTTATCTAAAGGGCTCTTCTCGTTTGGGACTTTGGTATCCTTATGCTGGAAATTTTGATTTGCATGCTTACTCTGACAGTGATTCCAACGGCTGTAAGCTAAACATAAAGTCAGTTACTGGAGGCTGTCAATATTTGGGGAATTGCCTTGTTTCTTGGCAAAGCAAGAAACAGACAACTGTTTCTCTCTCAACAGGAGAAGCTGAATATATTGCTGCCTCTAGTTGCTGTTCACAAGTGTTATGGATTCAGCATCAAATGATGGATTATGGGATCAACTTTCTTCATACTCCATTGTTTTGTGATAACGAAGCAGCCATTGGGATTGCCAAGAATCCAATTTATCATTCTCGGACCAAGCACATTGAGACACGGATTCATGCCATCCGTGATGCTCAAGAAAAGGGTTTCATTAATATTATTCCTATTGATACAAAACATCAAAAAGCAGATCTTTTCACAAAAACCTTTGATAAACCTCGTTTTAATGAATTGATTTCTATGCTAGGATTAATATCTTTCTGAAAATCTTTTCTGAGCAACACAACTGTTTAACCTGTATATATGTACATATTTTCTTTATGGTCTTGTTTGTCGTCTGCCTTGTGTCCCATATATCTTTACTTTTTATTCTTATTTTTCTTTTACTTTAGTTGTTAAGAAATTTTCTATTAAGTAAACTGTCAAATAAAAATTTCGGGGGAGATTAATGCTAATAATAAGTTTTAATTTTTATTCTCTCAGGAATTTAAGAAAATGAAGTAAGAAAAAGGGGACATCTTACGCTGGGATATGCATGATAGACTCATCCCAAAAACGAAGTAAACAAGTGATCATGCAGCTAAATTAAAGATCATAACTCAGTAATAAGGATTATCCTCATGATATTTTGGTCTGCACAAAGATATAAGTCCTGTCTAAAACTTGGCTGAGAGTTGCTAATTGATGTCTTGCTCTTGTACTGAGTTTTCTTTTTAGGATTAGATTATCGATGTGAAGCTTATGGTGTTTCCCACTGGGATGATGACTCGGTGATAACGCCCTCTAAGTCAAACATTAAATAATCTCAAATAGCCCATTACTGTATATACATTCATACTTTACATAAGAAAAGATGTGTGTTTATCTCCTCTGCTATGCGAAAGCATTGACCTGGAGTGATGATCTTCTCTGCTATGTGAAAGCATTGACCTGAAGCTCTCATCAACACGCCTAAATGATCTTCTCTGCTATGCGAAAGCATTGACCTGAAGCTCTCATCATTTAGTTATAGGTTGAGTCTGCATCTCATGTGTATACCTTGCATATATGTATGTCTGCATCTGTACATTATAATGTCCTATATGTATATATGCAAGTCATTGTGGTTGCATTAACTAGATTCAGTATAGTGATCAGGCAAAATCAATGATTATGCTCAATAAACCTTGATGACGAGACTAGTTCTTTATCAAATATCAGTGGGGACCAAGTTGCTGAGTTACTAAGACAATTCAGAACATGATAAATAGTTGCAGATCACGAGTTGAAAAGAACAGGGAATGGGTTTAAGCGGACAAACATATCAGCAATCTCGCTAAGTCATCATCCTCTGAAAACTTCGAGAAAACATGATATTATATCCTTCTTACCATTTATTGTTAATTTTAGTCTTATTTTATTTTTGTATATGAGTGTTGATATCATGGGGCAATAAAGTTTTCAAAAGGCAATTTTTTTATTTTTTATTTTATTATTATTATTATTATTTTTATTTTTATTTTTATTTTTATTTTTATTTTATTTTATTTTTATTTTTATTTTTATTTTATTTTTATTTTAATTTTAATTAGAGTTTCTTTAAGTTTCTGCGAAACTACAATTTCGCATAGCGAAATTGCAGTTCTGTTTAGGAAAATAGCAGATTCGCTAACACTTCTGTGTTGAGACGAATCTACAGTTTCGCCTTGCAGAAATTATAGTTTCACCTTGCAGAAACTATAGTTTCGCCTAGCCGAAACTATAGTTTCGCTTTGTCGAAACTATATTTTATTCCTCTGCGAAACTCCTATGTTCATAAACATAGTTTTGAATCAAATCACTCACTTTCGCAAAAAAACTACTTTCGTCGAAACTGAGTACTCTTTAGGGTTTTTCATAGACTTTTGTCTCAAATCTCGTCTCTGTCTTGTTCTGTTGCATATTGGACTTCTGATGTGAGTTATGAACTCAGAACATTAGTTTCTTAGGCTAATCTTTCCTGCATTTGACTGGATTGGATTATGTCGATTGGGTAGTCTCGCAGTTCATTCTGCGAAACTAACTCATCTTCTAGCGAAACTGAACGAAAGTTCCTTTGATAGAGCGAAACTATATGGTTATGCTGCTCGAGCGAACTTAACCGTTTCGTCAACAAAATTCAGTTTCGCCTAGTCGAATCTATCTTCATGTCTTGCCGAAACTATATGTTTTGTCTGTCGAAATTGTGTTTCTTTATTGTCTACTTTAAAATAAATACGGCAAAACTATAAATTCGCCTGTGCGAAACTATAGTTTCGTCTATACGAAACTATTTAATTTAAAAGAAATATATATTATTAATCAATTTTTAAGTTTATTTTATTTTATATGTATATATCTGTATTTCACTTTTTATTACCATTTGTTTATTTCATTACGTTTATAAATACTTAAATTCTAATTTTGTTTAATCTTTCTAACCTGGTTTGTTTGTCTGTCAGATCTAAATGGTGAATCTCAAGTTCGATGTACGAAACAATATCACAGCTATTCTAGATGATTCTCATCCTAAAGAAGCAGGATTTAGGGACTGTATCAGATGGCTGCAAAGATCCCCGATAGCATACGCCATCTCTCATTCTACTACTATCTATGATTTGCACATACGAGATTTCTGGCGAACCGCTGACTACAACACACGGGGAGATTCTGAGAGTATTATAGCTAAAGTTCTGGATCACCAGGTGACCATTACAGAAGAGATTATATCACGGGTGCTGAGATTAGAAGAAAACACTGGAGGTGACATTGATTTGACTGATCAGGAGGTGTTTGATGCTTTCCTGTATATGGGATATGAAGGTCCTCCTTTTGGGACTAGAAAGGAAATCAAAAAATCCTTTCTATCCAAGGAGTGGAGATACATTGCCCACGTTTTCATAATGTGCTTAGACCACCGAAAAGGTGGATCGGATGGACTGAACTTAGACTGGGCGAAAGCTATGGTTATATGCTGCAGAGGGGAGAAGGCTAACATAGCAAATCTTATATTTAGCTGCATGGCTGAAAACATAATGGCTCTGAAGAAGGATAAATGGCTGCTTTATCCCAGATTTCTTCAGATGATCATAGACGATCAAGTCCCCAACATCCAAAGACACGGAGAAGTCAAGAATCTAGTGTCGATGAATACTCGAATCTTTGCCGACTGTTGTGCTATCAGGCACGACTTCAGTGGTCGGATCACTCACTTGTGGGAAAACATGTATACTCCTGATCGATGGACTTACATCAGGAGGGTGATCCAATCTGAAGCCAGACGAACAGAGGAGACTAGAACAAGTCAGTCGGAGGCGGTAAAGAAAAGAAAGAGGTATGCTAAGGAGAAAGATTATAACTTTGAGAAAGAAGTGACTGAGATGGCGACTAAAGCTAGGATTGAGAAAGAAAAGAGGTCTAAGAAGAATTTTGATACTGGGGAGCAAGAGAGGAGGACAAAACAGAAGCATCAAACATTCTCTGAGCCCCTACAAACTGAGAGACACACCAGTTTGGATGAGGACGTAATCAGAAACCTCAACACCTCTCTCTCAAACGAATTAAGCATGATGAAGACCAAGCTGATGAATCAAGAGATGAGGGAGAAACAAAAAGATGAAGTGTTGGAGGGTATGCAGAAATGTTGGTTGATCAAAATAATTTAATCAAAAGATTATTGAAGGAGGTAAATGAATTAAAAGCTGCTGCCGGCCTGCCTAATCATTTAACTCAACATGAGTTAGATGATCTGACTGACACATCTAAGTACCCATTTCTGAATGTGGGTACTTCATCGAGGGCAGGAGAGGGCACCTCAGGGGCAGCAACTGAAGAAGCAGGAGGCTCTGGCAAGAGAACTAAAGAACCTGAAATGGAGAATATACAGACAGATGATGATGTGTTTGAAGCTGGATTTGTTGATTTGGAATAAATCTTGGGGATTTTACTGGAGAAAAGCAGATGGGAAAACAAGCTAAAACTGCTGAGCAACCCATTGCGAAGGGTCTGGTGGATGAGGAGGTAGAAGAGGAGCAGTTAGTTGATTATGACTCAGAGCCTGAATTTTATGAAGTGGATGAAAGACCCTTGACTTATGTGATCCAGAAGAGTGAGAATGAAAACGATCTTATTGAAATGGAAAAGAGCGATTGTTTTGTGAGGGAGAAGGAACCTGAAGAATTAACCCCTTTATTTCAAAATTTGGAAGGTCTGAACAGGAAAGAGGCGGATAAGAGGATTGTGAGCTGGAAATACAATCCCGACCTCAAAATGTTCATGATCAAGAGGAGAGGGGGAGGAATTACGTATTTACACAAGAGGAAGGCGTTTAAGACCTTGCCTAAGTGGGACTTAAGAAGATCGGCATCGTTGCCCCTTCTTGAAGCCCATCTGAGTGAACGAGCCAAGCTTCTAGAGAAAGAAATTAAAAATGGGCTCAACGATAACTTCGAAGCTTTTGGGTTTATGAAAGCAGAGAGAAAAAGATCGAAGAAAGACAAAGACTGGGTTACAGGAAAGGGGAAGATTGTGTTAAGCGTGAAGCCCCCAAAGACTGTTCAAAGGGTGAGATTGGCAGATCCCTCCCCTTCTCATCTTCAAGGGTTTGAGAAATGGTTCTACGACAATCAGACGGGGAGGTGTTATTAGAGTGAAGGGTGGTGTCGAATATCGAATCTTTGACCCTATGGAACTTTTTGGATTCTCAGACGAAGATCTGCTCATTCTATGTGAGAACCATATTAAAGCAGGAGCGGGAGAAGAGACAAGGAAGGAGGCTAGCTTGTTTATGATTATTGCAAACAAAGTCAGAGAAGTGAGGGCTAAGGTGAAGGAGCTAGCTGAAAAGATAAGAGCTGAAGATGATTTAAACATGGATATCCAGGATCTGACAAAACAATTTGCAGAAGCTAGTGCTCATCCCGATGGAGCTGTTAGAGCAGGAGGTGACCAAGGCAAATCAAGTGCTCAAGTTCAAGATAAGAAATCTACAGGAGCTGAACCAGATACATCAGGTGCAGGTGCGGGGGATGCTGGAGCTGAATAGAGATATCAAGACAAGTAGAGTGGGTGAGATCCAACCTAGGGGAGTATTGAAGATCGAGATAGGTTGGACTCACCATTAGATTAGTATTTGTTTACCTTTCTTTGTAATAGGATCTATATTAGTTTCCTTTTGTATGTTGTTTAGTTTAAATGTATATATATTGCTGTCTAGCGAAACTATGAGCGAAACTATAGTTTCGCTCACAGTCATCTAGATGTTCTCCCGGCGAAACTGTTAGTTTCTGCCGAGCGAAATTACTATTTCGCCAGTACAGTTTCGCCACCAGCGAAACTGTATGCAAAACTATGACAGCTATATATAGATTTCATTTTGCTCATTGTTAGTCATCCTTGCAAAAACCCTAATCGTGTATTACTGTTGCAAGAGGCTATTGTAAGCTTGTTCTTCCTGAATATATTGAGCTTGTTTCATTTCATTGTTGATTGTTCATCATTAAAACCTTATTTGAAAGATTTTTGGTATTATTTTGATCTTTATATCTTAGTGTTTGTTGTGTGTGTTTGGTATTGAACGATTCAAGCATTCTTCTGCACTGAAAACCGATCAAATGGACCTACAATGGTCATCACCTTCAGAGTCATTGGAGGGTAGAGCAATCTACTCAACATCTGAGTCACTGTCATCGTGGCGCCACTTCCTCTTCGTTGGCGCCACAGAGTCTTCTCGAGCCAGATGCCCAAACAGTCGCCTGACAGGGGGTTTCACCTGCTTCCCCCTGTACACCTTCATCCTACCTAAGGTGGTATCATCCATCACCTCAAGCACCACAAAATCCTTCTTCTCCTTAGGCAGCAAAGGGAGCTTCTAGTCAATGATCATCTTCATGAAGCGAGGGTACATGCAGAAGCTCTTTTTGCCCTTCGCCTCGATGTTCTCCACCAGATAAGTGAAGATCATCCTCGAGAAGCTGAACGGGTGGTTAAGCACCAATGCCACATAGGCGTTCTGCATCTGATCAGACAGCTCATCAAAGCCTCCCTTCCTTGAGGCAATGCACCTTAGCAGTACGTGGGCTAAGTACTTGAATTGGGGGCACAGGTTGCTCTTGTTGAGCACACCTGCGTTGATATCCCCCGACTACTTCGCCCGCAGAAAACAGCCTCAAACTGTTAGTGGGTGTAGTCGTGTGGCACATTCAGCATCATCCCCAAACTCTAAGACTATCCTGAGATCATCCTCAGTGATCTCTATGGCCTGTCCAAAAATGGGGCTCCTGATAAAGTGGGGCTACGTGGACCTGTCTACAACAGCGCTTTCCCAGAAAGCCTGCTGGACTGAATGGTATGGCGTGTATGGAGTCGATATAGCTCGGAAGATCCTCGATCTCCGTAAGAATGTAATGATGCCCGAGAACTCTGCCGCATTACGGGAGGTCAGATCCAGATGAGCACAAATGTTTGCTTTGTGCTCATAGTCCAACGACTCACCATCTGTTACATAATGTAAATAAACGTTAGTGTGTGTCAATGAGTAACAATTGATTCACTAGACTTGAAATCTTCTATTCTGTCATGCGAATGAACTGTGCCACTGAGATCTAGTCGTGCGAATGAGCTCATACGTACGACTGAGCATGCGACTGGACTTAGTCGTATGTTGTCCCACGCGTTTACATCAGTCGTGCGACTGAGCTCATTTGCATGGTTCAGTCATGCAATTGAGCCATTCATCCAGCTCAGTCGTACGATTGAGCCATTCGCACAGCTCAGTCGTGTGATTGAAGTTCATCAGGGTGTCCATTCGCATGACAGACTGTTCTGTTTTTCAAATTCAAATTTATTACAAAACTTGATGTTAGACTTCGTGGTTTGGCTCATTTGACTCGCACATGACCGACATAGCACCTAATAACTTTTATTTAAACATTATACTCAATTTTATAGGTTTCCTAGCGAAGTTAAGTCTTGGTTGAGTTTATGGCTCAAATTTGATTATTTAGGGCACGAACGGATTGAATCTTTGGAGTGAATATCGTTGCTCATTACCTAGATGAACACTAGAAATCTTTAGATCACAAAAGTTGGTAGTTTAGAACAAACAGAAGGCAATCGGGCAGAGTAACATTGCGATTTGCGATTTTGGGGCGATTGAGGGTGAATGAGATGCTGCGACCGACTCCCCCTCTATTTATACTAGGGTTTCCTCCAGTCGTGCGACTGAACCTATTCGCATACTTCAATTGGGCGAATGGATCCATTCACACTCTTCAACCATGCGATTGGCTCAGTCGGTCACATTCAGTCGTGCAACTAGGTTTCAGTCGTGCGACTGACTCATTCGGTCACATTCAGTCGTGCGACTAGGTTTCAGTCGTGCGACTAACTCATTCGGTCACCTCCATTCATCCGATTGGTTCATTCTTATGATCCAATCGTGTGTCTTTACTCATGCTTATGGTCCAATCACACGTCTGGTCAATACGTGTGGGTTAGTCGTGCGATTGGGCTCATACGTATGGTTCAATCGTATGGCTGGTCCATACTCACGGTCCAGTCGTGCGACTGACTCATACTTATGATTTGACTTTATAACCATTTGACACTTAGCCCAATTAACAATTGATAAGACATTTTGACCAGTGATCATCTCAGACATGACCATCTTAACTTAGAAAACTGTTGATCACCTCAGGCGTGATCCTTTTAACAACAAAACAATTTGTCACTTCAGACGTGACCCTTTAACATTTGAAAACTCGTTTGGTCACCTCAGCTGTGACCCCTTATAGTGATTAAATCCCGATAGAATTCCAATGCATAGTCCGACGTTTAATAACTAAACTAACTAGAAATTTAAACAAATTAAACAACTAGAACTAAAAGACAAAACTAAAACTTATTTTTGTAATTTTGGGTGAGGTTGAAATCCTAAGATAAGTATCTACCAGATTTTCCTTTCTAGAACAGTATAGCATCAAGTTACGTTGATCATAACTGGAACAATTCAATATGGAATAATACAGGTTTATCAAATCATTTAGGACATATTGCCAAAGTCTTTTGATGCTAGATTCTTGTTTTCATCAAGAGTCATTAGCAAGTTCAGGAAATCATACTAGTACTGTAAGATACACATAATGATTTGGACTTTCAAGAATTGCAGCTCACGATGATTGTCAGTATACTTGTCTTCTTAAATCCATACACAGATTTTTGACACATATTGGTGATGATTTAGGTTTAATTATTTCAACAAGCATTTGTGGATCCCACACTTATATGGTAATCAACATTCCTCAGGAGATTTTTGAGCGGTCTACGGGTATTTTGACAAGAAAAACTATTCTAAGAGCTTTCAAAGAGATGCAAAGCCTCAGGTCAGTGTCATCGCACAACAGAGAGGCACAAACAATAATGAATTCTAGAATATTAGGTTATGCTTATCCTCAGGTCAGTGCCACCGCACAACAGAGAGGCACACAACCTATCTTCTTGTTTGAGCAATTATATTCTTTTTGCACAGATCTCACCAACAACATAGGTTATTAGCTTGATTGCTTTTTGCATTTTTTATGTGTTTTGCTCATTTTTATGGTCATCCGCATACATTTGTGGCGTTTATTTTGCTCGTCACCCCTTATCGGAACTTCGTTGATTGTGTTAACCAGGGATAAGATGATAACCCACAGCTTGTTGAACAGCTTAGTTTGAGATTGAACTCACCAATGAAGTCTACTTATCTATTGTGTTAAATCTACCGACACATCATCTAATGATCTAGCAACCTCTAGGTCTACTTTCTCTGTGTTACCTTAGTAGTAGCTAGTTTTACTATCATTTTTCCTTTGATATTGCTTAGACTTCTCAGACTTATACTTTGAATTTTACATCTTAATCATTTAAATTCTTTTAAAGTCCCAAACTCTTTATTCTTGTGTGCTATCATTTTTCATAGTCATTGAATCAGTATCATAGATACGATCTCATTTCTATTAACTAGATTGTCCTCCTCCCTCATTTTTTTAAGTAATTAAATAAAAGAACTAGTTTAATACTAAACTAACCTATTCTCCCCCTAAAATTCTAAAACCGAAAATATTTTTTTGAGTTTTTGGATTTTATAGAAATAGGAAAGTAAAATAAGGAAAATAGAAGAAAAGAAAAAGAAAAAATTAACCGTTGTCGGATTAAGCATTTTCATCTTCTGGAATCACTTCACTTTTCTTTTTCATGACGTTGACCTCTAACAGATATTAAAATCTTGGTTTATCAAAAGCTTTGGTGTAGAGGTCACCGCGTTGAAAATTCGTATTTACTTTAACAACATCGATTAAATTCTTTTTAAAACAATCACGTATAAAATGATATTTAATTCCGATGTGTTTCGTCTTAGGATGTTGGACCGGATTTTTAGTGATGGCTATACCTGCAGAAATATCAACAAATATAGGAGTGTTAGAGAATTTCAAACCGTAGTCCCGCATTTCTGTTTAATCCAGATGATCTGTGAACAGCAGCCTGCAGCAGCAACGTATTAAGCTTCACAAGTTGACAGAGCAACCGATGTCTGCTTCTTACACTGCCACGTGACTAATCTTCTCCCAAAGAATTGACATCCTGCTGAAGTGGACTTGTAGTTCATTTTGCATCCGCCATAATCCGAATCACTATACGCCGTAAGCTCAAAGTCATCATCATGAGGATACCACAACCCCAGTGTTGGAGTACCCTTCAGATAACGAAATATCCTTTTGACGCCTATGAGCTAGTTGACTTTAGGTTTCACCTGATATCTGAAGCATAGACATGTCGCATACATGATATCAGGTCTTGAGGCAGTGAGGTACATAAGAGGTCCGATCATTCCTCGGTACATAGTGCCATCCACCAAATCAACATTTTCGTCTGGTGCGGCGTCATGGTTTGTAGCAAGTGGAGTCCCAGCTACAGAAGCATTCTCCATATCAAACCGATTGAGAATATCGCCTACATACTTAGTCTGAAGGAGAAATATCCCCTTTGGTGTCTGATCCACCTGTAACTCGCGAAAGAACTTGATCTCACCCATGGCATTCATCTTAAATTCTACTTTCATTACTGCTTCAAATTCTTTACATAATGCTTCGTTTTTGGAACCGAAGATTATGTCATCAATATAGATCTGAACTAGCAGTAAGTCACCATCCTTTTCTTTGATGAACAGTGTACAGTCAATCACTCCTCTGTGGAAACCATGTTTCACAAGATGAGTCGAGAGTTTCTCATACCAAGCTCTTGGGGCTTGGTGGAGCCCGTAGAGAGCCTTATCTAGTTTGTAAACTCTGTCCCAATGATACGGATCCTCAAATCCTTCAGGTTGACTAATGTACACTGTCTCCCGGATCTCACCATGAAGGAATGCACTCTTTACGTCTAATTGATAGACTTTGATCTTCATGTAAGATGCATAGGCTAGGAATATACGGATTGCTTCCATTCTTGCCACCGGTGCAAACACTTCATTGTAATCAGTGCCCTCGACTTGTCAAAATCCTTGAACTACAAGTCGAGCCTTGTTTCTTATTATGACCCCTTGGTCATCTTTCTTGCACTTCAAGACCTATTTGGTGCCAATGACCTTAGCACCTTTAGATCTATCTACTAGAGTCCATACTCCCAACTTCTTGAATTGAAGAAGTTCTTCTTGCATGGCACTCACCCATGCCTCATCGTTTAGAGCTTCACTAACATATTTTGGCTCAAATTGAGACATAAAACATCGATGTGCACCATCGTGAAGATATCCCTTTTCCATTACTGAGGCATAATCAGCTGAGTATAGCTGATTTCTAGTCTGGACTCCTGATCTAACATCTCCAATGGCATTATCCAATGGATGATAAACATTTAGTCAAGATCCAGGAGTGATGGGTACAACTACCTCATTTTCCAGATTGTGAACAGCAGGTTCATTATCAGAGGCATTGGGAGTGTGAGGTTTTGAAGTGTTAGAGGCATTAATATCAGATGCTTGTGTACTTTCAGTAGTAGGAACCTGTTGCCCATGATCCACCTGATCATTTTCTCCGTCTTCATCATCAGAGGAGGAGTCACTTACCTCAAGTGCTCCCCTTGAAGGACTAGAAGACTCACCTTGTGAAGTTGAAGTTGTTGGATCCAGTGATGGTGTGTTTAATTCTTCGTACATCATTCTGGTCGATAACTCATCCTCAGGAGGAGAGAGAGGGATGTTGAAGGATTTAAAGAATCAATCATAGTCAAAAAAGAAAGAGGGTCCTTTTCCAGCAAAGGGGTGGTGTATCTCTGTACATCAACATTGCACCATACTTCTACTAACTCGTTGAGTTGTTGTAAACTCTCTTATTCGGTATGTTGTATCCTAGGAAAATCCCTTCTTCAGCCTTCTCGCTGAATTTTCCTGACTGAGTTTTCTTCAGCAGTGTACATGGTGCACCAAATGGTTTGAGGTACTCTAGATTACGTTTATGTCGTTGGAGTAACTCATAACACGTCTCACTATGACGCTTGACCATCAAGACTCGATTAAGGGTGTAACATGCATTGGCTACTGCCTCGTTCCAAAATTGGATAGGCAGTTTCGAGTCTGCTAGCATCGTCCGGGCTGTCTCTATTAAGCTATGATTCTTTCTCTTAGCAACCCCGTTTATTTGAGGAGTGTAGGCAGATATGAATTGATGCACAATTCCTTTTTCTTTGCAGAATTCCTCCATCCATTGGTTCTTGAACTTGGTGCCGTTGTCTGAGCGAACTTGCCTTACCTTCAGCTTGTAGAGTGATTTCAATGTGGTTACTAGTTCTTTGAATGATTCAAATGTCTTTTATTTGGATTTCAAAAACATCACCCAAGAAAATCTTGAATGATCATCCGTAAATACATAGTAGTACAAATCACCTACAATGCTCTTTGTACTGATTGGGCCAAATAGATCCATGTGAAGAAGCTTAAGAGGCAGGTCAATTGAATGAACGTTCTTTGCCTTGCAAGACTTCTTTGTTTGTTTCCCTTTCTTACATGCGACACAGAAATCCGCTAGCTGGAAGTTTTGAATATTTACTCCACGCACTAGATCATTCTTGATCAAGTGATTCATCTTCCTAGGATTAATGTCCCATTCTCCTATGCCAGGAAATGGAGTCTTTTTCTGTTGCCTTTGACAAGAAGCATTGTACTTGATGATCGGTTGTGGAGGCCTTTGAGAGGTCCAAGACGTACAGATCGTTATATCTTGAAGCTGACATTAACACTTGGTCCTCCGGAATGACATAGTCCTTTTTCAGAACATAGCACTTCTTGTTGTCAAATACAACTTTGAACTCTTTGTCGCATACCTGTGAGAAAGAAAGTAAGTTATTTGAAGTTGTTGAACATATTTTACCTTATCAAACTTCACTTTCTGGTTTCCCACTTCTCCTTGTGCCGTGATGTAACCTCCTTTATTTCCAGCAAATGAAACGTGTCCTCCTTTAATTTATTTGACATTTGACAGGAGTGACAGGTTTCCAGTCATGTGCCTTGATGCACCGCTATCAACAATCCAGGTATTCAAAGAAGCACTATAGCGTACACCCTGTATATTCAAAGAAAATGATTAGTTCAAGTTAGGGACCCAAGCCTTAACTGGCTTGGGTGACCCAGAGGCATCACACATCATAAACTCTACCCACTGTCTATTTGAGGAAGAGGGCAGATCATTCTTCTTCTTGTTCTCATTTTTAGATACGGACTTGATTTTTCTTTCCATAAGCCAGTTTTATGTAAGGTCTGTTTGTGATAAACAGACGATTGGCTTATAGTTTGAATTTTAGGTTCAGAGGTTCTTTTTGGTGGAGTAATTGATCTTCTTTTTGAAGAACTTGGTATTGAATCATTAAGTTCAATCTTCTTTCTTGGTGTCTGATAATAAGAATATTTAGAAGCAATGTGTCCATACTTTCCACAAGTGTAGCAAGATCTGCTTTCGACATGTTAGTTAAACTGTTTATGTTGGGAAGTATGTGACGCAGGTGTGAATTTAGTTTCTTTAGGTTTTGACACTTCTTATTTAGATGTTTTGACTTCTTTAACAAAATTCATTGTTTGAACATGTTTAACATCTTTACCCTTTTGTTTATTTGGACTAAGACATGGTGCTCGAGCTTGGTTAAATTGCTTGGTCTTTTTGGGTTCTAAATTAGACATGTTTGAACTTGACTCCACCTTAACCTTTGCAAATTGTTCATCCAAATTAACAATAGGCATTTTACCTTTTGACTTCAAAGTGGCCTCCTTCTGTTTAGTGATAGATTCAACAGGTTTACTTATAGAATCTAGATCACTTACAAGAGGAGTGGACATCACATGATCCTTGATTGGGTTATTATTAATTGGTTTGCATTAACCATTCAACAAGGTCTCATGTGGTGGTGGAACCACTTTGTAACCCAAACCCTCCTCGTGGTTTCGTTCTTTCACTAAGTATTGAACTATGTGAGAAGAACTAGTCCAACTGTGTAGTTTCTGTTTTAGTGAGTTGAATTCGACTTCCAAAACTATTTTCTTTCTTGGTTTCTTCCAAGGAGTTTAGATAGAACTTTATGTTATTTGCTTGGTTAAAGGCCACAACTTCGGTTTCCCTTAGTTGTTTATTTAACAGTTCTATTTTCTCTTTATAACTATGCTCATTCTTTTTTAAAATTCGGTTAGCTTCTGTGCATAGTTGTAAGTCATTTACTAAGCTATCGTTATGATCTAATAACCTAGCAAATTTGGAATCTATGCTATCCCTAAATTTATTATATTTAGAACAAGCATGATTATCAAAGAGTTGGTCTATGGAACTTACCTGAGAAGGTTCAGTTGAATCAGCCATCATCGTAGAGTTTGACTGTTTGGGTGCTGGTGATTCTGAACATGTAGAGCTGGGACCTTCTTCATTTGGGTGAGTGACCACAGTAGCAGTATCTTCATGATCTGACATTACAAGTTCCACTGCTATATCATCTTCGCTTGCAGATTCGTCATCCAAACCCTCAACACATGCAATGTTGGATTCTCCCGGAGACACAAAGCGAAAGGTCCAATCTTGTCCTTCATCGTCTTGTGCTGTCAAGGCCTTAGGGTCCTTGCTTGAAGATGCAGCCACATTGGTGGGTTTATCTTGACGATTGAAGGTGGAGAATGGATTACCATTACCTGTCTTCTTGGGCTTCACACATTCGCGTTTGAAGTGCCCATTTTCTCCACAGTTAAAGCAGTTAACTTTGGTTTTGTCAAACCAAAGGTTGTATCTTTATGTCTATCAAGTTTTGTCCGGTCTTCTTAACAAACTTCTTCACCCTCTTGACAGCACTAGCCAATGCCCGCATAATGTCCATCCTTTCGAGCTCAGTTTCATCTACCTGCTCGTATTCTTCATCTGCCAGATGGCAGTTTCCAATCTTCCTCGCAACTAGACCGTCATAGGAGTGAACGACGGCTGCCAGAAGATCCATATGCTCCTTTGCTACCTCTGCAGTCACATTACCGAGATTCTCGGTCTTTAGTTTCGTAGCATTGGCTTCAGGTGCTATGTATTGGGTGCATGATGACCCTGAAGTGTCAGATCCTGAAGTTATGGCTTAGGACAGAGCAGCTGAACTGGAGACAAATGCTGTTTGGATTGGGGCTCCAGAAGTTTTTGGTTGAGGAGTTGAGTTGTAAAGTGACGGGTTCTGATCATATGAACTTTTCTGGGATCTGTACTTCATCCTCAACTCTTCTTCTCTCAGCTTCAGAATGAAATCGTTGATATCCAACTTTGCCAGCATATCATTCTGTCTAAGGTTTGACACAAACGAAACCCACTTCTCTGGCAGTCCATCTGCGAAACTTGACACCTTATCTTCTATAGACGTGGTAACTCCATGAGTGTGCAGCTCACTCATCAAGTGGTAGAAGCGGTCAATAATGTCGTCCAGACTCTCTTTTCCTATTGAAGAGAAGTTATCAAACTCCTTCTTCAAAGCCTTTGCCTTTAATGCCTTCAACATCGCATTCCCATCATACTGTTTTTCCAGAGCATCCCATAACTTCTTGGCTTGTTTATTCTCAGAAAACGGATGGAATATATCCTTAGGGATTGATTGGGTTAACAAAGCATACACCTTCTTCCCTGCATTATACTTCACCTTCTGGCTATCAGTCATGCCACCCAACACAAGTTTTACTGCATCAGCACAAACCGGCATGCTATACCCAGTCTCGATTGATTCCCACAGATTAGGATCAACTCCATTTAAGTATATCTCAAACCTTTGCTTCCATTGTGGGTAATCATCTAACGTTATGAGCTTAGGTGGCTTATTGTGATTACCAACTTTGTTTTCCAGAAGCAATAGATTCTGGATCCGTGAATCCCTTCTGACAGTGAAAGTTGAATATTGATCTTCCATTTGTATAAACTTGAGACTTGGAGAACAGAACAATTTCAATCGTACGAATGGACTATACAAATGGTTCACTCGTGCGAATGAAGGATGCGAATGAATTCAATCGTGCCATTGGATTCAGTCGTGCGTATGAACTAGCCAAATGGACTCAAACGACTGGAGCTGTTCAGTCCTACGAATGAGGGATGTGACTAAGTTCAGTCGTGCGAATGGAGTGTACGAATGAGTTCAATCATACGAATGAGCTATTCGTGCGACTGAAGGCTGCTATTTTGAAAAATTCAAGGGTTTTTGATATTTTGACTCAAAAACATGAGTTTTACGAACCCTAATCTGCCGTAATACGAAAAACGTGAACTTTTTGATCTGGAGACGTCGAAAACACTGTTTTAACCAAAAAGATGGTGTTTTTGAATGAAAAACGTGATTTTTACACCAAATCGATCGAATCGCACGCAAAATCAAGAGCCAAAGCTCTGATACCACCTGTTAGGACCGTGTACGTACGGAGTACTAACTGATTCTATGCGTATTCCACTCAAATAGTGCGGAATCCTATTTGATTGGCGATCCAATCAGTGAGAATGACAATCTAATCAATCCTTACGATGAAACAAACGTTAAGAACGAACTAGAACTGATCAGAGATGAACAATGAAGTTGGAATGGTGAACAGGAACTCTCTGGACGGCCATGGTATGTGTATATTTGAAGTGTTTTTGTTTTTCCACGAATAAGTGGTATTTATAGGTTTGGTGTCTTCATTCGTGCGACTGAACCATCAGCATGGTTCAGTCGTGCGACTGAAGCATGCGGTTGATCCATCTGCACAACTGAAGGTCCAGTCGTGCGACTGAGTCAATCTCATGTCACAATCGTGCGACTAATCCAGTCTCCTGGTTCAGTCGTGCGACCGGTCCATTAGCATGAAGTGTTCATGCATATGATCCATTAGCATGGTCCATTC
Source organism: Flaveria linearis (assembly GCA_024085815.1). Classification (NCBI taxonomy): domain Eukaryota; kingdom Viridiplantae; phylum Streptophyta; class Magnoliopsida; order Asterales; family Asteraceae; genus Flaveria; species Flaveria linearis. The sequence goes on along the minus strand of CM044005.1, from coordinate 96,115,911 downwards.
GCATGAGAACTTCATACAATTCACAAACCTATATAGTTAGTTCAATATGCGTTATCACACGATAAAAAATGAAACATTAAACATTATAAGCATCAACCACATATTGTATTTCATTTATACCCATTCAATTACAAATATGTAAGACATGAAAGACGTTTTACATTAAGCTCCTAAACTAGGTACATATGTATCAACAAATCTGAAGTGTACACATTGCAACAAACTCGGTCACACAATTGAAAGATGTTTTGAAATTGTTGGCTATCCACAAGGTGGTAAGAATAAATCAGGTCAAGGGGCTAATCAAGGAAATAGAAATCTAAATTCAAATAACTCTATGTCTAATAAACTTATTCAGTCACCCTCGTTGAACAATAACTCTTCTACTCCATCTCTTACACCTGATTAGATATCTAGATTGTTGGGACTGTTAAATGACAACGTTGGTGAAAATACTTCCAGCAGTAATGTAGGAGGTAATTTTAGTCAACCATATATCGCAAACTGTATTTTATACATGTTTATGGATTTAACAGTGGAGCCAACTCTAATACATCACGCTGGATTGTTGACTCAGGTGCAAATCAAAACATGATAATGCGTGACACAGGCTTATTTAATCAAATAGATGTTTCAAACTGTAATATAACAGTAAGGTATCGAAATGGTAATAATGCTCGTCTAACAAAAATTTGGTCCTTTAAACTTTATGAAAAATGTTTAAAATGATGTGTTCGTTGTACCTGAGTACTGTGCTAACCCGATGTCTGTGTACAAGTTAGTCTCTGATTGCAAACTTCAAGTTTTGTTTGATGACACCAAATCTTATATTCAGGATTTACTTACAAAAAAAACACTGGTGACTAGTAATCAGGTTGATGGTCTTTATGTGTTGGGTGATTCTCTAAATTATATGGAGGTGTGTGCTTTAGTTCTGTTAGACCTACAAATGTATGGCATCCTAGGCTTGGTCATCCATCTAATAATGCCTTGTTTGTGTTAAAAGATGCTCTTAAAATCCAATCTCTATCTGACCAAATGCCGTGTGATGTATATCACAGATCTAAACAACATTGAGTTCCATTCCCTTTAAGTGACCATAAATCCACAAGAGTTGGTGACTTAGTTTACTTAGATGTGTACGGGCCCTATAAAGTGCAAAGCAGAGAAGGGTATTGATATTTCCTCATAATAGTAGATGATTTTTCAAGAGACGTATGGGTTTGTTTACTCAAACAAAAAGCTAAGGTGTTTTACAATCTTAAAACCTTTTTTAATATGCTAAACAATCAATTTGGAAAAAACTGTAAAAATATTTAGAAGTTATAACATGCCTGAATTTATAAAAAATCAAATGAATGATTTCTATCAAAATAAGGGCATTCTTCATCGGACATCCTGCATCTATACCCCTCAACAGAAAGGGTTGGTAGAAAGGAATCATAGGCATTTATTGAATGTGGCCATGTCATTAATGTTTCAAAGTCGTTTTCCCTTTTATTTCTAGTCTGAGTGTGTTCTACCAGCCGCATACTTGATTAACAGGACTTCCTCTCTATGTTGAATGGAAAAACCCCATATGAAATAAAGTTTGGCTTTTGTCCCTCTTTAGAGCACCGTAGAATTTTCGGTTGTCTTTGTTTCAGCACCATATTAAACAATACAAATAAGTTCGGGAGTCATGCTGAAAAGTGTGTCTTAATAAGATAATCGAACCAAAAGAAAGGATACAAATTATGAAGTCTTGACTCTATTCATATTATTTTTTCAAGAGATGTCAAATTTTATGAGTCAATTTTTGCTTTCATAAACAACAAAGATCTTTCTAATTCTGATATAACAAATGGTTATGAATTAAATTCTTTAAACTTTTTTGATAAGTTTGAAACAAGTCAATCTGAGAATCATAAAGGTGAAGAATCCGATGATGAGGAAAGTGAACCGAGAGATACTACCTCTTGTCAGCCACCTACCACTAGTGGTGTGACTGAGAATGGCACGGCTGATTCTTAGCAACCAACCCAGGTGGGATGCCCACTAGAAATAATGAGGTAGACAAGGTTGGTAGGGTTAATGATGAAGAAGTCTCTCCTGAGGATTTTGATGATCCTACTGTTCATTTTAGAAAATCCTCTCGACAGTCTATGTTTCCAAAAAATTACAAGATTTTGTTGTCAAAGTAAAAGTCAAGTATGGGTTTGAAAAGTAGTGAATTATTCTAAGTTGTCATAGAAGAATTTATGTTTTACCTCTTCATTAGACAAAACTAATGAACCTAGGAATTTTAGTGAAGCTGTTTTAGATAATAACTGGGCGAATGCGATATCGAAACAATACCTGGACTCTTGTAGATCTTCCAGCCGGTAGAAAAACTATAGGGTGCAAATGGGTATACAAAATTAAGTATAGGTCTACAGGTGAGATTGATCTTTAAAAAGTTAGGTTAGTGGCTAAAGTTTATAGTCAACAGGAGGGTAAAGTTTTTGAGAAAACCTTTTCCTGTGCAGTGAAAATGGCAACTGTTCGTCTAATAATTAGTCTTGCGATTAAAAAAATTGGCCCTTGTACCAATTGGATGTTGATAATGCCTTCTTGTATGGAGATCTTAATGAAGAGGTTTGTATGAGTTTACCCGAGGATTACTTTTCAAAAAATGAGCCAAAAGTATGCAAGTTAAACAAGTCTTTCTATGGTCTTAAACAAGCCCCAAGAATATAGAATGAAAAACTTGTTGGTGTGTTACATAGTCTTGGTTTTAAACATAGTCGATGTGATCATTCTCTCTATATTAATCTGTGGAGTTTGTCATAGTTTTTCTTCTTGTCTATGTGGATGACTTTGTTGTCACAGGTAACACAATTGATGAAATTAATAAGGATAAGAAACTGCTACATTCCACATTTAGAGTTAAGGACCTTGGTTCCTTAAAATACTTTCTTGGTTTAGAAGTTCTTAGGACTGAAAAAGGTGTTTGTTTGTCTTAAAGTAAGTATAGTATGGAATTGTTGTCTGAGTTTGGTCTTAGTGCTTGTAAACCTGTGAAATCCCCTCTTGAACAAAATTTGCTATTACTACTTTTTGTAAAAAAGACGAGTCATCTCTGAAAAATATTTTTGGCTATCAAAGGTTACTTGGTAAGTTGATTTACTTGTCACATGCACGTCTAGATATTTCATACTCTGTGCAGTTTCTTAGTCAATTTATGCACAAACCTACTCAATCGCATTTGCAGCTTGCTCTTAGGTTGCTTTGATATTTAAAAGTTTCTCGTGATCGTGGTATTCTGCTGAATAAAGGGTCTGGTTTAAACCTAACGGCTTATGCCGACTATAACTGGGCAAAGTGCCTTAGTTCCAGGAGCTCTGTAACTGGATATTGTATTATGATGGGCAACTCTTTAATCTCGTGGAAGAGTAAGAAACAACAGACTGTTTCTCGCTCATCTGTTGAGGCAGAATATAGGGCAATGTGTGTTGCCACGCGTGAGTTGATGTGGTTAAAAAATGTCCTTGAGAAATTAGAGGTGGTTGTAGATCTGCCCATTTGGTTTTTTTATGATAGCAATGCTGCTTAGTCCATTGCCGCTTAATCATGTGTTTCATGATAGGACAAAACATTTTGAAATTGATTTGATTTTTCTTAGGGAAAAAAACTCCTTAGAAGTTAATAAAACTGAATCAATTAAGTCTGAAAATCAACTTGCAGATGTTTTTACCAAAGGCCTTTTTTGTAAATAAACATAATCATTTGATTAATTGTCTTCAAATGTATGATGTGTTTGGTTGTTCGAAGGGGTGTTAAAAAGGGGTAATCTTGTCCTTCAATTCAATAACCAAACTTATTTCTTTTATTTGTGTCTAATGTGTTTTTTTCTTTTGCTGCTGGGCTTGGAGCTGTTGGGTTTAGAGCTGCTGGGCTTGGAGCTGCTGGGCTTGGAATTGCTGGGCTTGGAGCTGCTGGGCTTGGAGCTGCTGGGCTTGGAGCTGCTAGGCTTGGAGCTGCTAGGCTTGGAGTTGCTGGGTTTTAGTGTGTTCTTGTCGGGTTGTTTGTTGAAGATCCACTACAACCCGTTTCTTATCTGAGTTACACGCGGGTTGTAGTGAGTTGGATATATCCATATTCTACTTTGGGTGTATATATATTCTATTGTGAATGGGCTTAAGGAGATAACACACATTTTTTCATGTCATTCTCTCTAGAACTCTCTATTGTTTTCGTATTCCTAAAGTTAGGGTTTATAGTTCTTTCTTAGTTATGATTGTGTTTCTGAAGTTCTTGTTATTGTTCATCGTTCTTATGAACTAGTCTTTGTTCTGATTTCTGTAATCTCATGTTATTCAAGTTGGTTGTTTTGTTATTACGAGTTCTTGAGATCTTGAGTTAATTTCATATTTTTGACAACTACCCCTATTCTTCATCGGTCTTGGTTCTTCATCTCTTTCGTTTATGCAATGCTAATTTCATGGTCGGAATCACAAACCGAAACGTTCCCAGAACATGTTCGTACCGCGTTATGGTATAGGCGATCTAGATCAAAAATCGTGGCATCACTAGCGAACCATTTAAGTATGTGCTTGACACCTTGGAAATAAAAAAAAGTACCCAAATCCTTAAACACAAATGAGAGGGCAAGCGCCCAGTCAAATCCATTACGAACACAAAAAAAAGTACTTAAACAGACACTATAGTTAAATACTATTTCAAGACTGATCGTGGAAGCAAAGCCTAATTGTACCTGGCAGTCCAACCGATCACTTAATGAATTTGTATATCTCATTCATGAGTTAATATTGCACTACAGGTCCAAACTACCATGGTCGAAAGGTACATGGCCTGGAAAATTTCAGTTTGTTTTGTTTATAAATCAAACTAGTTTGGTCCCCAGACGCGCGTTGCGCGTCATGAAGACGGGCTAAGCGGAGGCTCAGAACTCTGTCATCATAGCCACAAGCTAACACTTTCAGTTATGGCTGCTAACCATAAACGGTAGCCACGCCAAAGCAACCCGAAACCATTTTTTGAATATCATCATAGCCCGACACTATACTAAATTCAAAATGTACACCAACATACAACATGTACATGTCTGAGATTAAGACAGTTTCATCGTCACCGACTTGAAACAAAGCACCGATTCATTTTTCCGAATGCAGCATGTGATGAATGGGGCTCAGAACCGGATTTCAGTTATGGCTGCTAACCGTAAACGGTAGCCACGCCAAAGCAACCCGAAACCATTTTTTGAATATCATCATAGCCCGACGCAAGCGTTTTCAAGGGGCATAAAACAAACCTGGTGTAATATTTGCTCACAGAAAGCACAAGATTAAACAAAACTGCATCCCCAAGCAAAGCATAAATGACACCAAACCTCACACACCAGCGAACCTCATAAACATAAACAATTGTTTCAAGACCGATCATGATCAACATACAGCACCATGCAAGAGCCTTAATAAGTAAGGTGACAACTTGCAATAATAGATAAATTGGAAACATAGTAAGTTCAGTATATCTTACTTCTCTATGTAGTTCTCTAAATTCTCAAATATACAATCAAATTTGCATTTTGTTTGAAAAAATATATCCGGTCTTTTTTTCCCTAATATGTTCATCACGGATGTAGGTTAGAACAAAAGGGTATGTTGAAGAAAATGTATACAAAAAGAAACAAACCTCGTATGGAGGAAGACCAGTCTCGCCATCAACATTATAAACTGAAATGCCCATTAACAATCTAAACAAAGGCTCAGAACTTTGTTATCATAGCTACAAGCTAACACTTTCAGTTATGGCTGCTAACCGTAAACGGTACCCACGCCAAAGCAACCCGAAACCATTTTTTGAATATCATCATAGCCCGACACTATACTAAATTCAAAATGTACACCAACATACAATATGTACATGTCTCAGATGAAGACAGTTTCATCGTCACCGACTTGAAACAAAGCACCGATTCATTTTTCCGAATGCAGCATGTGATGAATGGGGCTCAGAACCGGATTTCAGTTATGGCTGCTAATCGTAAACGGTAGCCACGCCAAAGCAACCCGAAACCATTTTTGAATATCATCATAGCCCGACGCAAGCGTTTTCAAGGGCATAAAACAAACCTGGTGTAATATTTGCTCACAGAAAGCACAAGATTAAACAACACTGCATCCCCAAGCAAAGCATAAATGACACCAAACCTCACAAACCAGCGAACCTCATAAACATAAACAATTGTGATGGGGGATTGATATAATTGAGTGAAAACAAATAACCGATGGAAAAGAACAGATCAAACAATAGTCAAATTGATGATTAGAAAGGGAATGTTTGAAGAAAATAAGAAAGGGGTACACTAAAATTGAATGGAGAAGACGATTACATCCAGGGCGTTGCCCTATTCCTTGACAGAAATGTCAGGCCCACTAACTAGCTAACCAAAAAATTATCCCCTCCCTTACAATATTCCCTTTCTATCTATTATAACTTTTTCTCCAAGAGAGCTTTTAGCCACTTTTCCCTTTTCCCCTTCTAGTATAGACTAATAACTCTTTAGGTCCCTCATGATTTGTATCATTGCCCACCCCTTCAAGAATAGTCTTGTCCTCAAGACTAAAATTTGGAAATTGGCCCTTGATCCATGCAGCATCTTCCCATGTGGCGTCTTCCACTGATTGGTCCTGCCATTGGATCAGCCATTGGTCTACAGGGTTTGTTCCACTGTTAAGAATACGATGATCCAATATAGAATTGGGTAAGAGAGGAGGAGAAGTTGTCATATCCAAGTCAAGAGGCAAAACAGGCTCGACGGGTCTGGACACAGCTTTCTTTAATAGAGAAACGTGGAAGACCGGATGAATTTTTGAAGTGTCCGGAAGGTTGAGTTTATAAGCAACCGGACCAATCTTATCCGCAATTTGAAATGGTCCGAAAAATTTAGCTGCCAACTTCTGATGGATCCGTATGGAAACAGAAAGTTGGCGGTATGGTTTCAACTTAAGATAAACCCAGTCCCCATTTGAAAAATGGATATCACGTCGATGTTTGTCGGCTCGTGATTTCATTGTGCTTTGAGCATTAGAAAGATGAAGCTTGAGTTGTTTTAAGGCTTCATCACGGTCTTGAAGTTCACGAGCAACTGCCTCCACACGGATTTCTCCTGGAAGAAACTGAAAAACAGAAGGAGGAGGTCGACCATAGACGGTTTCAAAAGGAGTGGTTCCTGTTATGGCATGAAAAGTCGAATTATACCAGAATTCTGCCTAAGGTAACCAAATAGCCCAATTCTTTGGTTGATCAATTGCAAAACAATGAAGATAAGCCTCCAGGCAGCGATTAATAACTTCCGTTTGTCCATCCGACTCCGGGTGATAAGCCGAGCTCATTTGAAGTTTAGTACCCATGGAATGAAAAATTTCTTGCCAAAACTTGCTAAGAAATAAAGGGTCTCTGTCACTGACAATAGATTTAGGGATGCCATGGTGGCGTATAACTTCTTTAATAAAAATTTCAGCCACCGATTTGGCGGTATACGGGTGCTTGAGGAGAATGAAGTGGGCATACTTAGATAGCCGGTCAACCACCACTAATACAACCGTGAATCCTCGAGAAGGAGGTAAACCAACAATAAAATCCATAGATAAGTCTTCCCAAATCAAATCTGGAATGCCTAATGGTTGTAAAAGACCCCCGGGAACCACGGTACTAGCCTTACAGCGTTGGCACACGTCACATTCACGAATGAAGTTCTTAATAGTGGTGGTCATACCTGCCCAATAGATGTTTGCCGCCAATCGACGGTAGTTGCGGTAGAATACGGAATGACCCCCCGTAGCGGTGACGTGAAATTCATGTAAAAGGGCGGGAAGGAACTACGATTGACGGGAGATGACCAGCCTGTCCCGATAAAATAAAACACCCTGTTTGACTGTGTAGCCTGGATGATCCGCAGGTGAGGACAAACATTTGGCAGTCAACGCTTGAAGATTAGCATCTTGTTTAGCCTCCTCAACTAATAAAGCTCCATGCAGCCAAATTGGTGACGAAAGAACTTGATTAAATTGACCCGAGTCAGCACGAAGAGATAACGCGTCTGCTGCATGATTTTCACGTCCCGGTTTATATTGGATATCAAAATCATACCCCAGCAGTTTGACTACCCAATTTTGTTGATCGGAGGAAGAAATACATTGTTGGAGAAGGAATTTAAGGCTCTTTTGGTCAGTACAAACTATGAATTTTGTACCCAACAAATAAGGGCGCCAATGTTGAACCGCCAATACCAGAGCCATTAACTCTCGTTCATAGGCGGACTTGGCTAGATTTCGATCACTTAATGCTTTGCTGAAATAGGCAATCGGTTTTTATGCTGCATGAGGACTGCTCCGATGCCACACCCGGATGCATCACATTCGACCACAAAAGGACTGTTAAAATCCGGTAACGCGAGTACGGGAGCAGAAACTAGCGCATGTTTTAGGCTGTCAAAAGCTTGCTGAGCAACAGGATTCCAAACGAAAGAGTCTTTCTTAGTTAACGCAGTCAAAGGGCGCGCAATACTGCCATAATCTCGCACAAACTTACGGTAGTATCCTGTCAGCCCCAAAAAACCGCGAAGTGCTTTGATGGTTTTAGGGATTGGCCAGTCGAGAACAGCTGTGATCTTTTTGGGATCCATCGCAACCCCTTGATCGTCAATAATATGCCCCAAATAGTCAATGGACTGTTGTCCGAAACTACATTTCGCAGCATTCATTCTGAATTGATGATCCGATAGGGTCTGAAAAACTTCTTCTAAGTCACGAAGATGATCATCCCAGGTGGGACTATAAACGAGGATGTCATCAAAAAATCACAACTTTTCGTCTTAACAGAGACCGAAAGATATCATTCATGACAGCCTGGAATGTGGCCGGAGCATTCATAAGGCCGAACGGCATTACGAGGTACTCGTAATGGCCATCATGAGTATGAAAGGCTGTCTTTTCGATGTTGTCGGGGCGCATACGTATCTGGTTGTAACCTAATTTCAGGTCAAGTTTAGAGAAAAAGGTAAAGCCATGCAGCTCATCAATGAGTTCCTCGACTACGGGGATAGGATATTTATTAGGAATGGTGGCATTGTTTAGGGCGCGGTAGTCAACGCACATGCGCCACGTGTTGTCCTTTTTGCGAACCAAAATTACCGGGCTGGAGAACGCACTAGTACTTGGTCGGATCATGCCCATGCTCAACAGTTCTTGGACTTGGCGCTCAATTTCAGTTTTTTGTACATGAGGGTATCGGTAGGGACGAACACAGATTGGGTTATGGTTGATGAGGTCAATCCCATGTCATGGGATCGAATTGGAGGAAGTGTAGAGGGAGGTTCAAAGAGGATTTTAAACTGGTGTAGTAAGGTGTCAAGTGCTGTTTGGTGGGGAATAGATAACAGTAAGGATCCTGCAGCAATCTTATCATTGATTGATGGGAAAAAGGAATTAACATCCATAGGCAACCATTGATGCAGGGCTTGCAAATTTGATTGTCCTGAAGTAAACCCCTGCAACTTAACCGGAGCGCCATGAAATTCAAAACGCATCCACGAATTCTTCCAATTGTGAACCACTTCTCCCAAAGACCTGAGCCATTCAAATCCCAAAATGAAATCCAACGTTCCCGTGTCAAATACCAAGGCAGTAACAGAGAAAGAACAAGGACCAATTGTTATAGGAAGGTTCACACATTGTTCCGAAACAAACACATAATGACCATCACCCAATTTGATTCGGAGACCATCGAATTTTGACGAAGGCAACCCCAAGGCAGTCACTAGTTGCCTTGAACTAAAGTTGTGTGATGCTCCACTATCGACTAGCATGAAAATAGAGGAGCCGAACAAGGTTCCTTCCAACCGCATTGTGGCTGAGTGTGTTGGGACCGCAAGCGTGCCCGTAAATTCCAAGGCATTACATGTGCCCGACGGAAATCCCGACTCGGTCGGAGAGGCTACAGTCGAATCAGATTGAGACACATAATGATCTCCCTCAAATACATCATCTTCATCATCACCCAATAGTAGTACACGTAGTTTACCTTCCGGGCATTTGTGAGCAGGTCCATACTGTTGACCACAGCGGAAACAAAGTCCTTTCTTACGACGGTCTTCCCACTCAGTGCGTGATAATGAACGAAACCCTCGGTCCCGAGGGGAGCCCTGTCCCGTATCCGAGAAAGAAGAAGGGTTTGATTTGGGAATGGAAATGAAACGGGAAGAGTCTGATTTGGGTGAGGAGGTTCGATCACCTGCTTTGGGTGAAAACCCCATTTTTGGATCTGGGCGGCCCAACAAAGGGGGCCCATCACGGGGTCCAAACGGAGAAGGCCCACTGGTGGTCAGATAACGGAAACGACTCATCGTGGATTGGTCGGAATCAGGGCGGAGCATAAGCTCAACATCTTTTGCCAAATACATGGCGTCTAATCGCGATTGGGGGCGATGTAGACGAACCCATTTCTTCACATCATCCTTTAATCCGGCTACAAAATAGCCAATGGTTTGAGATTCAGGTAAACGAGGGACTAGGGATAATAGATATTCGAAATCATCGATATAGTCATAGATGGAATCTGCTTGTTTGATTGTGGAGAGTTGTTCATACGGGTTTTGGATTTCCAACCCGCTGAATCTTTGTAGAAGTTCCGTTTGGAATTCCGACCAAGAAATCGAAGGACGAACCTGGGTAATGATGGTGAACCAGTGCTGAGCTACACCGACCATACTTAAGCGAGCAAGTTGCAGACGATCGGTTGAAGAAGTATGATTCATGTCAAAATACAAGGTAGCTTTCTGAATCCATCCTTGTGGGTCAAAACCACTGAACTCCGGGAGTTTTATCTTCTTTACCGGCCACGGAAGATTGGAAGGAGGGTCCTCCGTCAATTTGATACCGGAACCGCGGGAAGATCCGGTTTCGACCTCGGAATCACCCGATATAGGGTCTGCTTTCTTGTCAAATTGTTTCATCCAACCCATTAACACCTAACGAAACTCCATAGCTTCTGCTTTATCATCTTCTAGCACTTTCAAGGTGGATTTGATGTCATTGACATCCGACTGTAACTGTTTGATGGTGAGGTCTTGAGCGTCAATGCAAGCGGTGGTGCGAGTCTCCATGGATGCTCAAAATAGTGAAGAAACGGCAGGTCAGAGGCTAGGTCGGACCAATGATGGGGGATTGATATAATTGAGTGAAAACAAATAACCGATGGAAAAGAACAGATCAAACAATAGTCAAATTGATGATTAGAAAGGGAATGTTTGAAGAAAATAAGAAAGGGGTACACTAAAAGTGAATGGAGAAGACGATTACATCCAGGGCGTTGCCCTATTCCTTGACAGAAATGTCAGGCCCACTAACTAGCTAACCAAAAAATTATCCCCTCCCTTACAATATTCCCTTTCTATTTATTATAACTTTTTCTCCAAGGGAGCTTTTAGCCACTTTTCCTTTTTCCCCTTCTAGTATAGACTAATAACTCTTTAGGTCCCTCATGATTTGTATCAAATTGTTTCAAGACCGATCATGATCAACATAGAGCACCATGCAAGAGCCTTAATAAGTAAGGTGACAACCTGAAATGCCCATTACCAATCTAAACAAAGGCTCAGCAGCACAGTAAAAAGCCAATAACCCCAACCAATAATTGTAGATATTTGACCTTAGTTTGAACCTTTGCACTTTCAAATTCTTCTTTATGACCCATATCCTGTATACGCAAGCTCCCAGAATGACCAAATGGGAAATACCAGTGACCAAAGAATCTGTTGCACGGGGTGTGTAAGCCACCAGCGGCAATGGCGACACACAAACACCAACCAAAGCTGGCAAAAACCTGCATTACCTCAACCACAAGATTGGTATATACAATTGGTACCAAAAACTTGAAAACCCTCAAATATTTTGACCTAAGAACTTGCATCGATCAAAACAACAACTAAATACAATCAAACATGTTTATGAACATCAATGAAATTGACTCACCTCGGGGTGTTCATACGTGAAGACCCCCACTGTCAACACCATCGCCGACGTGACAAAGCGGTGACTTCTCCCCCACCGTCAACACCACTACCGTGAAGACCCCCACTGTCAACACCATCGCCGTCAACACCAACACCGTTTAGAGAACAATGATGGTCGCACCACCACCATCGACACAATCAGTGGCTACAAGAGTGCCACCTGCTCCACCTCAACCACAAAGGGGAGGCAGAGCAGCAACAAGCTCCACCGGCAGATCCAAGCGACCAAACCGTAACCACTACCATCGCCTTTGCCCCACAAACAACAACAGCAAGGGCGGTTCTTGAAAATACAACAGATTTCTCAAGATTTGATGAGGGTTGGCCGGCGGGGGAAGGGTGGGGGCGGGCGGCGGATCTGGCGGTCGGAGTGAGGGCGTATCTGGGCGGAGGTCGCCGGACAGAAGACCGGAGGAGGGTGGTGAGGCGGTCGGAGTGAGGGTTAGGGTTAGGGTTTGATATCCCCTTATAAACAGAGAGAACAATTCCCAATATACCCTTTTACTATTCATTCCCATTGCTTTTTAAATAAGTAGGGAAATGAGATTAGTCTCCAATCCAAGTTGGTTGGAATATTGCAGGTGAATCCTTTCACAGTTGTGATGGAGAGAATATTCTGGGTAGAAGGTGATTTACTTGTAATTGTTTCATCCTAGAATATAACAAACATACACGCCGTGGAATTAATGGTTTCATCATAGTTCTACTATCGGCTGATTTTGAATCTATGCTTTTAGAAACACAACTACACTAATACTATAAGCCAGCAAGTCCCTATTACACAGACTTATAAAGAAGGGGGCGGTGCTTGGATTTAACATGGTTTGCTAATTGTTGCTCCTCGTATAGCATTACACAGTTGATGTGATTGTCCCCTGATACATGCAGATTCACTTATTTCAACATGTGTACTTGTCTTGAGCATGTATGTGTGCTTCCGGTTTTTTTTTTTTTTTTTTTTTTTTTTTTTTTTTTTTTTGGGTGTTATGGATTTACATTTTTTATTCTGAGGATTATCATATCACATATTAATGAATTCCTCCTTTTCCGCAACCTCCAGCTTTACTGGCCATAAATTCCTCAAGGAAATTACTAGTTGGGGGAAAACTGAAATAAGAGATATCGTTGATAGAGAAGAAACACCTAAACTCTTTAAACATAAACTATTATAAAGCTTTCTTTTAAGATTGCATTGTACTATGTTAAAGGAAAGGAAGGGTGTGTATATAGAGAGCAAAACAATAAAAAAGTTGAACAATGTTAGGTGTAAGTATAAGTATACATGGAATCATGAGGGTATGTTGAAGTGAAAAAGCCATGATATGACAAAAGCAAAAACCAAACATGCCAATATGAAGTTGAGTAGTCTATGACCATTGATGCAACCTCGGCCTCTTGTTGTTGGCGACCTGTATGTTGTGGTTACACTTGTGTCTTCTTCCAGATTCACATCCATCATCGCTCCAGGCATCTCATTTGGGACAACCAGGTTGCTCACAATGGAATTGCAGATTTCACATGTTCTGCAAACATATTCATGATTCAAATCCAGTGTCTAAAAAGTACACATGTTTCTTGGTGTTGAGTAATAACAACTTGAATAGAATCCAATCCACGTCACTTACATTTTAAAAAATAATACACACCAGAGAAGAATCTTCTCAAATAGTACCAAGAATTAATCTCTGTTATTATATATATACTAGTGAGGCGTACCTAGTAAATTAATTTAATGATATAATATACTATCAGGAAAGAAACGATCTGTTTGATGGTAATTATCTTTTCACATATAGAATAAGCACCTAACCTAAGTGATTAATAAAGAAAGAAAAAGCATTGCTATAGGATAGGATAAATGCACCCCACCCCACCCCTTGGATTTTCAATGTGAAAACATTACAAGAATCTACTTTCAAAAGCAAAAAGGGGGCGATCTTTTAATTAATAATTAACTAAAACAGCCTTCTTTACTTTGCTTTGCTTTTCTCACCCACTACCACTACTCATCAGGAACTTGATATGCACATCCAAACGTCAGAAATATTTCACTAGAAATATGCAGGCAAAATACGGTTTTATATAATATTAACATTAGTTTGACTTGAAAAGTCAAAAAAAAAAAAAAAAACTTTAAAAATCAATATGTGTATATATAGTAAAATTTTAAGCTGTGATGTGAAGCATGTTGAGGTGGGTGTTATTGCTATCTTCAAGAATCAGATGCTCAAAGAAAAAGAAAGTTATGAGCCCTAAGAATGATGTATCTTTTTTTTTAATTCCTGTAAAAAAGAAAGAAACTCACTTATTGCCCCTGATTTTGAACCAAGTCTCAGCACAATGTTTGTGAGCGGCAGCCAAATCATCTTTACAGCAACAACCCAACTCAATAGCATCATTAACATCACCGTCACCTTCACCTAGAAGACTGAGGTGACAAATTCTGCAATCTCTATCTACTAAATGCAGAATTACGGGTTTAGTGTCATCTCCGATATCAGGATCGTCGCCGTAGGCGGAGTAGAAACAGGAGCCATCTTCCTCTTCCTCTTCAGCGTCGGAAAAGCACTGGTTGCCGCATTCTAAATCAGTGGCCATTAATGTTGAGGGGAGATGAAACCATTAATCTAATGAAAACAGAAAATACAAGGTACAGAGAGGTAGGGTGAGTGTCAAGTGTGGGGTTTTGCATCAGCAGAGCATTCCTTTCCATTCATAATAATAATAATAATAATAATAATAATATTATTATTATTATTATCATTTAGGGGTGAATGAGATAATTGTGACGGGTAGGGTTCACAAGGTTGGGGCTGGAAATGAGCGAGATCCCTAACAAACTTGCCTCCTCTTACTCTTCCCCTTCCCTTAAACCTGTATATATACTTTTCTTTTTTAAAGTTAATTTAACAAATGCTACTACGCATCCACTCTCGCACTTTTAGCATCTAACTTTTTTTTTTCTAAGTTTTGTGGTCCTTGCTAGAAATTTTCCCTTCTACGGTATACCGAGCAGCTTGTAAGTTAAAAAAATTTAAATAAAATAAAAAATAAACAACATAAATAACGCGGATTATCCATGAAGTTTGGTCAAATTTTCACTTTCGTCACTAGAATTGAAAATTTAAAGATTTAATTATAAGATTTTAAAAACGTCACCTTTTCATCCTTTGGAAGGATGTTAGTTAATTTTTTCGTTAATTGGGTGTATACTAAAAATTATACCTCTTTCCAAAAGATAATTCACTAAAACCCATGTAAACCCACTTATTTTTACAAAATAAATTAATCATATCTCATGTGAGTCCTAGCAACACTTCATATTGGTTTTTCTTCTCTGATTCTGGAAACCACTCATCTCCCGTGGCTTCATCAGCAGCCACCGAAGCTACTCCCCGACCCGTATCCTTTTTCAGACCGTTTCTCCCATTCTCCCCTCCCCGCCCCTTCTTTAGTTCGTCCATCCCCTTCGCTACCCCAACCCCAACGCAACTCTGAGCAATGACGTGTCATGAGAGTTCGATCAACTGAAAAGCTAGATTTGTTGGTAATAGATCCGTTGCTTTTCACTATGCTATGGACTTCTTGGGGCTTATCTTCAACATGAAAGAACAAATCTTGATCATTTGGGTATGAATATAATGATGAATAAACATTGTAGATTTGATGGAATTAGCATTCTTTCGATGGTGTTAGGTGGTATCGTATGTGTCAGAGGTAATCGCAGGTGATCGTATGCTATTTATTTGGCGTTAAATACAGTATCAACTTTGTGTTTTTATATATTTATAAATATGAAATGAGGTTATGAGACGTGTTTGTATTGCAACTGTTTAAAGCTTAAAAATTATAATTTGGACATTTTAATGTGTGGATGGAAGATTGATGGAACCATGGAAGTTTGTGGAAGTGGAACTGAAGCGATTATGAGTAAAAATGCCAAAATGTTGTATCAGTGAATGGTGCTCCACTACTGGCGCATAGTGCTCTGACACTGGCACAAACCAACGCAATGCTAAACACCTAGATGACCCAGCACACTATGCTCTCCTACTAGAGCATTATGCATTGACTCCCAATTAGCTCCCGAATTTTTGGGTTTTTCAACATTATTTAAGGATAAAACTTGGGGTTTTGACTCAACCTTCATAGATTTTTGGATGATTCTAAGGCATTTATTAGTACTATTTTCACCACAAATTCACCCAAGATCAAGCTTTAACAACATTAATTCAATAGTTGAAGATTGAATCATGCTGATGGGCGACTAAATCATTCGTAATCGCTTTCGAATAGTTAGTTCTTTTAAGTGAAACAATAGGTTATAATTTGATTTGATTGTTGGTTTGTTTTCTTTTGACACAAGAATTCAATAGTGTTTTTGATTAATATTTCTATGTTTAAGTATTTACATTCTATATGATTATCAGTTAATTCTTATTAAGCTATTGTAGATCTTTAAACTTGAACTCTAAAGTGATCGTCTTTCTCGTCATAGTCTTCAAAATTATAATCAAGTTTATTGCTTTCTTATTGCATTTAATTTGCTCTTCATTATAAACAAAAAGCCCAAAAATATTTTCTTTTAATATTCGTGCTTTGTGTTTTAGTTTTAAGGTATTCAAGCTTGCTACTTTCCACTAATTCCCAGTGGAGATGACTTATATTTATCCATATTATTTATAGGAAGTTAAGTCCTTTAAATTAATTTATTTCCGATCCAACCATGACAACTCGATCAACATGTGGTGTCGAAGGTGATCGGAGGTCTTCGAAAAGACATTCTTAACAACTAAGGAACAATTGACCCTGGGACGAAAGGTATTATATTTTTTCAAAACTTAGTACTAAACCTCTAAATTTTCATTCCTTAGGGCAAAATATGATATTAGAGAAAAATTTAGGGACGATCCATGTAATTTACTCAAAAATTTATTTACATTGGTATTAGGTTTAGTTATATGAAATATGTGTCTTTTAATGATAAGATAATCTGTAATATGTCTAAACATGTACCAACAAGTATATGGAAAACAACAAAACAACAATAACAACAATAATAACAAAACCAACGAGCGAGCAAACAAGACAATTAACAAACAAGCAATGAGCCGAGTTGACACCGGCTCGGGCTCGATGCATTTTATAACTGAGCTGATTGGGAATTTGATAAGATTTGAGAATCTGATATAGTATTTAAGCATCAGTTTCTACTCACATCTTTTTTTATCTTCATTTTCAAGTGCTACACTTCGGGTTTTCGTCTGAGTCTTGTTTAATCCTTAATTACGTAGTCATTAGTTATTGCTTTGTACTTAAATCTATAATGAGTAGTAAAATATCATTTTCAGTATAATTCTTATATATGTTTTTAGTAGTTAAACGTAATGACATTTTGTTATTGGCTGGGTTCGTACTCATAGAGCATAGGTTTTGCGATTTAACAAAAGTTTACAATTTAAGCTATTGAAACTTCTGTTGGGTTTTGAGAAATTCTAACTTGACGGCTAATTTGGTTTAGATGATTACTAAACATTAAAGTGCAACGTATTTGTTGATTAAGGATCATCGAATCACCACACGAGCCACAAATGTTCAAAATGTGAAAAGTACGGATGACCCGAAGATCAAATCAAATGATATGTCATTTATTGTATTATTCTTTATTATTGTTTGATGTATTTTTGTGTCTAGGGTTTTAAGTATGTAATACTATAAATAGAGAATGACCTCCATTTGTACTGGGTGGTTAGTCATAGTGAGTCTTTTAAAAATCTTGAGTGTTTTCTCAAGCGCTAAATAGATCATTCATCTATGAAGTATAAAGCATGTAAGGAGTAGGTAAATGTAATTTTGTGATGACTATTGAATAACAATAGAGTATCTATTGATTCTTAGCTCATTGTATATGTTACATCCTTAAGTCCTTCATTATCCACCATTGCTACCCATCTTCAAGAATTTCATTGATCTTATCTTGAATGATCTTCACAAAACAGGCCGTTCATTTCCGCGTCCGATCTATTCACGTTTCAACTCTTATTAAAATAGCCAAGTTATCGAGATTATCATTTTAACCAATTATTTTCTCAAAATTGTGCTCTGACCAATTATTTTCTCAAAATTTGGTCCTAAGCTATTGTTTATCTCAGTCATGTGAATTATTTTGATATAGTATCTTTTGAAAGAACATTACGCCTCTTCCCTGTTCTTGTCATTTTTTTTTGAAAAATGGATCTATATATAATTGAGATGTACACTAAGCTTTGATAATTTTACATCTCAATTTTAGATATTATTTATTTTTATATGAGGATGACTAAGTGTAAGGAAACCCTTCTTTATTATATACACTAGTATTTTATCCCGCGGGCGTTGCCCCGCTATTACTTTTAGACATTTATACCGAAATAAAAGACATGATGAACATTTTTTTATGTTTATTAAAAGAGACAATGCAATGTTGAACCGTTAACATATAAAAGTTTATACACGTTCTATTTGTCGGATATCAATTCATAAAACCAACCCATATTTTATATATAAATAACCTACAACTTTCATATGCACATGGTACACATAACAATGCACTATTAAGTTGATGCACTTCATAGTTATACACCACAAATTTCAAAAACTCTTGTGGCCAAATTTGAAGAAATACAAAACCACTATTCATTCTATTGCTTTATTAATATTATATAACTATGTTAGAAACTCATGTATTACATGGTAGAAGTTTTTAATATTTTGAAATCATTAGGCTTTATTAATATTTTATATGTTACGTGTCATTACCAATTACTAAAATAATAAATAATGAAATTTTTAAATTTTTAATAACAAATAATAAAAAAGATTAAATTATATTATAAGATAAGATACAATAAAAATATTATAATTTAGTATATTTTAATAATTTATTAAAATAAAAAGATTTATATTTTAAATATTTATTTGTTTAGTTTAATTATTTAAAATCAAGTTTATTTAATAGAAGAAAGATATGCGAAGCAAAATTTTTTGCTTCATGATATGTTGGCACATGTTATTCCAATTTTTTTATTATTATATAGTATGAATTTGTTTGAATTATCTAGAGAGATAAAACCTTAAAGAAACATCATCATTTGTTTCAAATTTGTTTATTCAAATTTAGGTTTTCAAGTATCAAAAACCTTATTTTACTTGTGGTCATTGGTTCCATACCTTATGAATCTACTATTTTTTTGAAATTGTTGGTTTCGAGGTGGGAAATTAAGAATGAGTTATCTCCATCATCTATATTTTTCCTAAGATACATTGCCACCTTCGTCAGACTTTCTATTCCATAAGCTCACCTCTTCTGATGACAAAATCAAGCATAAAATATTTATATTAAAAGGAGGAAAAATATGATGATGGTGGGGTGTGCAGTGGGCAATGAGGTCTGAGGAAATTTGTTTAGGGTTCTCACAATGATGATGAGTTGGAGGCTATATAGTGGTGATGGCGGAGGTGAAGATGGTTTAAGGTTATCATGGCAATAAAATCAGAGATTGTGGTCGTATGAATAGTATAATATTGTCGTTTGTCACACCCCCGCTTATAGCACGAGGATGTAACGGACGAGATCGTCATAACACATTGTTAGTTAACGGAGATGCATTAAATGAGATAAGTCAATGTGTCATGACATCATCCGTCACAAATGAAGACTTGCGTTGTTATTCAATTTCTTGACAAGCATAGTCAAGAGTTTAACAATTTGAATCCCATAATCCAGGACAAGTAAAAGGCAAAACACGCTCATGAACAATCAATGTATGAAAAACACGGAATATATTGTTTAAAACCAAAGATGTCAGTCTATCTCATAATCCTTAAATGTCTTCTCTAAGACATAAGCTTCGGCTATCCTCTAAGACTGTTGTTACCTGAAAAGTAATACTCGAAAGGGTCAACACATGGTTGGTGACTTCGCGCAATAAATATAAAAAAAAGATGATGTGATGTAATTGTAAGATATATGTGTAAACAGTTATAAGCCAGTAATATGACTTGTAGACATGAGGCTCACTACTAACCCTACGACATACACATAGAAGTTGTTGAAACATATTCACCATAGGGTCTATTCATAACCACTATTATTCCCACCTAGTATACTAACAAACAAGTATGGTGTCAACCCAATGGTACTATCAGTACTTGTTCGTCGGCTGCAACACCAAATTTAAATAGTTATGATATAAGATCTCCATAGATTACTCATGCATGTACTAAATAAATACTAACAAAATAGTTACATAATAGTCCAAAAGTAAATTATTTACAACAAGAAAAGGGTTAAGCATACTTTTTCCTATTAAAATTTATAAATATTTATAAGAAAACAGGGTCGCGAAACTCACCTTGATATTATGTGAATAACGAAATAGAGTAATAAGCTTCTACTAACACAAGCGAACCAAAAGTTAAACACCTATATATAAATAATCGAATTATAAACACGTCTAACATCGTTATAGTACTCCCGATCTATACCGGGACCGTTTGGGTTTATTGCTATATATATATATATATATATATATATATATACACAAAGATATATATATATATACATATATATATACATATATAAGGGATCCTAAGAAAACTACAATATTATGTGAAAACTAGAGAAAACCAATTAAACCGGTCACATAACTTATAATTTTTTTATCACTACCCTTTATGTTTGTGTGTATGTATATATAAATAAGAGTATGGATCAAATGAAAAACCGTAGCATGATTTTACATATACGTCACATATTGCAAGATTTTACATATACGTCACATATAGGTTACGTATACGTAACAATTTTTCATTCGACATAGTGTTATGTATACATAATACTCTTCATTCTCGTATTTATGTTCAACATATATGTAACAAATACTTAAATAACCTTTTAACAATTAAAACAATATAAAATTTATGAATTATGTAATTAGTTTTTGTGATTTCCTTTGGTTTTCACATACCTATTGGTTTTCTCTAGAATCATCTCCTATATATACATACATACATGCATACATACATACATACATACATACATACATATATACATACATACATACATACATACATACATACATACATACATATATACATATATACATATATATATATATATATATATATATATATTTATATGTAGGGGAATGATCCCTAGAAAACCATATTATAAATGAAAACCATGAAAACCATATATGTAAGTATGTGTTACAAAGCGTACAACTAAGAGTTACATACATGTATGGGTTATGCATATATAAGTATGTGTTACGAAGTGTACAACTAAGAGTTACGTATATGTAGCTCCTACAAGTTACGTATACGTAAGTCGTTTCGTCATCATCAACATTCCTTGGAGTTTATATGAAAATATATATAATGACCTTGAAAACCAATGTTGAATTATACTTCAATATATTTTAAACAATTAAAAAGTTAAATCAATTATAAATTATGTGATTAGGTAGTGGTGGTTTTCACGGTTTTTAGTTATTAACATGGTTATCATTTGATGTTTCCCTTATATATATACATATATATACATATATATATATATTAAATTACTATTTGCATCCCTACAGTTTGAAAATCCTCATATACCCCCTAACGTTTCATTTATGTTCCCATTAATCTAAAACACTAAGGGGCTGTTTGTTTGGGTCTGAATGAACCCAGTCAGATATGTATGTCTGACAGAGTCAGACATGATTGTTTGGTTAGGGTACCTCTGGTTGAAAAAGAGCTCTAAATCACCCCTTACCGAGTCAGATTTGAGATGGAGTTTGACTGACTCGCGTCACCTCCTCCCCCATCGAACTCACCTGAAGATCAGGCCTGAACCAGTGACGGTTGAGAAGACGATGGTTACCGGAGGTCGGGATAGGGTGGTTTGCGACGGTGGGGTAGGGTTCACGGTGGTTCGCGACGGGATAGTAGAGCAAAACGACGGATTTGCGACGGCGGGGTAGGGTTCATGGTGGTTCGCGATGGTCATAGTGGAGCAAAACGACGGATCTACGACGGCGAGCCGGGTAGTGTTCACGGTGATGGTTTGCGACGGTGATAGTGGAGCAAAATGGTGGATCTGCGACGGTAGATTACAGATGGGGCGGTGGTGGGAGGGGGGTATGGAGTGGTGCTGGTAGTTGAGAAGACCATGGTTGCTGGAGGTGGGGATTGCTTCTGCCCTGAGTTGGTGCTTGTGGTGGAGAAGACAAAATGTGTTTGTGTGTGTTGGATGTAGGAAGTTATCTTTTGAGTAGGGTGGTAAGATGGATTGTGTGGATTTTAATTTTCCTTTACACTACCCAACACACTTATTCGTTCAGACCTCTTATTTGTTCAGACGTCTTACTGGTTCAGACCTCTTACTCATTCAGCACTTATTTAATCAGATATTGTCAAATAGCCCCTAACATCGTTACATTATTTTGTTAAGTCTCTTGTTAAAAGACTAAACTGTCCTTGAAACGACAATACACAAAAAACATGGGACCCACCCACATCACCTTCTTTAATAAAAACCCCTAACCCACTACCCCTTTCTTTCTTTCTGGAGTCAACAACCACCGCTACCTCCACTTCCTCCTCCTCCCACCGTCTTTACCACCACCATACTTTCCGACAAGCTCTGCCGGTCGTTGGATCTTCTCTGGCCACCGGTGTTTATCCCGTTGATCCTCACCCTCTTCCCGAGCCTCAGAGAATAATTGTTCTTCTTAGCTTTTCTCGCCGAACTCACCAATCACCACCATAAAGCACACTCTTTCCCATTCATCACACCTGTAAGATAGCAACACATGGATAACCACCACATTCTTCGCTAATATTCTTCTCCATCATTTTACTCCGGCCAATCTCCACCGCAGACGACTGCCGCCAACCCTCCGCCTGCGGTTTCCCAGGCTTCGACCTCCATTGCGACCAACAGAACCGAACGGTCATCCGACTTCCGTCATCACGTTCATACACCGTCAACAGAATCAACTACGTCTCACAGGTATGTTTTTGATTCGATGAATTCATTCGATTTCATAACTAAGTAGTTCAGATCACGTCGATTAATGATTAATCGTTGATAATCATCACTTCCGGTGAACGATTTCACGATTTGACAGGTGATCTATGTAGATCCTGATTTCTGTCGGAGAAACACGATCAACAGCTTCAATCTAACTGATACGCTGTTCGAGTTCAGAAACATACGGATGTACACATTCTACAACTGCTCGTTGCAGACGTTAGGGTTCATGTATCTGGTGGTGCCGTTTGGTTGCCTTAGCGACGTGAACCACTCGGTGTGCCGTTGTGAAGACGATTGAGGTGCCGGTGCGGTGGTGGGTGGAGACCTTGATGTGGTTGGGTCCCACGTTTTTTTTAATTTTAAGGTTAGTTTTGTCTTTTAACAAGAGTTAACGGAATAATTTAACGGTGTTAGTGTTTTGGATTCAAATGGGAACAAAAATGAAACGTTAGGGGGTATATGAGGATTTTCAAACTGTAGGGATGCAAATGGTTAAAATCACCAAATCTCAAGGATGCAGATGGTAATTTACTCATATATATATATATATATATATATATAGGTAGAGGTTCAACTAAGAATAATTAGTTGCCTAAGTTGCCTAAGAATGAATATCATGGTGACATGTGGCATTTTTAAGTTTTAGTAATGGAGGGTATTTTTGGAAATAGGATATTATTTAAACTCTTTAAACTCTCTGTTCTTCAACAGAATTCATGATTTCAGCGTGGATCGACCTCAATTTCACACTCGAATCCACGATATTCAAATTGATTTCAATATCTAATCAGTATTGCAGCGGTCGGGACGAAATCATATTCTGATTCGAGGCGATTTTGATCGAATCAAGTTGTCATCGTCATCAATTTCACGAATCAAATCCAGAGATCGTGAATTTTTATTATAATTTGCAATTCCAACCGATTTCAATACCACTATTGTAGTGTTCGATCGTTGAAACAATCATAAGGATCTTCAATTTCACGAAATCAAAGCCTCAGCTCGTGATTTTTATCAATTTTGGAGCGAAAATCAAGTTATTATTGTAATCTGTACTTACAATGTCTTCCAATGTAGTCAATGAAGGTTCCAGTTACAATTTTAATATACTCAGTTTTGTTTAATTATGTACGTTGTTTTTATGAAATTGTGTTGTTTTTCTTTCTGTGATGTTTTTGTTATATGTGCTGTTTTGAGTTAAATACCTTTCGATGTGTGCTGTATCTATATATGTGTTGTTCTATGCTGTTTTGAACAATTAATTATGTTGTAGATTATTATGTGTGTTGTTTTAATTATGTGTACTGTTTTTCTTATATGTGATGTTTTAAATTAAAAATACATTATGTGAATCGGTGATTTTTTCTATTGTGCTGATCTATATATGTGCTTGCTGTATTTGTTTCTCTGTTATATATGTTTGTGCTGTAATTGTTTCTATGTGTTATCATTATATGTGTGTTGTTTTCATTAAGTATGTTGTTTTCTTAAAGCGTGCTGTTTTCATTAAGTGTGTTGTTTCTTAAAGCGTGCTGTTTTCATTAAGTGTGCTATTTTCTTAAAGCGTGCTGTTTTTATTATGTGTTGTTTTAATTATGTGTGCTTTTTTTTCCTTATATGTGCTGTTTTAAATTAACAATACCTCCTGTAGATGTGTGTTTTAATTATGTGTGTTGTTTCCTATTGTGTTGTATTTAATATATGTGTGTGTTGTTTTTGTTTATATGTATTATTCATTAAATCATTATTTGTAATTCAATGTTCTCTTTTTTGTGTTTCAGGTGTTCGTATATCCCCTACTTCTAGAAAAAAGAATTATATTCCTAATGTTCCAGATTCATCCAAACCAATAGTTTGTATGAAGTTTTTGTCAATTGATGAAGCCTTTGAGTTTTACAAAAATTATGCCAAGTTAGGAGGTTTTGAGGCACGAAAGCATACTCAATGTACATCAAACGGTGTTATTAAAATTAAATATATAGTTTGTGCAAAAGAGGGTCATAAGACATTTCATGACATTGACACGGTTAATGATAGTGATGGTTCTGATAAGAAATCAAAAGATCGAAGAAAGCGTCCATCTAAACGTACCGGTTGTAAGGCTCACATTCGTTTAGGGTTAAGTAAATGTAAGAAATACTATACCATTTATGGTTTTCATAAGAAGCATAACCATAGCTTTGTTGATCCTGAGGACTATCATCTATTATGTGCAGCAAGAGATTTGTCATTCACACAACAACAACTAATTACCGATTTTTCTATAATGAATATTGGTCCAGTTAAGATTTTAGAATATAGTACATATCTGTTGAAATACAGCACAACATGTGCATGAGATTTGAGAATATAGTACATATCTGTTGAAATACATCACAACGTGTAATATCTGGAAACATAATAACACAACCTCAATAAATAACAATGTTATAATGCATATAGTGCATATAACATTATATATGCATGAGATGTTTAGAATATAGTACATATCTGTTGAAATACAACACAAAATATGATGTACAAGTACATAATGGTTTTCATGCATGTACAGGTACAACCAATTTTATAATACCAAGAATACAGCACATTTATGATAAACCTATGTTCATACTTAAAAAATTACAAATCAAGTTTAGAATGCAGTACATATATTAAAATCAATTTGAAATTATAATGCAGTACATTAATGATAGAAAATCCATATTCATACTTATAAAATTACAAATCAAATTTAGAATACAGTACATATATTAAAATCCATTTGAAATTATAATGCAGTACATTAATGATAGATGCATCGATTTGGAAACATAATAACCCAATTTCAATATATTTTAATGTTATAATGAAGGATAAAATGCAGTACATATATGAATATCACAACATATCCATTTGATTTCGTTTGAAAATACTACATTAATCAAGTTGTAGAATATAGTACACTTACAGCCGCTATGAATCGTCGATTTCTTCTTCATTTTAGGTCGTTTTGATTCTGTTTTTCAACAAAAAACATAGAATCAGTACTATAACTTCAATAATTTAATGGATTTCACAAATAATTTGAAGAACTTACTTGATTTTGATTGTGGAATGACGATGCAGGAGAGGAATAGAAAGAAGAAGGGTTTCGAAACCGTATATTTGTGTTTTTCTATTTTATATTGTCAAATTAACATAATGTCCTTTTATTCCTATATTTGATTTAATTACTGGAAATACCCTTAATATGTAATTAGTGGCTATAAATGTTTCTTAGATTTCTTAGGGAAAATATTATTCTTAGGGGAACTTTCCCTATATATATATATGTATGTATGTATATATATATGTATATATATGTATATATATATATAATATTACATATATTATAGTTTGATTACTCACGTAGATGAGTACTCATAAAGTTGCATGTATACAATTAGTTCATAAATGCGACCTCTTATTTAACTAATTTTAATATTTATAATTACATAATCACATGCGCCTTATTCACTTCTTACAACCTAATAAAATAGTTTTAATCATGCCATTATACACATACAATTCATCAATATATCCATATAACACGCACCCTACACATATGTATATATCCATATAATATGCACCAATTATATTACATACTCTACACACCCATTATATATATACATATATATACATATATATATATACATATACATATTTACATATATATATACACACACACCCTCACCTACACGACACGCTCTCGCCATATACATAGACTTGATATAATAGCACACATAATGTGATGGTATATACATGCAAACCTATTAGCCATGACTCACATATATATACTTATAAATGCACATGAAATATATATTTATATACATATTACAACACATGACTTGCCACTCTCATAAATTTGGCTACATGCACACACACATGAAATCACATACTTAACTATATGGGTACATCTTAATACATACTTACATACTCAACACATACACACTAACACACAAATTACACACATACACACACCATACCTCACATACACACACACAATTCACATAAAATCAAACATGCTAACTCAAAGAATATATATATATGTATGTATGTATGTATGTATGTATGTATGTATGTATGTATGTATGTATGTATGTATGTATGTATGTATGTATGTATGTATGTATGTATGTATGTATGTATGTATGTATGTATGTATGTATGTATGTATGTATGTATGTATGTATGTATGTATGTATGTATGTATGTATGTATGTATGTATGTATGTATGTATGTATGTATGTATGTATGTATGTATGTATGTATGTATGTATGTATGTATGTATGTATGTATGTATGTATGTAGGTATGTATGTATGTATGTATGTAGGTATGTAGGTACGTATGTATGTATGTATGTATGTATGTATGTATGTACGTATGTATGTATGTATGTATGTATGTAAGTATGTATGCATGTACGTATGTATGTATGTACGTATGTATGTATGTACGTATGTATGTATGTACGTATGTATGTATGTACGTATGTACGTACGTATGTACGTACGTATGTACGTATGTATGTACGTATGTATGTACGTATGTATGTACGTATGTATGTAGGTATGTATGTATGTATGTATGTATGTATGTAGGTATGTATGTAGGTATGTATGTAGGTATGTATGTAGGTATGTATGTATGTATGTATGTATGTATGTATGTACGTATGTACGTACGTATGTATGTATGTATGTATGTATGTACGTATGTATGTATGTATGTATGTATGAATGTATGTATGTATGTATGTATGTATGTATGTATGTATGTATGTATGTATGTATGTATGTATGTATGTATGTATGTATGTATGTATGTATGTATGTATGTATGTATGTATGTATGTATGTATGTGACAACCCGAGTTTTTCGGTTAATACTAATTAAACTAACTTTCTCCGTTTATCGCAAATCAATCCATTTCACTATTAATAATAATAATAGTAATAATAACAATAATAATAATAATAATAATAATAATAATAATAAAGTACAGGGGGTGTTTTGTCATTATTTAAACTTGAAAAGAAACTTTATAACATAAAATAACAATAATACAAACCTAAGGGACCAAATCTGTAATTTCTAATTTTCAAACCCAACCCCCGCCCGTTCACCCCGTTTTTCCGGCGCCGATTCCGGCCAAAGTCCGGCGAACCACCGGCGACCCTTAAAACCCTCTAAAAACAAGACATTCACAGCTCAAAATGCACCAAACCGTTTTGTGGGTAAGATTCGAACCCAATGCACCCCAAAACGCGTTTAATCAGTGAATTATTCGCATCCAAAGCTCACAACTTCGGATCCAACTTTATTCCCGACCGTTCAACGGCTAATTAACCCACTCAAACATCACTTTAAGCAAATTGATTCAATCAGAACGAACTTTATTCGGGTATAAATCGAATACAACTTGTAATTCCATTTGTGAAACAACACACACCACCATCAATTCCTTCTCTAATCCGCGACCTACAACTAAATCAAAATCCCCTTCCCGAATGTTTTAAACTCAAATTAGCATAGGGTTTTTGATCTACAAGACTCTTAAAAGCTATCCACGAGTTTAATTCGATTATCATCATCAATAGCCCACTGTTCGAACTCAACCTCGCTCGCGACCTGTTCTTAACCTGTTCTTATCATCAACTCAACCAAATCAGGTAATTAAGTATATTAATACACTCGGTTTAACATGGGGAAACAAAGCCCCAATATTAATTCGATTATTAACTGCGAATTCGTGTTCAATTTGATCGATTTCAAATTAGGGTTCATAAGGATTGGGGGAAACTGGTTAAATCAGTTTAAGTCTAATTGGAACTGATATCTACTGCGACTGTATTACATTGTGATCGATCGATATCATCACAATGCAGCATAAATAAATAAATTCAAATTTAATTATTACATCACCCAAGGCAAATGTCTAAGTGGCATTACATCATTACTAAATATTTAAAATGTTAATTGTCTAAAAATCCAAATAAAACAAATTAATTTGATAAAGAGGATAGGGCAGTGGCTAAGTTTTCAAATATCCAACTAAGACAACACCTATCCATTAGACACATATTATTTATTTTTCTCCTAAAATACACACCCAGGATAAGTCAACATAATGTTAGTGAGCTCATAAGTTTAAGACGCGCTACCTTTTGTGAAAAATATAATAATCAGTAATAATGATAATGACAATATCAAGAAAAATAATATTGATATCAAAGTTGCACTATAGAATGTATCACAATCAAGCCTGACCCGAACTTACCCGCCTAAGTACTAAAATATCCCCTAATCCGTTACTACTAGATTGTTGGTTTTTATTATGCCCTTCTATGAATGGTTAAATTGAAATAATTTATGGCATAACAATTATTAAATCTCAATAGAGGGTTTCCCTACATAAAGGGTCCATTGTGTGCGAGGGATTCCCCAAATAGTACTATCCACAAATCATACGATTCCTAATGGAGTTAATTATTGTTCTCCATTAAGGGAAAAGAGAAGGTAGTATTGTACCACAAAATAATAATTAACGAGTATGTATTTCATCCTAGAAGTTTTAAATCACCTGTGAGTTGTTCACGGAATAAAACCTAGAAATCTAGGATGCTATCGATAACGAGGGTTACTAAGTTCATTTCATATGTATTAGTACTTCATTAAGTAATAATTAAGCCCAACCCTCAATATTTAGATTTTCTTTACTTGGTTTGATGATTTCAATTACACGTGTGTAATCTTGTTTTAGCTCTTTGAGTTCTTGAGTTCATATCTTGTGTTTGGCTTAAGTTTGGGTAAATATATTATAAGTTCAGATTATAATTGTTTTTTGAAGTGTGATATTGTTTCAAAATAGTAAGGTATCAATGGTTGACAAGTTTAGTCCCTCAACTTTGCTAAATTTACATTTTTAACTCTAAAGTTTGGAATTTTGCACTTCAATAATTTATGATGGCTTTTATTATTTCAGTTTTGTTAGAATAATGGAATAAGTTTATAGTTTTGTCATTCGGTGTTTCTTAATGGTTTCAAGAATTTATTTCCGAGTTAGGCGTTTTATGAAGATAAAATTAGAGATTTCTTACTTGAAAATGATCAGTAAGCCAAAGAGTGTTTATATTTTAATTATAACTTATTTTTGGTATTATTTATCCTCTGGAGTGTTAAAGTTATGATTTTGGGGTCAGTGAGTTGATTATTATATTTTTAAACGTGTACTGGATTACATTTCAGGCACGATTATAATGTACGTTTAAATCCATTGTTTTTATCAGATTTAATTTGTGCTTTTGGTTTATGAGTCATAATCTACTAGAAAACATTAATTTAGTGATTTTATGTATTTTTCTAATTTTTCTAATTAATAGGCCCGTAACTATTTTATATTAATGGTAAATTTTGTAAAATTCTTTAGAAAACTATTTTGTAAATATTTATTTTTTAACTAATTTTAAAATTATTAAAACATTAGTTACTGGAATTTTGGTTCTTAAACTGTTTTTGTCGATTTGGAGCTTTAGCGCTAACGGTTCGGTTTTTAACATGTTTTTGGGTTTGGGTTGTCTTTGATAAACATTTAGTCATATTTCTCTTTAATATATTTATTATTATTCTTAGGCTCCAGAGTTTTCACTAATATTGCTCCTAACCTTGTTTTTAACAAACTTTCACTTTTTATAAGTTTAAAATTTTATATTTTTGTTTACTAAGAAAATAAATTCTAAACATTAGTAAACTTAATTTCTAAGTATTTTTAACATTATAAGTCTACTAGAATTTTTATATAATCAAAATTTTATATTTTTGTCATTTTCCTTACATTGCTCGGTTAGTCTCGTTAAGTACCCGTTAAGTCTCGGTTTTTCTACATTTAAGTATTTTAGTTCGGTTTTCCCTTTCCCATTCAGTCGTATAAGATAAATAATATGTAAATAAACCTAAATTTTAATAGATTATGTCCCCAACTTGATTTTTGTATTTTCACAAAAAGTTAATATATTTCCAATCTTTACATTATTTATAAAATGCAAATGACTAGTCCATAAGTTATAAAAACAGGTTTATTGGGTGGACTAGTTTTACTAAAAGCGAGTTTGTGACCAAGGAGGATTATGAGAAAGATTTTGTATCATTTAGTTACTGAATTTTTTACAGGTTCATAAGAATCCGGGGTTTCATGATGTTTGTTGTTTATTGTTGCGACGATACGTGACATTTTGCTTGTTTCCAGGTTTCAATAGGTTACCTTGATGCGATGGTTGAACAAGTGAAGTTTGAGAGCTGAAGTGAGGCTTAAGATGAGAAGAGAATGTTGTCCAAAATGAGGGATTAGATATGTTTTAGGATGAAAGGAAATGATTATAGAAACTTGATATAATACAAGAGTGCGTGTGCGTGACTGTATGATTTACCTTAGCTTTTTTGAGTTGGTGATTCCTTTTTGCCTGGGTTGACTCTTAGCTCCTCAATGATGTAACACCCGACCTCACATACCATCAATATTATCCTCTTTGCCCATGAGGAGCTTATGGATTTGCTTTTGGTTTTCCGGGTGAAACTTCCCAGGGAGGTCACCCATCCCTGGATTGCTCCCACCTGAGCACGCTTAACTGTGGAATTCTCATCTCATCCATAGCCAATACGCCTAAAACGCCATAGCCACTGGGCGCAGGCAGGGGCGCGGGCGCGGGCGGCGGCGCGGGCGTGGGCGCGGGCGTGGGCGCGGGTGTGGGCGTGGACGTGTATGTATGTATATATGTGTGTGTGCGCGCGCATGTGTGTCGTGTATATATGTATATATATGTGTGTGTCGTATGTATATATGCATGTGCGTGTTAGATTTTTATTTTAAGTGTGTATGTATTGTGTGTCATGGATGGTAGTGTGCATACATATTAATAAGTTTATATTAGTTTTATTATTAGTTTTGTCTTATTAGAAGATTTATTAAGATAAAGTAGGGTATTATAAATTTATTCATCTAGATTTGATAAGATATGATGTGACTTAAGATATATTATTTATTTATAACTTTCTTAATTAGAGTTAAATAATTAAAAGTTATAACATATTATTTCATAATTAGTTGGTACAAAAGGTTGTATATTTTTATAAAATTTTGGATCTTTCAAGCTTTTATATATTTATGAGCTTTTAACTTATGAGTTTATTATTTATTATTTAATTTAAGTGTCTTATGCTTAATAATTTACATAGTTATGTTTGTTAGATTTTGTCAATGATCTTAAGTTGTATTAAACGTTAATGGTTCGTTTTAGTCTTTTGTTTAAGTGATCCGATGTTAATGGGTTTGGAATTTTAATATTCGTTAGGGTTCCATGTGCTTAATTTATTAACCAAGGTTCATTTAGTAACTTTCGTCTTCTAAGGTATCGACCGCAGGGCCTATTTAGTTCGTTTTCTAGGGCATTGGCCATATTTGTTACGTGAAATGAAACCCATTAAGTTTTGTAGCCCAATGGCCCAGTTAAGGTTTGATGGGCCAAAACCTATTTTGATGTGTGTATATATGTGAGCCTAAGCTTAATGTTATTTAGCCCCTTCCATGGGTTCCACAGACAAGGCTTGGTGTTATTTTGGTGCTGTTTGTTTTTTCTGCAGGAAAACATTTGCAGTCTGCGGACCACATCTGTAGACATCTGCAGCAGAAGAGGTGGATCAAATGTCTGCAGTCTGCAAGAAAAAGACTGTTTGTTTTGTTTAACATCTGCAGAATACTGAAATATTCTGTAATTAAACTAAATTTTTTTTTAAACTTTAAAAACAACTAATACATTAATATATAAATAAAAGTCATAGAAATACATTAAAATATAAATAAAAGTCATACAATACTACAATTCATTTCTCATACAAACCATATACAAACTAATCATACAAACCATATACCAACCAACTAAACCAATTCATTTCTCATACAAACCATATACAAACTAATCATACAAACCATATACCAACCAACTAAATTTGTATGTTTTGAAATTAGGTTTATGTTCAAGTGATTCGCATACTCCAGCATACTTGGATATATGATGTCAAAACCAAAGGGAGATAGTTGACTTTTGTCAGTAGCTGAGGCAAAATTTGACTCGATAAAACATAGACCTGCAACAAGAGTTGCTAATTATATGGAGAACAATAACACTTAACAGACAGGGAGCAATAGAGTAGAAGAAAGATACATACCTTTATTAGTTTGATCTTCCCCAACATTCCATCGTTTTAATGCAACAACACATGCTAATGTTTAAGAAAGAGAATCTTTAATTAACAGGTGATTATGATTGTGATTAACAAGACACCATGAACCATCATTAAGCTGATTATTAATCAACCAATTGAGACACTCAGGGAAACAAGGGGATTTGGGCGAGCTTGGAGAAGGGACCATGGCTACCCAGGCTGTGTCATACGAAGAAACCGAAAGTAGTAGAACCTAAATCCATAAGCATCAAAAACTCTCTTGTGAAAGTGCTTTGCAAAACATCCTACCATAATATTTCCCCCAAATGTGATCATTGTCTAAATCATTGCTCACAGTTTAAAAAAATTCTAAATCTATATTCTAGGTCAAATCAAGCAAGCTAGCTACGAACACCGAAGGGGGAGCGGGGGCCGAAGGGGTAGCGGGGGCCGAAGGGGGAGGGGGGCCGAAGTGGAAGACGATGGTGGTGGTGGAAGACGACGGTGGCGGTCGGTCGAAGGGGTTGCGACGGCGGTGGAAGAAGACAGTGACGGGGGGCGGCGGTGTGGAGTGGGGGTGGTAGGTAGAGTGGGGAGGTGGTGTTCATATATGTTATGGTTCAAATGAAAGAAGAAAGGGTTAGAAGAGGTTGTGAAGAGATCAGAAGAGCTTGTTCCACTTCTTCTCCGTACAAACGTCGGGAAGTTTTTTAATGAAACGTCTTCCAGAAAACAAACACTCTGCGAAGTAAAAACCTCTTCTCGCGTTTGCGTGCGCGTAGATGAAGAGGTGGGGAAGAGGTTTTTTCAAAAAACAAACACCCCCTTTGTGGCCCAATTAGGTTTCTAAAAGAAATTTTCTAGGCTCAAAAACCAGGATTGTCACAGTAATTGTTAAAATAACTTATTATATATAAAACTATTTTAGAAGATATGATATATATGATATCTTTCCATTTACATATGAAAAAAAGATTCAGAAAATATTAAATTGTTTCTTTGAATAAACAAAAATTGAAACGTTAAAAGTCTAAATAAATTAGTGTATTAATTACTATTTGTCATAAAAAAGTTAAATTTGTTTGGGCTGATAAACAAAATTTAATAGCCTATAATTATCCCAAGTGTCATATACAAAACTCTTTTTATTAAAGTAGTATGATATATGCATATAATCACATCGCACCATACAAACATATTTGCACCACACACAATCTGTATATACATATATGCATACATCACACGACACACGCACACCCCATTCACAACCACACACTGCCACAACACAGCCGCACACCGGCCCAGCCGCACGCTCGGTCAACTCACACAAATCCCCGAACCATAATGAAAAGAAACTTAAATGAAACAAAACAAAATTATATGCTACATTGCTACATGCAGTTAACGGCGAGAGAACAAGGGGTGCTAGAACATGAACGGTAGCGTCGAAGGGGCTTTAGATAGTGGCCTTGATCACGAAAAGGATTCACAGCCGAGGGGGGGGGGGGGGTCCGGCTAGGGTTTGTTGACTTTTATCACTTAATATATAATAATAAATTTACACTTAAATCCTGAATTATTTAGGAATTAGTTTCTTTTAGATTAAAAGTATTTATTTTAAACATTGTACTTTTCTTCACAATTTATATTTAACCCAAACTTTATGTAACCCTTAACGAACCAATTTCAAGAAGATTTATACACGGTCTAAGACGTGATGCAAAATAATATTAATGCGTTAAGAATTTGCGGTTTCACGAGCGCGCTTAGGTAGGCTTTCCGCGAATGGTAAATTATATATATATATATACATATATAATAATAATAGTAGTAGTAGTAATAATAATAATAATAATAATAATAATAATAATAATAATAATAATAATAATAATAATAATAATCTATACTACTATATAATACATATTAGAGGGATAAGATGGTATTTTCATTCAAAGTGTAAGACGCATATACAACAATTTAAGCATAGAGTATAAATTATTGTATTATTTAATATAAATTATTAATATACTATTTAATAATATGATATTATTTAATTCACTACATTAAATTTATTTATAATAATATATATTGACATTTAAATTTATAGTTATTAATCATATTTAAACACAATTTAAATTAAGTATTATTTTATTTAAACACTTATATACATACTACTGTATAATACATCTCTTTTCATAGAGATGTAATTTTGCTAATCATAAAAGTTTTGAAGCGACATGTAAAAATGAGTGCTAAGACATTTGAGAGGCAATATAATAAATTTATTCATTAAATTTATATATCTTGATATTTTTACCCTTGTCTCTTTCATGTTTTTAATAAACATTATTAATACATTATATAATAATATAATATTATTTAATTCACTTTATTAAATTTTATTTTATTTATGATACTATAAATTGATATTTAAATTTATATTTATTAATTATATTTTTATAACTAAATATTATTTAAATTAAGTATTATTTTATTTAAATATTTAAGTATATTACTTATATATATCTTCATATTTATAATAACTATAATACTATCATTTTTCTAGAGTCATATTGTGAGTTTAATTATTTTAAAATTTATCTCTTCCCCTTTTCCTTTCCGGTTGTTAACAACTCAATAGCAATAAAGATGGTAATTTGTGGTGATAATTTATCAATTAACTTTTTCCAGTTTATACTAATCACCATCGAAAGCTGCATCCGATGATCATAAAGACTTAAAGACTTTTGTAATATAAGTAATTGTTTCTCTTTCATTCAATTTTTTGATTGATTATATTATGATTTTATAATTTACGTCATAACGCACCGAGCCGATACTAACTAAAATCAAATTCCCAAAAAATAGCGTAACAGCCATACCGTCGAAACGCGTGGACATTATTACTAGTAATAATAATACTCCAATTAATTATTTTATGAATTAAAAATTTGGGCGACTAGATACCGTTATCAATTATAACAATTACGAGCATATTAATTTCACAAAGAAATAAATGCATAAACGAAAGATAACGGGCTTGGGTTTGAGATTTCGGAAGATGAGTAGGAGACACATGATTTCCAGTAGCTAACTTCTGATTAAACTTATTGCTTCCAGACAGCAGTTGCTTATTGTCGATGGGCTTCCGAAAATCATCTGCTGAGATGGATGGATCTGCTGAAACTATGACTTACGATGATCCTATTGCCGACAAACACCAACTGCCGAAGAAGTATCTGCTGAATCACGTCTTGATATCCATCTTCCAAGAAGCATCTACTGAAACGAGTAACTGCCGAGAACACTTGATGAAATACTACCCACAACTCCATCTCTGAAACATCTTTTGCTCCCAACAACTGCTGAGAAGTTTCTGCCGAATGCTTCTGCCAAGAGTTTCTGTCGAGAACATCTACCGAAGGAAGTATCTACTGAATCAACTTCTGAACAGCAATTGTTTATCTTTGATTGGGTTTCGAAAAGCATTTGCCAATACATAGAAATTTCTAATCGGTAGATAAGATCTTCATGTTGGCAGATACGAAGGAGAAATTGCTGAAATCCCACTGCTGATTATGTTGTGATTCAACTTTCGAACAAGCCTCTACTTTCAAAAAACTTGTTGTTTCTGATGGACATTGGGGTAGCTAAGCTGTTGATACCACTCCATTCCCAAAGGTTCAAAAGAACAACTTGTGTGTGAGTTGGAATATTCATTTCCGATGAGAAATTAATTACAAAGAAGATCGATAACGCCAAAGTTGAGAAAAGGCGATGGATTATTATGTTTAAACTATAAACATTCTGTAAATCCATTTGAGTTAATCTGTTTGTTACGGTTGCTGGTTGCTTGAATCATGAAT
This sequence comes from Flaveria linearis, assembly GCA_024085815.1. NCBI lineage: Eukaryota > Viridiplantae > Streptophyta > Magnoliopsida > Asterales > Asteraceae > Flaveria > Flaveria linearis. The sequence goes on along the minus strand of CM044005.1, from coordinate 96,078,682 downwards.
GCGAAAGAACATACATTCAGGTAACTTTTTGTTTCAATCTTGTAGATGATTTACTATTGGAGCTCGTGTAAAAAAATGAAAGTATGAATTAGTCCATGTGGGCACATCATTAATTCAAGATACTTACTGATTGAAGTATGACTCGACTTTATCATTATGGTCAAATCTAACCTTTTGATGATGGTTATCTTGGTTATTATATTGAGTTTGGATTTAATCTTACTATTTTTCTCTTTCGGTTCAAAGATTATAGTGTTGGCTGTTCCTAAGGGACCGAAGGTCTCAGGTTCGATCCGTGGAAACGGCCTCCCCATAAAATGTGAGGGAAAGACCGCGTACATCTTCCCTTATATGGGACGGACCCTCCCTGGACCCTGCGAAAACGCGGAAGCTCTTTGCAGCACCAGGTACGCCCTGTTGAAGTATCTTGAATGCAAAAACTAAAGCTGAAACTTTAGAAAAAGTTTGCTTATACAACTACAATGAAGATCTTTTGGTGATAATTTGTTAGTAGTTATCAAGAAATAAATGGTTAAGAAGCTTTGTTCTACATCATCAACAATAGTGTGAATCTGAAATCCTAACAGAAGATAAGATGTTCACTGGTCAGTAAAATGTGAAGCAACAATCAGAAGCAATTTTATTTGACCGATAGAAGTATATTATCTATATTACATCCTCAAGTTCTTGACTATCCATCGCTACTATCCATTTTCAAGTATTTCATTAATCTTATCTTGTATGCGTTAGACGCATGTTAAATTAATGTGACCCACATAATTATTTATCTAATTATTAAATTGATCTATTGATTTGTTATTAAATATCCTATGGGGTATTTATTTTATGGACATCAATACCCTTGAATCAACAAATAGAGTTTCCCCTTAGGTGTATAGATCGAGGGTTTTAGCAGAGCTTAAAAGTTGTTCAACACTTTTAATCAATTTTATGATCCATCTCTACGTCCTCCCTGATTCGAGAGACATCATCTCACCTTAGCCATCCTAACTGTACACCCGAAACGAGAACTTGATCAAAATCAAGAACATGATGTATGTTGTAGTTACTACTAAGACTAGCCTATCATGTATTATCAATCTCCTAATGTTATTCTTTCATTACATACATTAAGAATTGATCAACATCTGGTATCACAAGACACGTGTTGCTAAATTAGTTCTTTGTTTTCCAACCAGAATTTAAATTGGAGGAACAAGTTTTGATATAATCTGATTAAAAATCGTTTTCATGATTTGTTATCGTTCATGATTCATGACTTTTATGCTTATTCGTATATTAAAAGTAATTTAGATCTATAAAATCAAACTAAAATTTTCAAAATCAGTTAAAATAAATATTGCAAGATTTTGATTTTAGACAAATTTTGATATCAATCATGAATAGTTTTCTAATTTTCATAAACCGTTCATGTCATTTCATCATAAAATTCAAAAATATCCTCTTATTCTAGGATAGTTTGGTTTTTTATTCTGATTCCTAAAAACGTGCAACTTTATTTCCATGTTTATATTTTAGTTGATTTAGTTTATATATATATATATATATATATATATATATATATATATATATATATATATATATATATATATAGGGGAGGGTTCCTAAGAAAACCTCTATTTACAGAAAACCAAAAAAACCAGTTTTAGACCATTGATCAAATTGATCAATGGTTGATATTAATCAATGGCATTTTTGTAAATATTTAATAGATACTTACTTTAATTAAATGATTAAAGGGTGTTTTAGGTAGATTGTAAATTTTATATTTTTGGAAATAACTAAAATCCCTTAAATCTCTCTCTCTCTCTCTCTAAACTCAAACACAATATTAGTTTAATTTAAAATCAAATTAATATATTCAAATATCATTCTAAATATTTTAAAAGAACAAAAGTTCTTTTTTTCTGCAGATCTATGTTAATTACGTACTTGCCTACATATACGTAAACATGTTCACATATATGTTCAAAATATATTTGTTCCCTACAACATGCTTACTTATATGTAAACAAGCATAAAACAAACAAAAAATATGACAATTGCTATTACGTTAAAATAATGAAACTTATGTATATGTATCACTCATTAAAATGGTATACAAAATCAGAAAATTCAAATAAATTACTGTTAGAATCGATAATCAGCTAAAAATAATATGTTAAACTTAAAAAAGTTGCACATACGTAGCCATGGTTCTGTATATGTAATTAGATTACATATACGTAACAATCATCTTCATATTAATAAAAAATTGTCTTCATCTCCATTTTCTTAAATAACCAAGGGTGATTTGATGCATCATATGTAACCTGCTTACGTATATGTAAACTGCTTACGTATAAAACAAACAAAAAATATGAAAATTGTTATTACGTTAAAATAATGAAACTTATGTATGTGTATCACTCATTAAAATGGTATACAAAATCAGAAAATTCAAATAAATTACTGTTAGAATCGATAATCAGCTGAAAATAATATGTTAAACTTAAAAAAGTTGCACATACGTAGCCATGGTTCCGTATATGTAATTAGATTACATATACGTAACAATCATCTTCATATTAATCAAAAATTGTCTTCATCTCCATTTTCTTAAATAACCAAGGGTGATTTGATGCATCATATGTAACCTGCTTACGTATATGTAAACTGCTTACGTATATGTAAACATAACCAAATTAGCAATTAGCAAACAAAGAAAAAACAATATGCATACTATTACGTTAAGATGGTGAAACTTACGTGTATGTAAGCAATTAGAAAACAAATAAAGAAGACATGTCGGTGAACTTACGTATATGTAAACATCCTTGCGTGATCAGATGCTCATCGTACCATTGATCAACGCTATACCTGCCCCTTCCCGTCATTCTGGGTTGAAGAAACCTAGGTCGCCTTCTGCTCGCCTCCTATTTTTTAGGAGGAAACCTCGGGAAGAAACCAGGGGAAGGCTGGATGGGGGCGGACGGGGCAGAGGAAGGCCGGGACAGGTGGCGGACGGTGCAGGGGAAGGCCGGCAAGGGACGGAAAGCTGCAGGTGAAGGCTGGAAGGGGCGGAGGTTAGAGTTCCGGGACAGGGGGTGGAGGTTGGAGGTTAGGCTGGAAGGGGCGGACGGGGCGGAGGTTAGGGTTCCGGCGATTGAGAGATGAAAGTGGGTTAAGAAGCTAATAGGCGGAGGTTAGAGGTTAGGGTTCCGGCGGAAGGGGGCGGACGGGGCAGAGGAAGGCCGGGACAGGTGGCGGACGGTGCAGGGGAAGGCCGGCAAGGGACGGAAAGCTGCAGGTGAAGGCTGGAAGGGGCGGACTAGGCGTTAAGTATTTTAGTTACCTTCAACTTTTTGTTACATAGTGTTTTGCAGATGAAATAGGTTTTTAAAACCTCTGTAAATTGGTTTGTTTAATCATGGAGAAAAAAATGGAATTTAGTCAACAATAAATATTTACTAAAAATAAATTACATAGAAAATTACTAAAACACCCTTTGAATATAATAAATATAAATATATAATGAAAAATTGTGATTGGCTAGGATTGGTTTTCTTGGTTTTCATAAAATACTTGGTTTTCTTAGGATCCCTCCCCTATATATATATATATATATATATACTAGGTTAGTCCCCGTGTAATACATGGATTGAACAAATACAATATTAAATTATTACTAATAAAAAATTATGTATTATAAAATCATACTTGAAAATAAAATATGATTATAACTACGTATAAATAGATATTTTAAGTAAATAAACAATAATGTATTTTTCTTAAACTTTTATTTTATAAAAAATTGTGATTTTTAAATATATTGTTTTAAGAAAAATGATTTTTTTTTAAAAATTCGCTGTATTCTATATTTTATAATTTTTTTAAAAAGTGTGTTTTTAATAAACAATAGGTTTTTAATTTTTAAATTATATATTTTTTAATTTGAAAATAGTATGAGTAATATTATTAGTTCAATATTATTATTAATAATATACAGAAATAAAAAAGTAAGTATAATGAGATCTATAATTGTTTCACACTTATTTTAGTTTTTTTATAGATAGATAGATAAGGTAAACAATTATTAAATAAACGGATTAAATTTTAATATAAAATATATATGTAAAATTAACATGAATAATTACAGTATAATATTTTAATATAAAATATAATTAAAATTATATATAGGTAATAGTTCAAAAAATAAAATAATTATACCATTTTTTAACTCTCTTGTGTAAATATTTTTATTTTTAAACATTCGTTTTAAAAAATTTTATAAAAAAACATTTTTTTATAAAAATCTTGTTTTTATAAAATATGATTTGTAATTATTCTGCTTGTTTTAATAGAATTGTTTTAAAATATTTCACCTGTTTATAATTTTTTTTAAAACACAATGATTTTAAAATATTTTGTTTAAAAAATATTTAATGATTTAGAAAATTTCATATTATATAAACTTTAGTTTTTTGTTATTTAGATTTTAATTAAAAGATGTTATTTTTAAATTCTTTCATAAAATCTATTTTATAAAAAGATAGTTTGACTTAAAAAAATAAATAAGAGAGAGAAACATAGTAATTATAAAATTTATTTTTAATAAGAGAGAGAAACTTGTATGAGAATTTAAATTACTATAACACCCTTTTAGAGGGAAAATTGATATGTGAATCTCTAGAAAAATGACAAGTGGCAAAAACATGGATTAAGATAATGACAAGTGGCAAAAGAAACCTTGCTTTATTAGAGGTTATATATATATATATATATATATATAAACTCTAATAAAACAAAGTTTCTTTTACTACTTGTCATTCTCTCAACACATGTTTTTGCCATTTGTACTTTTTTTAGACATTCACATATCAATTTTTCCTTCAAAAGTGTGTTATAGTAATTTAAATACTCATATAAATTTCTCTCTCTTATTAAAAATAAATTTTATTAATTACTACGTTTCTCTCTTTTTTCTATTTTCTTAAATCACGCTATCTTTTTTTAAAATAGATTTTATGAAGGAAATTAAAGGTAACATCTTTTAATTAAAATCTAAATAACAAAAAACTAAAGTTTATATAATATGAAATTTTCTAAAACATTAAACACTTTTTAAATAAAATATTTTAAAAGCATTTTATTTTTAAAAAAAATAATAAACAAGTGAAATATTTTAAAACAGTCTTATTAAAACAACTAGAATAATTATAAATTTATTTTTTACAAAACAAGATTTTTATAAAATATATTTTTATAAAAAATTTTAAAATAAATGTTTGAAAAATAAAACTATTTACATAAGAGAGTTAAAAATAGTATAATTGTTTTATTTCTTGAACTATTACCTATATATATTTTAATTATATTTATATTAAAATATTGTACTGTAACTATTCATGTTTATTTTTACATTAAAATTTAATCCGTTTATTTAACGAGTGTTTAGCCTATATCTATCTATAAAAAAACTAAAATAAGCGTGGAACAATTGTAGATCTCATTATACTTACTTTCTCATTTCTCTATATTATTAATAATAAATGAATATTAATAATATTACTCATACCATTTTGAAATAAAAAATATTATAATTTAATAAATTAAAAACTTATTATTTTACTAAAAACACACTTTTTAAAAAAAAATTATAAAATACAAATACAACAATTTTTTTTAAAATCAATTTTCTTAAAACAATATATTTAAAAATCACAAATTGTCTTATAAAATAAAAGTTTAAGAAAGATATATTATTGTTTATTTATTTAAATTAGCTATTTATACGTGCTTATAATCATATTTTATCTTCAAGCATGATTTACAATGCATAAATTTTTATTAATAATTATTTAATATTTTTATTTGTTCAATCCGTGTATTACACGGGGACTAACCTAGTATACACACACACACACACACACACTAATAAATAAAAATAAATCTGGATACTTGTCACCATTGTAGGTCATCTAATATTTAGTTTTTTCACTTATCTCTTCTCTTAATTATAAATGCTATAATAGCTATTTATTAATTAATAACTATCTATAATTAAAATTTCAAATATTTTAACTTTAAATTTTTAAATGTGTAATACATGTGTTTATTCAATCCATATAATACACAATATTTAAAACATAACTTTTTATATTATAAACCATATAACAGTAAATTTATTCAGGCCATGTATTACGCGAGATTGTAACCTAGTGTGTGTGTATATATATATATTTGGAGATAATCTTAACATCCTTAAATTCAAAATAAGTAATTATCTGCATAAAAATTTTCGAAAATAAGATTTATTTCCTTAAGTTTTTTCGAAAATCATATTAGTTATCCTTAAATTTTCAAAAATAAAATACTGATTTTTTTTTTATTTCCTAATATAATGAATAACCAAACAGTAAAAAATGATTATGGAATTAATTGATATCATCACAAATCGTATCTATTTGTGACATTCCTTATCAAAATGTTGAATAGATTACTATTGAATTTTTTTACATTGAATCCAATATAAACAATTTGACTCAATTTGACTTTAGCGTTCTCATTCATCCCAAATTTATATATCATAAAAAACTCAAGTTTCATGTATATTAATATGTAAGGGGTTGTTTGGTAGTTTTTTAATGGTTTCATTAAGAGGCTACCTTTGAATCGTTAAGAGGCTTGAATGTTTGTTTCAAAAAAAGAAGGATCTGAACCATTCAGTGCTGAATGGTTTAGATATAAAAAAATGCTGAATGGAAATTGAGACACAAATACCTCACAAAACCTAACCCCATCTTCAACTCCCGTCATCCCCCCTACCCCAGCACCACCGACCTCCAGCAGACCACCGCCAACCTCCACAACACCGTCGGCCGGCCATCCCCGACCTCTGCAGCCCGACCGCAGGCCACCCCCCGACGAACGCAGCCCTCCGCAGACCGCATCTCCCTCCGTCGACCTCCGCAGCACTGTCGGCCGGCCACCCCCGACCTCCACAGCCCGACCGCAGGTCACCCCTCGACGAACACAGCCCTCCGCAGACCGCCATCCTCACCTCCGCATCCCTAACCTTCGACCTGTAGAACCCTCCGGTCACCTAAAATTGGTGACAAAAGTCTCTTTTTCTTCAAATTTCTTTCTTAATTTGTTGTAGATTTTCATATCTATGATTGGTTTTGTATGTTATTAGGGTAAAAATCTATCATCTTGTTTGTAGATTTTCATGTTGTAGATTTTCATATCTATGTTGTTTGATCAATTGTGTTATTAGTTTTCTAGGGTTTCTAGGGTTTCATGTTTGATCATCTTGTTTATGGTATCAAAATGTGTATGCTTGGTTTGTTGAAGTTTTATTATGTTGATTTAATGTTGCTTGATTTGTACATGAGGATGGTATCATCTTGTTTATGGTATCAAAATATGCATGCTTAATTTGTTGAAGTTTTATTATGTTGATTTGATGTTGCTTGATTTGTATATGAGGATGGTATTTCATCTTCATATTTCATCTTGGTACATGAACTTTGGTTTACTAGTCATATGTTAATTGAACTTTATGGTTTGCTAAACTTTGATATACAAACACTTGTTGTATGCTGATCTGTTATGGACTTTAAGGTTGTTTATTTTGACCATAAGTTTGTTTGTTCTAGTGTTGTAGTTTATTATCAATGGTAGTTTTTAAGTTTGTAATACCTTTCTTACTAACATTGCACATAAGTATTACCTTTGCGACGCTGCGTACACCAACACTCGTGGGTTTATGACTCCATATCGTAGTACGAGCTATTGGTTAGTCGATTTTCGACGACAACGTGCATTAACTAAGGAAGAAAGATTCAATCATGCTCATGCACAACTTATACGGAAATGCAACATTCATGATTAGTTGTTTATGGCATACGACGAGAAGACATTGTTTGCAGAAGCACAAGGTGGTAACAGTGATGGCCAGATTGTTCATGAAATAGAATAGGGTTCACAAGGCATTAATTATACGAATAATTTGCGTAATGAGATAGCTAGTCAATTAGTTTTAATTGATTAATAGCTGAATTACTTTTAATTGGATATTAATATGTTGTATTTGAAATATTTTGAGTTTGAATTTTAATATGTTGTATTTTTTACTTATTGATCATTCACGTATGGTCATTCAGACACCTAACCAAACAGATATATTTTATTCAGCATAAAATAATTTAGAGGGGTAAAATTGTCATTTTGTATAGTCATTTAGAGATTCAACTAAACAACACATTTTGATTCAGCACTTACTGGTTCAGAGCCTCTTAACCATTCAGATCTCTTAACCATTCAACACTTAATGATTTAAATCTTACCAAACAGCCCCTAAGAACACATTTATCACATAAAATTATTATTTCTTTAACTGAAATGAGATTATTTATTTGTCATAATGATAGAGTTTGCACATGAGTTTCTGTCATAATTATGTTAAGAATGAAAGATATTTTTGTTAATCCACTAAGTTGTTTTTGCTGATGACCTGCCACAAAAAATTTTGTTGTTAATTAATTGTTTTGTTAAAAATCTTAAAAATATAATGGTTTTTACAAAATCTAAATTTTTTAAAATTTGTTTAATTTAAATAACACCTAAAGTTTCACTTTTTCCCAAAGGTGATGTGTCACATTTTTAAAGTTATTCAAGTCTAATTAAGCATAAGTTTGCCTTAAATACATGAATGTTTCCCTTTTGTCCAAAGGTGATATGCTACTTTTTGTTCTGCGAACCTAACCATGTGGACACTAATCAAATGTCTTACTTCTACCAAAAAGTGATTTGTTACTATAAGGTTTACAATCAAAGGCTGATACAACCAAAGTAATCAAAAAGCTCTCAGCATGCATGCATTAAGTACAAGGAAGTTACTTCGGAAGATTTTACACAACTCAGGAAAATATGCTAAGTGTAAAATCTTCCGAAGCCAAATGTCCTTATATTCCGAAGCGAAAGATGAAGTCTTTCGAAACTTCAGAGACGAAGTCTTCCAAGCCAAAGTTTGATTTCTTTTGAAGAAAGAGGAGACATGCTTTCTTTGATCACCTTTTGACAAAAGTTAAACTACTTTCCAACATCTGATGACTCATCAACTTAGATAAGTTGCTTAAAAGCTTCATACTTTTATTAACTGTAGATTAAGGTCATTGGTCTGTAACTTTCTACTTTTATACCTTTTATCATTTTTGTAATATATTAGGATGTGAGCTATGACATGTTATAGTCACAAGTCAAAAGACAATCTACCTTTTGAGTATACATTGATCTTGTTGTTTAAATTAGTATTTCCAGCTCGCTTTCAAAGTATAGCCGACTTTAGGATATAATATAAAGTGTCTCAAGTACTTGTCTTTATTTTTATACTTTATAACACTTATAATATTACTTGAGAGCAATATACATCATTCTTGAAAACTAATATTATCCTGTTCTTGTTCTTGTTTATATTCTGTCTCATATTTACTTGTGTTCTTAGTATCATCATCAAACACCTAGTTCCCTATTTGATTTGTTAAGTGTTTTAAGTATTTTCTCACTGTGAAACTGTTGCATTGACCCCCTTCAATGTTCCTGCAAATGTTATTAGAGCATTTTAGGTTCTTGATTGTAAGATCTCACCATCTTAAATTCCTTCAATCTCACAAAACACTTAACACCTCAAATGGCAGCTCTTACCAAGGCTAATATGGAAACAGTTACCATGACAAACTCTCAACTGATCACTCCTTATAACTTTAATACTTGGTGCCAAAGAATCGAATGCTTATCAAGTATGAAGACAGTGGGATGTGGGGATCTGTTGTCATAAGTTTGAAGATAGTAGGATGTGGGGATCTGTTGTCTTAGGACCTCATGTACCACGCACCACTTTAGCTGCTACTGGTGGTGGTATGATACCAAAGGAAGTGGCTAACTACTCAGAGGAAGGCTGGAAGAAGATTGATATAAGATCAGAAGGCCATCACCGCTCTCTAAACTGCTCTTCCAAACTCTACCTATAGAGGCTTCAAGAAGTGCAAGATTGCAAAACAAATATGGGATGCATTGAATCTTATGTATGAGGGGTCTACTGAAGCAAAAGAAAATAAAGATCTCCTAAAGTAGCAGTTTGAGAACTTCACCTACAAGACAGGTGAAAACATGACCCAACAATACTTCAGGTTTGTTGAGCTTGTGGATACTCTAATGGATGTTGGCGTAACTTTTGAGAATAGGGAAATTGTGAGGACATTCATGTCCTTTCTTCCCAGACAATGGACACATTATTATGTGGTCATTAAGAGGACTGAAACCTCAAGACCCTTACTCTCACTGAATTGTATGATATCCTCAGTGGATACCAGATGCAGTTGAACATGTAAAATCCATCTAGCAACTATTCTAACAATCAGCAGAGTTCAACCCTTTATATGGTTGAAAGGGACAAAAGAGAACCACAACATCATCTCATCTGCTACCCTAAAAACTCACAAAAAGGTCCTTTCATCATCTTCCTGGAGACACCAAGGGAGAGATACATCTAAGGAAGCCCAGTCTAATAGACAAGCTCTTCTCAAGCCTTTGTGTCTTCTGATGAAAGCAGTGGCAACTCTATTCACTTTTGAAGACTTGGACTGCATCCATCCAGATGATTTAGAGTACATAGAGATAGTCCAGCACCTGGCTCTTCTTACTCACAGGGTTAAGAAGTTCTAGAAGAGGACATGTAGAAAGTTTCCCAACAATACAACTAGTGGAAATGTTAGACTAGATAAAAGCAAGGTGAAGTGTTATAACTGTAACCAAACAGGACACTTTGTTGGAAAGTGCAAGGCACCAAGGACAAATGGTGGCTAAGCACAAGCTAGACCAAACTACATTGATGGAGCTCCACACGCTAAGAAGCCCAAGCAGCAATCTGCAGTTGATGTTTAATAAGTGGGCTTTGATTAGAGCTTTCAGGCTGAAGATGCGTCTCCAAACCAAGCACTGATGATTGATCATGAAGAAGCCAATGTATTAGAACATCTTTGTACTCCTGAATGTATTGCTAAAGTTAATAGATACAAGTCTTATAAATTGGAGATGAGATCGGACCTTGAGTCCTTAAATATCTTAAAAGCTTATTTCAAAATAGCTGAAAATGATTATAAACTTAAGATAGAGGATCCATAAAAAACCATTTCAACTCTTAAGCATGAACACACAAACTATAGAACTCAAATCAAAGATCTCATCACCAAGTTAACTGAATGACGGGCTAAGCTTGTGATCAGCAAAACCAAGGCAGAAAAATATGTTCTTGGAAGAAGAGACCTTCAAGAACATTATACACTCATCCTTCCATACAAAGATCTGTTATCAGGATAATCAGGGACTAGGATCTATAGAGATAGATCCTCCACACACTCTACTATCTGTAAGATCTCCAAGGTGTGAAACTTATCAAGATGAGATTCCTCTTATAGACCCCATTCAAGAAGAGGATAAAGATGAAGAGGAGATAGTGAAAGATGGATATGAGATGAGTGAAGAAGATCATCCTAAGAAGGGTCACTATTCTCTTAAGGAGAGAAAAGAACCAGGGATGACTAATTCTAAGAAGAAGAACTTGATCAGAGCAGTCAAGGTAAAGTTAAAGAGAGCTCAAGAGATCAAGGCCACCTTCAACTCCAAAAAAAAGTCTATCTCTACAGGATTTGTAGTGGTAAAGACTAAAATCTCAACTATGTACTCTAGTACCAGGAGTCTTAGTTCATGTCCAACTCATCCCTATGAAGAAAAGAAGGCTGATTAGTTATGCACCACTACTGCACAGCCTAGACCTTTCAGTTCCAAGAGCAATCCTCACTCTAAGAAGCCTATTGCATCATCTGTGAAGATGAAGATGGATATGGAAAGTGATCCAGCTCAGCCTTTCTACTCAAAAGAAGACTCTCAAAAGGAAGCCAACTGAATGCATCATGTGTGGCAGTACTTCTCATTTTGCTAAGTATTGCATATACAATCCTAAAAGTACTATCCACATGACTAAGAAGAAGACTTCTGAGAAGAAGAGGAAGATAGCTTTAGAAGGAAATATTTTCCTTTCGGAAGCTCCAAAGTGAAGAAGAAAATAAATGAAAACTTGCCTTAGGAAGAAAATTTGCTCTCGGAAGAAAGGAATACTTTCAAAATACTGAAGTCTGCTGTAATGGATGCATACTCTTCTAAAGGTCTAGTCTCTAAAATTTATGAAGTCATTAAAACTTTTGAGGTATTGAAGTTTAAGTCTAGTCTTCTAAAGATGGTGTGGAAGATAGAGGAAGACCATGTGACTAAAAGTTATTCATCAACAACAACAAATGATCCTCAAAGCCTGCATTTAGGATCAATCACTATTGTATTGTCTTAATTTCACTTTGATAAACCCAAGATCAACAAAGCTTGGCTTTTCAAATATAACTAGCCATCTCTTTTTACACAGGATTAGCTAAAGACCAAAGGAAATGTATGGATCATCGATAGTGACTGTTCTAGGCACATTACAAGTAATGGCTCTTTGCTTTAAAACTTTGAGAAAATTGATGGAGGGCCAGGTGATTTTAGAGGAGATTCAGGTGGTTACGTTCCTGGAAGGGGCATGGTCATAAGTAGTAAGCTCAGCATTGAGAAGGTAAAGTTTTTCAAGGAGCTTGGGTACAATCTACTAAGTGTATCCTAATTTTGTGATTAGAGACACAACATGCTCTTCACTGAGCATGAGTGTATTGTTCTTAATCCCGGGGTGGTCATTCCTCAAGAGCATATCTTGCTCAGAGCCCCTAAAAAGGAACATGTACAAGATGGATTTGAAGGAAACATCTCTTTTAGGGGAAGTTTCTTGCTTTCTATCTAAAGCAAATAGTGATAAGTCATTCCTCTGGCATAAAAGAATGTGCCATGTAAAGTTTAAAAGCATGAATAAATTAATTAAGAATGATTTGGTAACTGGAATGCCAAAGGACAGGAACTCCATCACTACACCCCTACACTTATTACATATGAATCTCTTTGGCCCCACCAGTGTAATGAGTTTAGAAGGACTATTATTGTTTGATAATCATAGATGATATCACAAGATTCACTTGGGTCTTCTTTCTTAGAACTAAAGATTAGACTCCTGAGATCTTGAAGAACTTCATTCTGAAAATTAAGAATCACTATGATCACAAGGTCAAAACCATAAAATGTGATCAAGAAACTGAATTCAAAAACAAATCCTTGATACATTTTGTGATGAAAAGGGTATTACATGACAATATACTGCTCCTAGGACTCCTCAGCAAAATGGTGTTGCTGAGAGGGGAAACTGGACACTTATTGAAGCTGCAAGAACCATATTATCTGACTCTAAACTGCCTATCACCTTCTGGGAAGAGGCAGTCAACACAGTCTACTATGTGAAGAACAGAGTTTTAGTAGTTAAGATTCATGGTGAGACTCCTTATGAACTGTGACATAAAATTATACCTTTTATTGGTTTCCTCATATCATCTGGATGTCATTGCACCATCTTAATTACCAAAGATCAAGTAGACAAATTTATTGAGAAATCAGATGATGTACACTTCATTGGATACTCTTCCGAAGCTAAGGTTTATAGAGTATACAATCTTAGAAATAGAGTAGTTGAGGAGTCAGGCAATGTGACCTTCAATGAGCGCACTCCTAGTGTGAAAGGTTCTGATCCTGATTGGTTGTTTAATCTTGATTTAGTTACTAACTGTTTTAACAAATCTTGTAAAGATGTTTTAGATCTACAGGTAACTTATCAATAGGAGATCTTGACCCAAGATTTGAGCCGAGAAAACCAAGCAAGAAAACTACTTTAGCTCCAATTGTAACTAACCCTGCAAATGGAAATCCTATTAGCACAACCATGATAAATTCAGCTGATACATCTGAGGTGCCTACAAATTATAGCTCAGATGCATAGCACTAAAATGAAGGAGTTTCTAATGTAGGAGGACATGAAGTTGGTGAAAGTTATCAAGAATTTTTTGATGTTGATAACCACTACATAGAAGACAATCTCAATGATGTCATACAACATTAGATCATGCTTCTCTTGATAAGTGTGCAGATGTGGTGGGTGACACTACATTACCGTATCCGAATTTCATAATTTTAGATATGTCCAATCAACTGTGACATCCTTCACCAAAATGAGGGCGTTGACTTTGACTTTTGTTCCTATTTGGGCTTAGTCTTGATTTATGGTACATTTCTGTTGGGCCTGAGATTTTGGCCCAATAGGCCTATGTCTTTATGATGGGCCTGGGGTCTTTATCTTTATGTGACTAGTGGGCTTGTCATCTTATGACGCCCTGTGTAGTGCGCCCGATCAAGGTTTCTCTATAATGTAAAACTCAAAACTTAACCATAACATAAGTAATCTTACACCCACAAGCTTTGCCTAAAGCCTAGCTAATAAACTTAAGTGGGCTCAAAACAATATAAATTATCCAAAGTATAGGGCATGTGATAGATCGTTGGAACCGTCTTTGCACATGGAATTTGAAAACGTAAAAGTTGGACGACTCGCGGTTCGAGACGAGACGAATTTCACGGGACGGGCCAAGGGCCTGGAGGCCCTCATCCCCTCCCTATTTATGGCCGTAAGGGCTAAAGAGGGGTATTCCCTCTTTGCCTTATCTCATTTGCACATTCTTTAGGGTTTTACATGAAACCATAGCCACCTCTACCACCAAACTCTCTATTTTCCTCTAAACTTTGAAATTTTCTGAAATCTTTCAAGCTTCATAAAATTTGAGTATTCAGTCATCAGGGAGAGGTATTGTTAGTACTAACTGGTTGACACCCCATGTTGTTGGTATACTAGTCGAGACCAACTTGGCCGGGAGTGCCCTTGGGTGAATATAAACCGGTTGTGAACATTTTGGAAAGTCTTGGACTTTCGGGTTGTGTGCATTTTGGAAAGTCATGGACTTTCGGGTTGTGTGTATTTTGGAACATTTTGGACTTGGATTACATTTGAGATTATGTTGATATCTTGACTGCTATGTATCTCTTTCACATACAATTTTTTTACACATGTTATGCACGGAAAAATACTTGTACTTATAAACCTGTGAACTCATCAACGTATGTTGACATTTTCGAGCATGTCTTTTCAGGTAGTGAAGTCTAGGTGTGTGACATTGGACTTAGACGAGACCACACCTCTAGGAGCAATAGACGTTAAAGAGACTTTGAGACATTTATTTTTGGATTATTGGGTTTATAAATTGTATTTGGTGGATTTGAGATTGCATTGTTTGGGATTTGATTGATTTGTATTTAATTTTGGTGTGATTATGCGTTTTGGTATGATGTTTTGGCAGTGACTACCCTTGACACGTGTTCCTATATGTCGGGCGACGTCATGACCTATTTACGGAGAATACCCTTAGATATTCTCTTAAACCCCAATGTGTTATGACGATCCTGAACGTCATATTCTCGTGTTTTCGCTTTAGCGAGGGTGTGACAGATTGGTATCAGAGCCATTGGTTATAGAGAATTAGGTGGATTATTCGACCTGGACTATAACCTAAGTACCCTCATGTAGTATGCATCATAGGATTATGTGTGTACTATGATACATGAGAATGTTTTATGTGCATTATCTTTTGTGTCGTGTTGCCTGCCTTCTGTGTTATCTATGATCTTCCTATATAGAGAACTTTGGTTGTTGTTTTATCTGTGCATGCATTGAGAAAGTATTAGGTAAGGATGTCCTCCCGTTGTACGCTTGGCTAGTATTTAGTCTGGATTGATAAGTGCGAGTGTAAGGATTCTTTTAAAGGACATTAGGCGTTAATCAAAACCTTATTATATGTGCCTACTGGTGATGGTGATGTTGTATGAGGTCTTATTTATAACTTGCGAGTTGAATATTAGGAGATGGACATGCTAGTGTACTTGATGATAACATAAAAGGGCCGTGGCGTATTCGGGATGAGATGGCAGCTTTATTGGATCTCGGTCTATACTAAATGGACCCGTTTGACCATCCTTTATCTATGTGAATGCTTTCTTGATCAATTCCTCTGTACAACTTCGGTTACTTAACCTTCGGTTAGCGACCATATCCTTGGTTCTCCAATTATAGATAACACTCTGTACTTATCAAGACATGTTGACTCTGGTAGGAGGAGCTAGTGTTGACCATGCAATGCAAATTACCATTACGGGTGCACACGTAATTGCAACATGCAGTGCATGCGAAATTTGGCAAACCTCTTCTAAGATAACAGTTATATTTAGTACGAATCTTCCATTTTATGCACGGGACAGTGGAGTTCCTACGATTACGATAACCTATGGTGTGAAAGCACCAATCCTAATTATCTTTGATCAAGTACAAATAGATCTGGAGCCTTCATGGGAATCATCTGGGATCTTGTAGCCCGGTATCTATGAGGTGTTCCTCTTGCTTTTGTTTCTATCATCGTGGAAATTGACTACCTATTCAAGGTTTAATTGGTCTCTGAAGACTCGAAGTAGGGATGTGAGACTCCTTCTACCTATGCTGCTTTGTTCAAACTGATCGTAATACTTGTTGCATTGGTTGTTGTGAGATTCTAGCATTATACTTGATGGGGTAAATGGATGTCATGTAACCAGTTTAGATATCGTCCTTGGTATATTGTTGATGTGGTGGGAACGTTGCGGGGAACCCTATACATAAACATCTTTGTTATGCTAAGGATGTGTCTGAACTGGGCTATATGATGATCCGAGAGGGTTAGAGATGGACATAGTGAGACTAATAAATTGAAAGAAAGTGGCTGGAGGTATGATTGGTTGAACATGCCCAAAGTTCATGACATGCAAGCTAAAAAAGCTTGACAGGATGTTAGGGCAATAGTTCTGACTCGTTACATTGAGAAAACAGAAATGGATGTGGAAATCATGATCTGTGCTGCTAATTAAAAGACAAAGAGTGTTATTCAGCCACTAGTAGGCAAAGCACTAATATGGTGGAATATTCAAGTTCAAGTGCGAAGTAGAAAAGATGTGATGGTCATGACTTTGGATAGGCTAAGCAGTAGTAACTGAGAGGTACTACCGCATGGACAAGATGCAAAGTATAGATCATTAGTTGTGGAATCAAGTAATGATGGGATCTAGTCATGCCGCTTATCCCTACCAAATCCATAAGTTGGCAAAGGTGGCGACATATTTGTGTCACGTAAATCAAAGAGAATGGAAAAGTACCTCAGGGGGACTGGTTCTATAGATGTGGAATGGTGGTCACTACTACACCCCAACCAGTTGGGGTGCAACACTGAAGAATCGTATTCTAGTTAATGAGATGGTTCGTATTAGACCCTCGAGAAGATTAGTGAGACGTAGGAGGATGTTAAGTAATTGAGTGAGCTAGCCGATGTTAGAATAGACAAGAAGGACAAATTCATAAAAGAATACGTGGTTATTGAATTGGCAATGAAGGGCTATGTTGGCACTTGTCTAGAGAGTAATAAGTGCAATCTACACCACCCGACTATGATGTCTTGACCTGTGTGGTATAATTTCAAGCAATTGGAATACTTAGCGAAGAGTCTTAAGGTATTTGTGAACCCAGTTGTGTCGATTAATGCAGTCGAGTAGGAGAGAGTTGGACGTTGACCTTTTGAGGGTGAAAGCCAAGAGCATTATCAAAATACATATGCGTGGTTAAATGGGGCTCTAAGACAAACGATCAATTAAGAATAAAAGGAAAAACAACCCAAAGGAAAAACAATTTGTGTAAACCCAGGGTACGGTAAGATGGCAACCCTACGCATAGAAAGGCATTCTGGATTGATGTCGATGGGGTCCAAAGAGGATCCTTACGTAACGACTTTGACCTTGGTAACCAAGTTGGATTTAACCTCAATCACAAGGAATGTGTGTTATTAATGGACTAAAGATAGGCTTGTAAACACTAAAAAGGTAATATGGGACTGTACTATGCTATCAGCAAATCATACATTTTGAATACGTTTTGTATGATTTGGGCACGAAAGTTTCAATCTGGTCACGAGGATAGATTAATCGTCAATGAATAGTACTGAGGTCATTGGATTAGAGAAGTTTGCTGGCATACCATTGTCAAATAGTGGGACACTTGACGTGTATGGCAGGAGATCAGAAGTTTTAGCATGAAGATGAAGGAATAAGATTTACATGATATACCTATTGTGTGAAAATTCTAAAAAGTGTTCCCAAAGGATTTGGTGGGAATGCCTACTCCATAATAGGTGGACCTTTGGATTGAATTGGTACATAAAGCGGTGTGTGTAACTAGGGCTTCTTATCGCGTAACACCCTTGGAACTATAAAACCACTCTAAACAACTGTAGGACTGGTCTGGTAAGAGTTTTAATACGACCCACACGCACTAGGAGGCGTTAGTGCTTTCTGTAGAGAAGAAGGATGGGTCGTACAGGATGTGCACTGACTATTAGAAGCTGAATAAACTAGCGGGCATGAACCGTCAACATTTGCCCTGGAATAAATGACTCCTTTAATTAGTTTCAAGTATCGACATACTTTTAAATATTTATCTCCGTTTGAAAAATATCTACATAGAGTACTTGTAGATGAGATATCGAAGAATGCATTTAGAACTCGTCATAGATGTTACGAGTTCCTAATTATGAATGTATGGTTAACAATGACACTCACGGAGCTCATAGACGTGAAGAATTAGAGGTGTATGCCATATCTGAATAATTTTTATAGTGTTTGTTGAGGACGTTCGGATTGATTTGAGGATAGGAGAATTCCGAGAAATGTACATAGGTAGACAGTCTTGGAAATCTTGAAAAGGAGAAACTATAAACTAGGTTCTCCAGGTGTACCATCTATACTGACCACAAGAGTTTTCAACATATTAATCACCAAAAAGAACTGAAGATGAGACAGAGATGTTTGACTAAATTGTTCAGTGACTGCGACTGTGTGATCAAGGATAACCCAGGAAGGCAAATGTGGGTTCGGACGTGATGAGTTGAAAGAAAGAGTCATACCCATGTTCTCACCTCATTACCCCTCAAGTCGAGTAAAATAAGAGGACCGAATGTGGAGAATAAGGATTAAAGAGGTATAAACAAATGATTCGTACAAAAGATGATGCAGCATTGTCCCTTAGTAAGAAAATTTAGGTTTCATTTATGGGGAATGTGCAGACACTAGTGTGGACGAAGCACACAAGTTAAGTATGTGCTTTTCCTGATGCTAACAAGAAGTGGCATGATCGTTAAGGTTGGTATTGGTTCTTAGAATGAAAGTGGACATAACGGACTATGTTTGCAAGTGTTTGACTTGTTGAAATGTTAACGTGAGGCCTTGAAGGCAACCTAGCCTATTACAATAGTTTGAGATTTTGGATCGGAAGTAAAAGGACATGATTGTGGGTTTCATCATATATCTAATAAGAAGTAGTAGACTGTACGAAATGATTGAGGCATTATGGAGAACATGACCAAATTTGGTCATCTCCTGACAATCCGTGAGGACTACAAGATGTAAATGTTCGTAAGGAATTGTGTTGGTGAAATTGTGAATCGAAAGGGAGAACCTATGTTGATTGTCTCCTATTGTGGCGATTGTTTCATGCTATGATTCGAGTAGAGCTTATAGAAGGTGCCCAGAATGCAACAAGATAGGTGTACAACTAATCACTCTCAGACTAACGGACTAAGTGTGTGAACTGTTAAGACGTCGCAGGATATGTGAAGTTTTTTTCTCTTTTTTTTGACTGTTGACTCTTGAGGTAGTTAGGACACTCACCTATTATTAGTTGAGTTTCCTTATGACAATAGCTACCATGGGGTATTATTTTAGCACCATTCGAGGTTCTGCGTAGATGTAAGTGTTAATCATCAATGTGATGGCCAGAAGGCATGTAAATGTAGATGAAGAAATTGTAAATCATTTAGGAGACGAATGATTAGGGGATGGATTGCAGATAGGCTAATGATAGTTCAAGATTGTTAGAAATTACTCTGTCAATCAAAGGAACCCTGGCTTGAGGCACATGTTCCATGACGTTGGTTGGTTTGATGATTACATACGGTTAGGGACTGGTGCCCTATCATGGTGTTAGTAGTGTGGTGGGTTAGCTGCGGTACACCCTATATATAACACTATTGGTATCTTGAATGTGAAATCAGAACCCAGACTGGTATCTAGCTTTTGGTACTAGACAACGGTCATACTCTGGAGATATCAGAAAATTAGGTTGTAAAACCTAAAACGCCATCTTAAGAGATTTGGTTCTTATAGCCAGTTTGCGAGTTGTTGCCTTGGAATGACATGGTTTATCTTGTCAGATGGAGCAAATTGTCACCTAGATTAACAAGTGTGGTTAAAACTACAGAACGGTTTTGATCCTGTGATTTATTGGGTGACCCTAGGAATTTGAGCGGGCGGCAAATTTCAATTTGCCTATGTACTAGTTTGGATTGTGGCTAAGGAAGTTAAAACTTGGAGAGGTAGTGGAAATCCTTATCGTAAAGACTAGATGGAACTCAAAGCGAGAACCTAAATCTTATCTTCACGTGGGAAGTTTTATTGAGGACTAAGTACTCCCCACCTGTTTGCGGATGACATTGCAGTTGATAACACCAGTTGAATTTCGAGACGAAATTCTCTTAACTGGGGGATACTGTGATATCCGTCACCAAAATAGGGGCGTTGACTTTGACTTTTGTCCCTATTTGGGCTTATTCTTGATTTATGGTACATTTCTTGTTTTGCCTGAGATTTTGGCCCAATGGGTCTATGTCTTTTATGATGTGCCTGGAGTCTTTATCTTTATGTGATTAGTGGGCTTGTCATCTTATGACGTCCTGTGTAGTGAGACCGATCAAGGTTTCTCTATAATGTAAAACTCAAAACTTAACCATAACATAAGTAATCTTACACCCACGGACTTTGCCTAAAGCCTAGCTAATAAACTTATGTGGGCTCAAAACAATATAAATTATCCAAAGTATAGGGCATGTGATAGCTCGTTGGAACCGTCTTTGCATGTGGAATTCGAAAGTGTAAAAGTTGGACGACTCATGGTTCGAGACGAGACGAATTTCACAGAACGGGCCAAGGGCCCGGAGGCCCTCCTCCCATCCCCATTTACGGCCGCAAGGGCTAAAGGGGGGGGGGGGTATTCCCCCTTTGCCTTGGCTTATTTGCACATTCTCTAGGGTTTTACATGAAACCCTACCCACCTCCACCACCAAACTCTCTCTTTTCCTCTAAACTTCAAAATTTTCTAAAATCCTTCAAGCTTCCATCGATTTTTGATAAGCCAAACATCCAAGATCCTCAAATAAAGCAAGATACCTTCATCTTCAAAGATACGGTATGCAAAACTCATTTTGATGAGTTAAATCTTTGTTTCACTCAAAATAGATGATAATCATCATCTATATTCAAAAACTTCATCTAATTATCTTGTATTTTCAATTTTTGGTGCTAAATTGTGAGAATCTTAGCGTTACGATCGTCGAATTCGCCATTTGGTAAGAAACCCTAACTTTGGATTCTATGGTAATCGAATACATGATATTGATTGGAAATCTTGGATGACCTGACCTTAATAAATATTTTGAACCTATAAAACGTTTTGAACTAACAAAATTGTTCCTCAAAAGGATTGATGGGTTAAACGAAACGAAACAACGCAAGGGCACGAATCTAACAATCTGGGCAACTTGCTGTCAGAAAAATAGGTCATTTGTTCAAGCGATATCTTGGTCTAAATAAACTCAATTGGGGAAAAATATGGGTCTAAACTTAATCCCCATGAGTCCTCTAACTAATCCAAGTGGTCTCGCGTCATTTCGACATCGTTTGATCCTCCAAACGTAGCAAACAAAACTGAAGGTCAAAACTGATGAATCTGGACAGCAGATTGGTCTTTATTCTTTGTGTCATAACTTTCTCATATGTCGTCAAATAAACCTGATTCTTTTTCTGCAGTTTAAAATGTTTAGTTTTCGTTTCGATTTCCAAACAGCCTGTTCAAGACTGATGCGCAATCAGATATGTATGCTGAAATATTTTGTTAAGACTTATAAATAAAGGTTAGGACTAAATAATCTAAATTAAGACAAGTTTTGCATATAATTTTGATTAAACTTTTTTTTACAAAAGAATTAAATTAATAAGTGTAATGATAGAAAACTTTGATCTATGTTAAGGGCAGGACTGACAAGATTATACCCTTTTAGTCATCGATATTTGGTGCTATATTAATACTTGTGTGAATTATATATTTTTAGAGTTTTCTCTCGCGTTGTTAAAGTTTACCTTTGACATTTTAAGGTGAGTTTCACGGCCCCCTTTTAGTTATGTTTTCTTGGGGGAAAAGCGTGCTCATGGTTTTGGACTATGCCGTGTCGGTTTTCTTTGAAATATTGTATGTGGTTTGGGTCATGGTATGAGTCTTGATATTCAATCATGAGGGTATACATATGCTTGTGCTTATGTTTGTGCTACAATTTGTGTATTCAATCATTAGGGAGGGGTATTTTTATTACTAACGGGTTGACACCCCCACCTATGTTGTTGGTATACTAGTCGAGACCGACTTGGCCGGGAGTGCCCTTGGGTGAATATAATCCGGTTGTGAACATTTTGGAAAGTCTTGGACTTTCGGGTTGTGTGCATTTTGAAAAGTCATGACTTTTGGGTTGTGTGCATTTTGGAACATTTTGGACTTGGATTACGTTTGAGCTTATGTTGATATCTTGACTGCTATGTATCTCTTTCACATACAATTTTTCTACACATATTATACATGGAAAATACTTGTACTTATAAACCTGTGAACTCACCAACGTATGTTGACATTTTCTAGCATGTCTTTTCAGGTAATGAAGTCTAGGAGTGTGACATTGGACTTAGACGAGACCGCACCTCTAGGAGCAATAGACGTTAAATAGGCTTTGAGACATTTATTCTTGGATTGTTGGGTTTATGAATTGTATTTGGTGGATTTGAGATTGCGTTGTTTGGGATTTGATTGATTTGAATCCGTATGGAATATTTGGTGTGATTATGCATTTTGGTATGATGTTTTGGTAGTGACTACCCTTGACATGTGTTCCTATATGTCGGGTGACGTCATGACCTATTTACGGAGAATACCCTTAGATATTCTCTTAAACCCCCAATGTGTTATGACGATCTTGTCTGTCGCATTCTCATGTTTCCGCTTTAGAGTGGGTACTGTGATTCCTCAACTAAGAATCAACAAGTCACATCCCACAACAAATATCATTAGAGATGTTGACACAAAGGTGAGAACAAGATGGCAAACCCATGACAAAAATGTCAGTCTACGCTCTTGTTTCTTATCCTAGATAGGGCCTAAGAAAATTGATGAAGCTTAGAAGGATGGTTGTTGGGTTGAAGCAATGCAGGAGGAGCTGCTTCAATTCAAAAGACAAAAGGTATGGAATCTATGTCCTCTTCCTTAAGGGAAAACCATAATAGGTACCAATTGGGTATTTAGGAACAAGAAGGATGATAGAGGACTTGTGATAAAGAATAAGGCAAGACTAGTTGTTCAAGGATACACACAAGAAGAGGGGATTGACTACACATATGTTTTTGCTTTAGTGGAAAGACTTGAAGCTGTTAGGATATTCCTTGCTTTTGCTGCATCCAAGGATTTCAAGTTCTACTAACTTGATGTCAAGTGTGCTTTTTTATATGAGGTGATTGATGAGGAGGTGTATGTTAAACAACCACCTGTCTTTATAGACCCAGGTCATCCTGATTATGTCTGCAAGCTTGATAAATCATTTTATGGGTTAGACCAAGCTCTAATAAAGTGGTACGAGACACTATCTCAGTATCTCTGTCAACATCGTTACAAGAGGGTTACTATAGATACAACACTCTTCGTTAAAGGAACAGGGAATGACTTGATGATAATTTAAGTTTATGTAGATAACATTATCTTTAGGTCACCTAATCCAATGCTCTACAAAGACTTTAAGAAGCTGATGAAGAATATATATGAAATGAATGCCATGGGGGAACTTAATTTCTTCCTAAGAATTCAAGTGAAGTAGGTTGAAAATGTGATCTTCATAAATCAGTAAAAGTATGTACAAGACATACTAACCAGAATTAACTTGACTGAATGTAAGGTTGCAAAGACACCTATAGCCAGAAACTACTCAATTCGACTTGATCTTGAGCGAAAGTGTGTAGATGAACATCTTTATGGGACTATGATTGGGTCCCTTATGTACTTTACATCAAGCAGGCCTGATATCATGTTTTCTACATGTATATGTGCAACATATCAAGCCAACTCGAAGATGACACACGTAGTTACTGTAAAGAGGATTCTTAGATATCTCAAAGGTGCTCTAAAACTAGGCCTTTTGTATCCAAAGAACTCTTACTTTAATCTGAATGCTTATACAGATAGTGACTATGATGGCTGCAACATGACTGCAAAGTCAACATCTTGGTGATGTTAATTCCTTGATGGAAGAATAGTCTTTTGGCAATTAAAGAAATAATCTTGTGTGTCTGCATCAACTTCTGAAGTTGAATACATTGCTGCTGCAAGCTGCTATGCTCAAGTGCTTTGGATTCAGAATTAGATGTCGAATTATGGATTCAACCTCAAAGAGACTCCCATCCATATAGACAAAAACAGTGATATCTGTATTACAGAGAACCCTGTGCAGCACCTAAGGACAAAAACACATCAACATCAGGTATCATTTGATTAGAGATAATATTGAGAAAGGATTTATAAAACTAGTCAAAGTTAACACAAATGAATAATATGCTAATTTGTTCACAAAAGCTTTTGATGAGAAAAGATTTAAGTATCTTGTATCAACTATTGGGTGATTAACTTTGAGTAGATTTACTTAACCTAAACTCAAGATTATTCTTAAATATGTGTCTCCTAAGTTGTCTATATCATCACCTACATAAGCCTGAAAGAAAACTTTTCAAATGATATTCCTTAGAATTCTTGAAATTTTAGATATATTTTCTCTCGGAAGACATTAAGTTACCTTCGGAAGAACATTATGTCTTCAAATAAAATAACTACTTATAAAAAATTTACCTTCAGAAGAAATTCTGATATATTTTCTGAAGCTTAAGTATGTTTCTAAGTACTTATATGTTTTTTAAGGACAATTTTCTTCCGATAGCAAGTAAGGCTCGGAAGATTTATCCACTTATGAAAAAAACTTCTTAGTATTAATATCTCCAAAACCAAATATATATCTGAAGTAAAAATACTCTAAGTATTTTTCTTCTAAAGCATAATTTCCATCAAACTAAGGAATACCTTCCGAAGTCAAATTGGCTTCGGAAGCTTTTAAAAAACTTTCGAAGACAAATTACATTTGGAAATTTTTGATTTCCAAGAAAACTAATATTTTGGGTGCTTTTTCAGAGGTGTGACCGACATTCAGATTTCAAAATTTATCCTCTTGCATTAACTTTGTCTCAAATCCAGTTCATATAAATATACCTTTAACGGTTCCCCCTCTTTCACTTTCTTCTTCATCTGTAAACTTCCTAACCTAAATTCACCCACAAACCACCTTTGTTCTTATCTTCACCACTAAGCTAGTCAAAAAATGGACAACCTTGATCCAGGAAACCAACCTGATTTCTCCATGAAACTACAAAGACAACACAATCAGGTTGCGCTATTAACTTTTGAGAAAGATTCTAGCTTCTCAGATGTTTTCCGGTTCTTGGCTCTATCAAACTAATTCACCTCCCTGACCATAGATACTCCATTGTCTGAAGACCAACTCTTAGAGTTCTGGAGGACCTGCCAAGAGATTATTATGGATGGGGAGTAGGCACTGTCTGCTACAGTGTAGGGCAGGATCCAGCCATCATAAACACTCATTTGAAGCTGGATGAAGAAGAAGACGAATTGTCCTTCCCAAAATCTATTATGAACCAGTCTTTTAGGCAAATGGGCTATGAGGGTGATTATTCAATAAGAACCTTCAGGAAAAGGAATGTCTCCTCCCAGTGGAAGTACCTCCTCCATATTGTCATTCACATTCTATCAAACAAGCATGGAGGCTGGGATCAAATTCCTGAATACCTTTCCTATATAGTATGACCTCTCGTATTTTGTTAACTGTTTGTTAAACTTTGTTATCTCTTGTAAGAGTGTATTTTGTCATGAATGCAAATACGAGGATTTATATGTAATTTATTGTATCATTATAGGTTTGATATAATTAAATAATTAAGTAATTAATAATAATAATAATAATAATAATAATAATAGTAATAACAAGAATAAAAGAAAATAATAATAATAATACTAATAATAATAAATAATCATATTAAGTGTAATCTTGTAAATAAATAAAAACAATATAAGATTAATATTTTAAAACAAACAAACAAACTAACAAACATACCCAGTATATTCCACTCAAGAGTAGGGTTTGGAAGGGGTGGTGGCGAGTCTTTCCTCTACCTTGGGAGATAGAAAAACCGCTTCCAAAGAGACCCCGGTTAGATAACAAAAGCAACTCGATAACAAAAGCAATAACAATAACAAATAAAAGCAAGCATATTATATAGCATACAATACATAGGTATATAACACATAAAGATTTAGAAAAATGCATATATCAAAATAAGTGGCATGTTGCACCTATAAAGGGTAGATGTGGATACCTGCACATCACGCGAGTGGTCCCGCGTCAAGTCTTTATTTACCCTTCCTATCCACAAATCCCACTAAAAGTCCTTAATTTTAATTCTGCGCCTCCACACACTCATATCTTCGATCATGTGCTCAGTGAGGTGCAAGTCTACCATATCTGGCCTAATTATCTCGACCCACGTCAACCTAGGTCTTCCTCTGCTCCTCCTACCCTCTACGTTGATGTTATCTACTGCTCTAACAGGTGCTGTCATCGGTCTCTTATTCACGTGCCTGAACCATCTTCAATTACTTTTGGCATGAAATAATAACATTAAAACCACATGGGCTAAACTGTAATTTCTTTTTTCAACTAAAACTTAAATTTGGTTATAAAATAACTAACCTAAAACCTCAGGGACCCAAAGAGTAATTTTTAAAAACCTATAACGCCCCCCTTTTCACCCCCGACTTTCCAATGGCCGGCTGGCAGCCCTCCCGCATGGCTCTGGTCACCCTAAAAACACCGTATTAGGCTACGGTTTTAAGCCCAAAAGATGCCAAAACGTTCGTTGGTAAGTTTTGAACTCGAAGGGGCACTTTAATTTGGGTTTAATCAGTGTATGGAGGGCCTCTAATCACGAAACCGAACCCCAACCAACCCACACTCGTTTCTACACTTAAATCATAATAATAATGCAATTAAACGGGTACACACGCTCGATCAATCAAGTGGAAATCGATGGAATGATTAATTGCACTTATAACAAGCAACTACACATCAAACTTTAACCGAAAACCCTCAAAATTAACTCGAACTCGTTGAACATGAAGCGATCCTAATCGAAGTGATTTAACAGAGGGGAAAGGATCCATTCGACCCTCTTACACTCTTTGCACTCTCAATTTCACAAACCACACACACAACCAAATCGAATCAAGAACAGCCGCGAGTCTTTGTTCGAACCTATAATCATCAAGCACAACATTAATCAGGTAATTGAAGGGGTCTTTACACTCTTTTTCTCTTGAATAACAAAAACTGTATGTTTAATTTGGTTATTATCATCGAATCGATGATCAATTGGATCAAATTGTAGTTAGGGTTCATATGAATTTGAGGTTTTCTTTCTGGGTTTATGTTTTTGTCACACCCCAACCTTGACGGCGGAATCATCGAAGCGTGAGAGTTACGATTGTTCACAGCCACATAACACTATTATTAATTCCAAATATATTAATCAAGATTCAATTGTAACAATACAAGTAAAAGGCTCAAACAAAGATACATCATGAATACAAGGTTGAAAGTAACAAGATCATCGTTTGTTTCTCTAAGTCCAGTCCTAAGTGAGATAAGCTTCAAAGAGTAGAACACATACTTGGGTTATTCCTGAAACATGTTAAAAATAAAAGGTCAACATAAAAATGTTGGTGAGCATTCCATAGTTTTCAATACATAGAATATATAAAAGATGGCAATTAAAGTTGTAAGTTAGTGAATAAAGTGATTAGGGATGTTATGAACCATGCAACAATCAAACCTCGACAAAGTTTTACAAGTCTCAAATGTTAAAAGTATATATGATTAGCTAAGTGTACTTGGATTAACCAAGCAGGCTTGTCTAGCCCATAGATCTATGACTTCGCTAGGCTAGCAATAGTTAATGATTGTACATATAACGCCATAACATGGCAACCATAAAAGTTCAACTAACCACAACTTTACATGATGAATTGCCATAAAGTTTACAAGTATCAAACAAGTTTACAAGTGCAATAATATAAGTTAACATGTTTCACCCCAAATTGTGAAAATAAAAAAAGGGGTATGGAAATACTCACATGGATATAAGCATTACAAGATGATATAAAAGATCAAAAGATAATCCAAAGTATTCCTTTACAAGGCACCTAAACATATATTACAAGTTTAAGGTTAAGATTAACGTTCAAACAAGGATTAGGGTTTTGATAGAATTATGGGGGTTTTAATAAGTAATAAGTTTATAAAGTAATTATTTTAGAAATGACTTTAAGTATAAATAATGATAGGGTTTAATAAGTAAATACATCGTTATAATTATTTAAAAATAATTAGAATAACTTATTGATTGATAACAAATTATTATTCTAAATCATTAATCGAAGTATATTTTATAAGGGTTAATATTTGTAAATATTTTGTGAAATTATAAAATATATAATTTCTACGATTATCATGATAAGGCTTTAATTAATATAATGACAATTAATATTATGAAGATTTATTGTTTCAAGCCCAATGATTATTTAAATTTTATAAGAAAATCATTTAAATATAACAGTTAAATAAAAATTGAAAATAATTATGTCTTTAAAAAGTACCATTTGAACCAAATGATTTATTATTTATTATTTGAAACATATAACAATTAATAAGTTAAAGAAGAAAAATAACCTAAATGTATTATTGAACATGTAATGTTTAAACAAGATAAACATTATTTAAAATCTATCTTATAAGATTTTTAACTAGTTATATATAAAATAAAATAAAATGTTAGATTATTATAAGAAATATATTTTCAGAAAATCATTAGTTATCCTTTAAACTAAACAAAATTTATAAAGCTGATTTTTTATAATTTTTTATAATTTTTTATATTTTTTTAAAGGCTGAAAATCCATTAAAAAATAATGAGGGAGCCCGGGTTTGAACCGGGACCTCAAGGTATGTAAGTGGACGGGGAACCAGTAGACTAAGGCTTACAACCGCGGTTTATCTCGGTTTCAATTTCTTATAAACCTTCTTCATTAAGTTTCCCCCAATCTCAAGAACCCTAGAAACTAAAATCAATCAAATTGAACCTTAATTTGATAAGGATTACTGAAATAATCATAGGGCTTTGATTCCCCATGTAATTTCGAGTATGTGTATGTGTTCAATTTACCCGAATGAAAATGAAATGATGATGAACACTCGATGAACACATCACGGCAAAGAGTGCATGATTTCTGTGTGGTTGTTGATGATAATCCAATTTATCTTGTAGGTAGCTTCGTGTGATGATTAGGACTAAAAGCCCTTTACCAATTTCATGCTGAATTGATTGAAAAGTGGGTTTTGATGGAGGTGCAGGTTTGCGATGAAGATGATGATCGATGGTGGTGTGTGGTTGTGTTACAGATGAAATTGAGAGTTGTATATGTTTAGTAATGGTTATATGATCGATTAGATTAAACTAATTGAATTTTTAATGTTGTTTACAGCTCGAACGACAAAGTGATCGAAGGGGACTTCTGTTATGTTTTGGATCAGATGGTAACCGATGTTTAAACACAATTAATATAGGCATTCAAGTTCGAATCATGTATCCGAAACGATTTGAAACGGGTTTGGGTTAAAAAGCCATATGATTTCGAGGTTTTAAGGTGGCCGGAGCCTCGCCGGAGGGCTTGGCCGGAATCACGGGTCGGCGAGGGGGGGGGAAGAACTTTTGGTTTTTAAATTTACTCAAATGGTCCCTGTGGTTTTAAAAGTTAACAATAGAGATTTAAAGTTTAGTTTTAGATTTAATTAAATTACCATTTAGCCCCTGAAGTTTTAAATTGTTAATATTTTATGTAGAACTTATTAATTATAAGTTTCTAAGATATAAACCTTATATTTCTTTTATTTATTTACAAGATTACTTATTATACGACTCTTATTATTATTATTATTATTATTATTATTATTATTATTATTATTATTATTATTATTATTATTATTATTGTAATAATAATAATTATTTTTAAGACTATTATCACTTTAAGTTAAGTTTTATAATATTAAGCAAACGTTATAAACATCAAAATATATTACTTTTATTATTTATTAAATTAATTTGTTAATCACCAAATAATTATCACGTATAACAAGTCCTCAAAGTTACACTTCAAAACATAAGAGGTCCTTGTAAAACTTAACAAAGTTAACTTTTAATTTAATGAAAAATATTAGATGTCACAGTTTTAATTTTTTAAATCTATTATTTGTCACAAAACAGGGCCTTAGCCTGGTGGTTTGAATATTGTTTGGTGTGGCAAGGGACCCGAGTTCGAACCCGAGCCGCTGCCAATATTTTTTCAAAAGAGTTTATTAATGTTTAAAATATAGAAACTATTTTAATATTAAAATTAATTATATAAAAATCATTTTTAAGCAGAAAATAAATAAAAGTCATTTTCTTTTAAGTTTTCTTAAAAATGTTAAATTAAGAAATTTCCATATCTTTTATTTCAAAAATTATAAAAATTATACAAAATATAATTTATTATTAATCTCAAATTGTAATGAGTTCCCACTTAATTTTTTTTATTTTAATTAAATAAATTCTTTGTTACATATTTATTCATTTATAATTTTTAAGGAAATAAATATACATGTACATATTTAAAATATACACTTATTGTAATTAATATAACTTTTAATCATTTAGATCTACAAAATTACTATTTTATTTAAATAGTAAATAATAATCATTTGATAATAAAAGTTTAACTTTTATCAATAATTCTAAACACTAAAATTATTAGTAATCATTTAAATACCAAACTAATAACAAATTTTACCTATTTAATAATGTAAAAATTATGGGATAAATGGTTTATAAATATAATACCATAATGATCATTATTAACTTAACATGTCATTCATTTAGGTTGAACATTAATGAATTTTTGGCATTTTATACAAGACCTTCTTTATTTGACATCCTTATAATCCATGTGAGTTTTCATACCCCATTTTATATTATTTCATATTTTTAGCGTGAAACATATTAACCTTATTATAAACACACTTGTAAACACATTTTTACTCTTATAGCACTTATGTAATTCATCTTATTTGTCATAGTTATTTGAACTTTTGTAATTATCATGTGATGACTCTTGTAAAATACAATCATTAACTATTGCTAGCCTAGCGACGTCATAGATCTATGGGCCTAACAAGCCTATATAGTGCTAAAACCGAGGTCATTTTAGGCTCCTAGTGTCGTATTCTTAAGCACAATGGGAACCAAATACACTTAGCTAATCGTTTAGTCGTTATTGTGGCCATATTTGTCAAGGTTTCATTGTTACATTTGTTCATCCATCTTTATTTACTTTATTCAATTACCTATGACATAAATTGCCATCTTTCAGGAAATGTTACTGTTTAGCTTGCTTTGAAGACTTGTTACAATCTAGCGTTTGACCTAGATTAAAATAAAAAGACATTTATTATCATTTATCGTTGGAATTCTTATGTTTTGTTAATTGTGTGGAACTTATGTTATTTTCTTAAATGTATTTCATGAATATTGGTATTTAACAATATTGTCATTTTAAATTAGCGTTGTGTGGCATGAACAATCTTAACCCTCACCACTTGACGTTTCGCCGTTAAGGTTGGGGTGTGACAAATTGGTATTAGAGCCCATAACAATACGGATTTAGGGTATTAGAAATGGTGGCCTAGACTATGGTTAACCTAGGGACCCTTTTCATGGAAAAGTCGCGTATGGCCCCGTTCCCGGGCACCCCACAGTTGGCCATTCATCGCACATAAACCATACATTTATTTAAAACATCGCAGCAGAAACTAATTAAAACCATTTCATATGTTAATGAACGCTTTTGCAAAATAATACAATGTAGTTAACTCTTACAAAATATCATAATTTGCATTACATCATAAAACATAATTGTTATACAAATGGATGCCATCCCAAAAATGTCAAGTAGCTGTCCGGTGCCATCCTCAGCAACAATCACCTGCCAACTGGAAAATATATAAAATTCAGCGTTGCTGACTGAGTTCTAGTTTTATAAATAAAATACTTCACTTATCATTCAAAACTGTTCTTTACTTTCATATGTGCTCATACATCCTACTTACAAATAGATAATCTTATTATTATCTTTGTCATCGCTCATTAACTTTCGTTCATTCATCATCGTACGTCATCTTTATCATTTGTTATCTTCCTTACCATATTTACGTACATTCACCTTTATCTTCCTCACATTTCGGGCCAATGCCACGGGCTATACTCCACCGTCATGCATAAAGCAGGTACTGGGCCGAAGTCTATAAGTAGACTCCCATACATTGTGCCCGGTGGCCTGACCACAGTACTGGGGTAACTTCATTCGGACCAATGTCACGCGTTATACCCCACCGTCATGCATAAAGTGGGTACTTGGCCAAAGTCTATAAGTAGACTCCCATACATTATGTCCGATGGCCTGACCATAGTACCGGTGTAAGCGGCAAGAACCCATACGTATGGTCAATCACAAGGATTAGACCCCAGTATGCATCCTTCCGGGGTAGCTAACCCGCACACAGTTGAGCTAACACCCTTCATTGGGTGTGGACCTCCATACATTGCTTGCAAGACTTTTCTTACATTCGTTCATTCATTAATGCATGCATTCATTCTTTCTTTATGCTTCACATATCATTAACATTAACTTCCGCTTTACGTTACACAATACTTCATGTTCATCTCATACTCATAATACATAGGTCACGTAATAATAAAGAATAAGGAGCATAAGAAAACATATCTTACATAAGCATAGCATCATCATACATCATCACACATCATCATAAACATCATGCATCATCTATTCACATACACATACATATACCTAACAAGTCATCATAGAACATAACAGGCCCTCCCTGGGATAGCGGAGGTTCGGGGGCGGCAGCCCTTGACAGCGGGGTCCTAGGGGCAGCAGCCCCTAGTAGGCGCATGGGCCTGACTTAGGCGCATGGGCACTTACGCGTTCGGGCACTATTTAGGCGCATGGATTTTGGGCGTTTGGGCATACTTAGTCATTTTGGTAGTTGGGCTTATGGGTACTATTTCAGACGTATGAACAACTACTAGTAACTAACATCATCATAATCCAAGATCAAATTCAATTCTAAATGATCCTAAGCTTAGTTCTTACATTCTAAGCATCAAAAACACATCAATAACATCTTCATAACCATAATCATCCCAATTCATATCCCACCCGCATATACACATACACATTCATACTTGTATAAATATCCATTTTATAAAAATGTTTATACATGTATTTCCAACCCTAAAATCAGTTAAAACATGTAAAAAAAATGGGGTTCTAGAACTCACCTTTAACAACTTTCAGGAAAGGCTACTTCACACACGAATTCAAAAGGAGTTCAAACACCTAAAACCCACCAAAACACACAACCCAAACATACAAATATGTATAAGCGCAAACCCGAAACTGAAACCCAACAAGAACGCTTAAAACTTTGAATTCTTACCTTGAATTCAGCCTTCTCCTTCTTCTTCTTCCAAAACTTGAATTCTGCTCTTTCTCTCTCTCTAAAACCGAATGCAAAAGGTGATGTGCAAGGTGTACTTTTGCCATACTCCTTTTGGTACTTTTGACATATTTAACCCCTTAACTTGGGTTAAACTTCTTAAAATATCTGGGTGCTACCAGTCCACCCCCCTTATATAGGTTTCATCCCCGAAACCTATTATTCCTGAAACCGATGAGGGTAATGTTGCCTCATCTCTTCTTCAGTCTCCCACGTAGACTAGGATCCCTTCCTATGATTCCACTGCACACGCAAAAGAGGAACCACTTTATTCCTTAACATTTTCTCTTTACGATCAATGATCGCCATTGGTTGCTCCACATAGTTGAGCCGTTTATCAATTTCAATGTCCTCCAGTGATACAACCATATCCTTATTAGCTAAACACTTCTGCATATGAGATACATGGAATGTTGGGTGAACTCTACTTAATTCATCTGGTAGTTCCAACCTATAGGCCACCTCTCCTACTCGAGCAATGATTCGGAAAGGTCCTATAAATCTCGGGCTCAACTTGCCCAGCTTCCTAAAACAAATGATGCCCTTCCAAGGTGAGACTTTCAACATAACCCTATCACCCACCTAGAACTCAATCGGTCTACGTCTCTTTTCAGCATACGACTTTTGTCTATCTTTAGCTGCCTTCATAAAGTCTTTGATCTTTTCTAGTTTATAGTCGTAGCCTTGATCACCTCAATACTTCCCAACTCTTTCTGACCAATGTCATCCCAACAAACGGGTGTCCTGCATCTCCTACCGTATAGCATTTCATATGATGGCATGCCAATGCTGGCATG
This sequence comes from Flaveria linearis, assembly GCA_024085815.1. Lineage (NCBI taxonomy): Eukaryota > Viridiplantae > Streptophyta > Magnoliopsida > Asterales > Asteraceae > Flaveria > Flaveria linearis. The sequence goes on along the minus strand of CM044005.1, from coordinate 96,043,806 downwards.
ATAACTGTTGTGGTATGAGAATTCTGCTAATGGCAAATGGTCATCCCAACTTCCTCCAAAATCGATCACGCACGCTCGAAGCATGTCCTCGAGTGTCTGGATCGTCCTCTCAGACTGACCGTCTGTCTGAGGATGATAAGCCGTGCTGATGTGTAGCCTCATTCCATCGCATCGTGGAATTTCTTCCAAAACTTAGATGTAAACCGAGTGTCACGATCAGATACACTAGACACCGATACACCATGACGAGCTACAATCTCCTTGATGAATAAATCTGCTAATCTCTCGGAGGAATACTTTTCTCAGATCGGTAGGAAGTGTGCACTCTTCGTCAAACGATCAACTATCACCCTTATAGCATTATACCCTCTCGGGGTACGCGGTAACTTCATAATAAAGTCCATGGTGATATGCTCCCACTTCCACTTGGGTATATCCAAAGGTTGGATCTTCCTGTACGGCTTCTGATGCTCCGCCTGCACTTGCAAACAAGTAAGGCACTTACTCACGTATTCTGCTACGTCACGCTTTATACCCGGCCACCAATAATTCTTCTTCATATCATGGTACATCTTGGTAGCACCGAGATGAATGGAGTATCGAGTCTTGTGAGCTTCATCCATGATCTTTCCACATAAATCCCCATAACGAGGAATCCACATCTGCCCATATCGGGTACTAACACCGATAGTGTTTTCACCCTACTTTGCGACTAGGCCTCTCATCCTTTTAGAGTTAAGATGATCTTCTTTCAATGCCTCATCTTGAAACTCCTTGACCTGCGTCATCATATGAGAGGTCATAATCAACTGATAAGCCTTCACCCGAATCGGATCGGGTCTATCCTTTTGGCTAAGGACATTTGCCATCACGTTGGCCTTGCCCGAATGGTAATGGATCTCGCAATCGTAATCCTTTGTGAGCTCTAACCATCGCCTTTGCCTTATATTCAAATCTTTCTGCTCGAAGAAGTACTTCAAGCTTTTGTAGTCAGTGAATATGGTGCACTTTGTCCCGTATAGGTAGTGCCGCCAAATCTTCAAGGCAAAGACCACAGCTGCCAGCTCCAAGTTATGAGTAGGATAATTAACCTCATGAACTTTCAACTGTCAAGATGCGTAGGCTATAACCTTCTCTCGTTGCATCAGCACGCAACCCAACCCCTAGTAAGAAGCATCCGAATAGACTACCAAGTCCTCTCTTCCTTCGGGTAAGGATAATCAGGAGTTTGAGTTAACCTCATCTTTAACTATTCAAAATGCTTCTCCTGATCTTGACCCCATACAAACTTCACATCCTTACGGGTCAGCATAGTCAATGGAGAAGCTATCTTGGAGAAGTCTTGGATGAATCTTCGATAATATCCCGCCAACCCCAAGAAGCTACGGATCTCGGATGGTGTCTTTGGAGACTTCCATTGCATCACCGCCTCCACCTTTGCCGGGTTTACCATAATCCCCTCAGGATTTACCACGTGACCTAAGAACTGAACTTCGCGTAACCAGAATGTGCACTTAGAGAATTTAGCATATAACTTCTCTCTCCTAAGTGTCTCCAATACCTCGCGTATGTGACCGGCATGTTCTTCCTCGCTCCTAGAATAAATCAGGATATCATCAATAAACACAATCACTGATTTATCTAACATCGGCCGACACACTCAGTTCATCAAGTCCATAAAGGCAGTTGGCATGTTCGTTAATCCAAAAGACATAACAAGAAACTCGTAGTGTCTATAATGCGTACGAAAAGCTGTCTTATGGATATCATGTTCATCTACCTTCAGCTGATGGTAACCAGATCGAAGATCAATCCTCGAGAACCAACTGGCACCTTGCAGCTGATCAAACAAGTCATCAATCCTCGGTAATGGATACCGATTCTTCACCGTCAACTTGTTCAATTCACGGTAGTCAATACACATCCTCATACTCCCGTCCTTCTTTTTCACGAACAAGACCGGAGCACCCCAAGGAGAGATACTCGATCTAATGAACCCCTTATCGAGCAACTCCTGCAGTTGCTCCATCAATTCCTTCATCTCAGAGGGAGCTAGATGATACAGCGCCTTAGCAACAGGTAGGGCTCCGGGTATCAAGTCAATCTAGAACTCGATCTCGCGGTCCGGTGGCACACTTGGTAAATCTTCTGGAAACACGTCCTGAAAGTCACACACAACCGGCACATTGGACAGTTGTGGAGTTAACATATCCATATCCTTCACGTAGGCGAAATAGGTACTACATCCACGTCTCATGCACTTTCCCGCCACCGCCATCGAAATCACTTTCGGAATCGCAGTGACCCGATCCCTATAACCATCACCAAACTCGCACCGGGTGCTGTCAGTCTAATCATCTTTTTGCGACACACGATGTTCGCCTCGTAGTCTACCAACCAATCCATTCCTAGGACTACATCGAAACCACCTAAGGTTATCATGAATGGTCTAACAGGAAACTTATGACCTCTAATTCTATGTCACAACCTTCTATCATCTCAGAAATCCTGGTAGACTTACCTATGGTAGTTTCTAAATCGAAGGGCTCATCAATACATCTACTACTGATAGGTAAATTAGCAAAGAAAGCAGCAGAAATGAAACTCCTACTTGCACCAGAATCAAATAACACAGAAGCAAGAGTTTGGTTTACTAGAAATGTACCTGACACCACATCTGGGTCTGTCCTAGCCTCCTCCCTCGTCATGGTGAAAGCTCTGGTGCTTGCCTTCTGCCCTTCAGTCTCAGTCGTCTTCTTCGCCCCAGAATTCTTAGCCATTGGCTTCTTGCATTCCCTGCTCATGTGACCCTCTCCACCACAGTTAAAACATCTAGCCACATGACAGTCCTTTGCTATATGTCCCATCCTCCCACACTTGAAGCATACATTCGATCCCCACCTACATTCTCCGGTATGATCCTTTCCACATTTTCCACATCTCTTCGACCCTGCACCGGATGTAACCACACGTCGGTCATCCACCCGTGCACTCTTGTTGTTTGTCGGAGCACCACCCCGTCCAAACCGCTTCCTGTTCCAGTTCCGGTCACCACCACCTTCTTGTTCACCTCAGCCACCACTACCTCCCTTTCATCATACAGTCTTCCCGCCAAATCAACCACCGACCTAAACGTGCTCGGTCGGGCAGTGATCATATGCCTGCGGATGTCCGCCGGTATGCCCTGAATGTATCTCTTGATCTTCGGGACAAGGGTGTCACCTGATCCGGCACTAGTCGTGCCATCTCGTTAAACTTGGTGGTGTATTGCTGATGTGTCATGGTTCCCGCCTCCAACTGCAGGAACTCTCTTCACCTTGTCCAACTCCCGATGAGGACAGAACTCCTCGATCACCAACTTCTTTAATTCACTCCACCTCATTCTACCAATCGCCCTACTACCCTCGGCTTGGACAATGTTGTCCCACCAGAATAGAGCTGAGTCCATAACGAATGAGGGGCAAACTTCACATTCTGGTCCTCCCGGCACTCGATGATTTCAAGGACAACCTCCATCTCCCTCACCCATCGGTGAGTAGTAGCAGTAGTGCCATTACCATCAAAGGTAGGGGCTTGCATCTTTGGAATGCCCTATAATTACAGCCTCGTGCTGCCTCTGGCACAAGCTCTTCTTCCTCCTCTTCCTCATCAGTAGGGATAACCGTCTCGGTCTGGGTTGTTCTCTCCCTCCCGAGGACCTGTTCCTATCCTTCATCTATCCTTCTCTAACTGCTTTAATCACTTCGGTCACCCCAGACAGCAAAATCATTTGCATGACCTAAAGAACCTCCTCCACCACGGCCTCCTTCACCGAGGCTCTCAAATTAGCACTCTCATCACCACCCTCCGGATGAGGGGTCTCAGGCTCCTCATGGGTCACCCTTTAAACCCTGGGCCTTCTTCTTGTGACCCGTGGTCCAGCATCATATCCACCACGTACTCCGCCTCGTGAAGCGTTAGAAGATCTACCTCCAGCCATCCTCTAACACACTATAAGATTCAAATACTAACACGGTCATTCATGGTAATAGCTCAGTTTATATCAAGTATAGTAAGTCCCTAATTACAGTGGCCAATTGTGATTAGCCATTTACTTTACTATTCATACCCCAAGCATTTCGTATCCTGACTAAATCAATAATAAATCTACTAAGGGCAAACAGATCAAATAACATGCGCACATAATACCGGTTAACATTTAAGAAAATACCTAAAGGCACGTAGCTACTTGGACTGGCATCCCTTCCCTTTGTCCTATCCTCAGTTTTTTAAGTTTAGGTTTCCTTTGAAAATATTTACCCATTTCACTTAAACTTTGGCTTTGATACCAACTTGTAAGGCCCCGTTCCCGGGCACCTCACAATTGTTCATTCATCGCACATAAACCATAAATTTATTTAAACATCACAGCAGAAACTAATTAAAACCATTTCATATATTAATGAACGCTTTTGCAAAATAATACAATGTAGTTAATAGTTACAAAATATCATAATTGCATTACATCACAAAAACATCATTGTTATACAAATGGATGCCATCCCAAAACTGCTAAGTAGCTGTCCCGTGCCATCCTCAGCAACAATCACCTGCCAACTGGAAAAATACATAAAAGTCAGCGTTGCTGAGTCAGTTCTAGTTTTATAAATAAACATACTTCACTTTTCATTCAAAACCGTTCTTTACTTTCATATGTGCTCATACATCCTATGTACAAATAGATAATCTTATTATTGTCTTTATCATCCTTCATTAACTTTCGCTCATTCATCATCGTACATCATCGTTATCATTCGTTGTCTTCCTTACCATATTTTACGTACATTCACTTTTATCTTCCTCACATTCCGGGCTAATGCCACGGGCTATACCCCACCGTCACGCATAAAGCGGTACTGGGCCGAAGTCTATAAGTAGACTCCATACATTATGCCTAGTGGCTTGACCATAGTACCGGGGTAAATTCATTCGGACAAATGCCATGTGTTATACTCCACCGTCATGCATAAAGCGGGTACTGGGCCAAAGTCTATAAGTAGACTCCCATACTTTGTGTCTGGTGGCCTGAACACAGTACCAGGGTAAGTGGCAAGAACCAATATGTATGGTCAATCACAAGGATTGGACCCCAGTGTGCATCCTTTCGGGGTAGCTAACCGACACACAGTTGAGCTAACACCCTTCATTGGGTGTGGACGTCCATACATTACATGCAAGACTTTTCGTACATTTGTTCATTCATTAATGCATGCATCATTCTTTCTTTATGCTTCTCATATCATTAGCATTAACTTCAACTTTATGTTACATAATACTTCACGTTCATCTCATACTCATAATGCATAGGTCACGAAATAATACATAATAAGGAGCATAAGAAAACACATCATACATAAGCATAGCATCATCATACATCATCACACATCATCTTAAACATCATGCATTATCCATTCACATAACATACATAACCTAACAAGCCATCATAGAACATAACCGACCTTCCATGGGATAGTGGGGGTTCGGGGGGGGCAGCAGCCCCTGACAGCGGGGCCATAGGGGCAGCAGCCCTTAGTGGGTCCAAGGGGCAACGCCCCTGGCTAGGGCCGTGCTGCCAGGTCAGCGTGAAAAATTTTTATTATAACACATTCATATAACACATTTGTTATAGAAAAATCAATCTTCCTGTTAAAACCTCTTTAAAATATTTCTAAGTTTTTAGGCGCATGAGCACTACGCAGGCGCATGGGCACTATGCAGGCGCTTGGCCTTCTACACACATGGGAAACTTAGGTCATGGGAAGGTTCTGGGCGCTGGGCAGTCATGGGGCAACACCCAACACTTGACCATTCTAGGCAAAATCTTGGTGCATGAGCACTAAGGAGGCGCATGGGCCTGACTTATGCGCATGGGCACTTAGGCGTTCGGGTACTATTTAGGCGCATGGATTTTGGGCGTTTGGGAATACTTAGTCATTTTGGTAGTTGGGCTTATGGGTACTATTTCAGACGCATGAACAACTACTAATAACTAACATCATCATAATTCAAGCCCAAATTCAATTCTAAGTGATCCTAAGCTTAGTTCTTACATTCTAAGCATAAAAAGATATCAATAACATCTTCATAACCATAAATCATCCCAATTCATATCCCACCCGCATACACACATACACATTCATACGGGTATAAATATCATTTTATAAAATTGTTTATACATGTATTTCCAGCCCTAAAATCAGTTAAAACATGTAAAAAATAGGGTTCTAGAACTCACCTTTAACAACTTTCAGGAAAGGCTTCTTCAAACCCGAATGCAAAAGGAGTTCAAACACCTAAAACCCACCAAAACACACAACCCGAATATACAAACATGTATAAGCACAAACCCGAGACTAAAACCCAACAAGAACGCTTAAAATTTCGAATTCTTACCTTGAATTCAGCCTTCTCTCTCTTCTTCTTCCAAAACTCGAATTCTGCTCTTCTCTCTCTCTCTAAAACCAAATTCAAAAGGTGATGTGCAAGGTGTATGGGCAGCCATACTCTTTTGTACAAAATATAATATATTATTTTGTACTTTTGACATATTTAACCCCTCAACTTGGGTTAAATTGCACTTTCCACTTTTATTCTTCTTTTTACAACTTCTTAAAATATCCGGGTGTTACAAGTCGTTATGATCTTGTAAGTATGCTTATATGCCTTTCACATGTTGCATGATAAATTCCTTATGTTCTATTGGCTACATTTAAGAAAAATGCCTTAGGAGTATGTCTTGAGCCTTGTAAACCCAACATTCTAATCCTCTTCCTATGCTTCTACGTTCTACCGTATCTAATCCTTTCTAAATCTTATTCTCGACTGCATGTGGAAATCTATGCACCTTACGGGTGGAAAAATTTCTTAGAAGATATGTCTAAATCTTGAAAAATCTCATTGAGGTTTTAATTCTAATAGCCTTAGGGAAGTGTGTGACACATAAACACACCTGTGTCTGGATTTCCTGGTAAAAGGCCCTTAGCTAAGGTAAGCATTTCATATAAATCTCATTGCGAAACCTGTTATGCTTACCTGGAGAATTCCGGATGAGTGCTAAATTATGGTTAACATACATATCTTTCTCAAGGTAATTAGGATTAAGTCACTTCGACGTGTCCATGTTCCAATTGGCTATGTGGTACCAAATGGAACCATCCTGGTTATATTTGTAAATATCAAAAATTCTTGTTTACCTTGAACTGGTTTATCTTCGGATACTAATATTTTCTTTACTATCTTATAGAATGTCTCGTCACCAAGGAAAGCGTGCTACCTCCGATCGTAAACTTATTCGATGATCGCTCGACAAATGGATGTCATACTCCCGACGATGGTTGCTGAACTTAGCAGCACCCTAATAGCCAACAATAGCAACACAAATGGAAACAATGGTGGTGTTGGTAACAATGGCCACGGGGAAAGTAGTAACAATCATGGTGAAAACATCCGCACCTGCATGTTCAAGCACTTCAACTCGTGCAAACCTACTAGCTTTAGTGGAAAAAAAAAAAACAGCCACTGGACTTCTCGAGTGGTTCAAAAGTATGGAAAACACTTCATCAACAGCGAGTGTCCCGAAGAGCTCAAGGCTTGCTATGCTGCAAGTGTCCTCCAACAATGGGCACTCACATGGTGGAATAGCGAGAAAAGGAACCGTGGTGCTAAAGTCGTCTTAGCGTTGTCTTGGAAAGAGTTTAAGGACTTAATGTTCCAAAAATTCTGTCGGAGAAGCAAACCACAAAAGTTGGAAGAGGAATTTTGGAACCTCAAGCAAGATAGTGGCAACCACTTAGCTTACTTCACCCAACATCATAAATTAAGCATGCTCCTACCTCATATGGTGGATACCATGCCCCGTAACATCGAGAAGTTATTAAAGGGGTACCACCTCAAATTCAAGATGTTGTGGTGGGAAGTAGGCCCACAACTTTGGAGGAGGCGATTAATATCACCGCCCAGATTACTAGAAACCATATAAGGGTGATACCTTGACGGTGAAGGGCGCTAAGACTGCTGTGAAGTTGAATCCTGAGGCAACAAAGGAGGTGAAGATCGAGTCATCTTTTAAGGGCAAGAAGTGCAAATTCATATTGGATCCTAACTATCCGGTGATAGCACCAAATGCCCCTCAAAGGCAAGCTGTCGTGGCAAATCAAGCCCCGTGGCAAGGGCTTGTACTGGGTCGTGCCCGATGTGCAACACCTATAAGTACCATCATGCGGGGAGTACTCCTTGCCGAATTTCCTCATTGTACGGGAAGTATGGACATCTGGTGGCTACTTGCCATCGTGCTCCAAAATATTCCATTAATTGCCAATCGAGTCTACTACAACTGTGGAAAACCTGGACTTTCATCCATAATTTCCTCGCAATGTGGGAACTGTGCCACTAGCTCATGGAAGGGCATTCAATATCAATGCTAACCAAGCTCAAGCCAACAATGACGTAGTGAATGGTATGTTTCTATTTATCCTTAATCGTTCTTTTATCTCATAAAATCCCTACCTGCTTTCCATGTGCCAATAATAGTTTTTATCTGAGCAGGTATGTATGTTGTAAATAGTATATATGCTTCTGTACTTTTTGATTCGGGTGTGGATAAGAGTTTCATGTCTTTAGAGTTCGAGCCTATTTTTCTAAGCCGCGTTCAAACTTATAAAGATCCTTTACGGTCGAAGTAGCCGATGGCAAATCTATCAAAGTCAACGTCATGATGCGCGATTGTACCTTGAGCCTTAACGAGCACGAGTTTCTCATCAACCTTATTCCTATACAACTAGGGAGCTTCGACATTATTATCAGCATGGATTTGTTAGCCAAGCAACACGCGAAAATCATATGCTTCGAGAAGTGCAATCGAATTCCTTTACCATTGGGTGATACTTTAAACGTCTTTGGGGAATGGTCATCCTAAAGACTCAAACTCATGTCTTGTATCAAGGCCCGAAAGTGCTTTAGTAAAAACTATGTAGCTTTCATGGCTTACGTAGTCAACACGAAAGCCAAAGGTAAGAATTGAAGGATATTCCTGTTGTGCGAGATTTTCCCGTGGTGTTTCCTGAGGATCTTAGTGGGTTACCTCCAGTATGAGAAGTTAAGTTCAAAATCAACCTGATTCCTGGTGCGAATCCTGTGACTAAGTCACCTTATCATCTTGCACCATCTGAAATGCAAGAACTAGCTAGTCAACTGCAAGAGTTGACCGAAAAGGGTTTTATTCGACCTAGCTCTTCACCATGAGTGTACCCGTATGTGCATCGACTACCGGAAACTCAACAAGTTCACTTTCAAGAACCGATATCCTCTTCCTCGAATCGATGATCTCTTCAATCAACTTCAAGGAGCTACACTTCTCAAAGATCGATCTATGTTCTGGGTATCATTAACTACATGTTCACAACAATGATATTTCAAAAACCGCGTTCTGTAGTCGATATGGACATTATGAGTTCATGGTTATGCTTTTTGGCTTGACTAATGCACCTACTATTTTCATGGATCTCATGAATCGAGTATGTAAACCATACTTGGACAAATTCATGATCTGTTCATCGATGATATTCTCATCTATTTTAAGACAAAAAACGATCATGAGTTGCATTTGCGACAAGTTCTCAAACTTTGAAGAAGGAACAACTATACGCCAAGTTCTCTAAGTGCGAGTTCTGGATTGAAGAAGTTCAATTCCTAGGTCATGTGGTGAATAGCCAAGGATTCACATCGACCCTGCAAAAATAGAAACCGTGAAAAACTGGTGTGTTCCCACGACCCTAACCAAAGTTCGTTCTTTTCTGGGTCTAGCGGTTTATTACCGTAGGTTCATTGCAAACTTCTCAAAGATTGCTAAACCACTTAAGGCGCTAACCCAAAAGAATCAACTTTTTTAATGGGGACCCGAACAAGAAGAGGCTTTCGAGACATTGAAACACAGGTTGTGTAACGCTCCTATCCCAACCCTCCCCGACGGAAAAGACGATTTTACTGTGTACTGTGATGCCTCTAGTCAAGGTCTTAGTTGTGTTCTCATGCAACGAGGAAATTTCATAGCATACGCGTCGAGGCAATTGAAGGTTCATGAAGTGAACTACATAACCCATGATCTTGAACTTGGTTCCATGTTGTTTGCTTTGAAGATTTGACAGCACTATCTTTATAGGACGTAATGCATAGTCTACACCAATCATAAGAGTCTTCAACACGTGTTTAATCAAAAGGATCTCAACATGAGACAAAGATGTTGGATTGAGTTGATTAACGTCTACGACTGTGACATTCGCTATCATCCTGGAAAGGCGAATGTTGTAGCCGACGTGCTAAGTCGCAAGATCCACAATAAGACTGTCTCGCTTTGAGAAATCCAAGATTGAAGGGAATGGTTTGACACGTTAGGGGAATTTAATACTAAGATGCACATGGATGTTAACGAGGCTATTATCATGATTTAAAATATAAGGATTGATAGTGATCTCGAGTTATGCATTTGCGAGGCTCAACAAACGACATTAACTGAGGAAGGAAGGATGAAGAACTAGCGTTTAATGTCCGGTCTCAATTGGAGACGAAAGAAAATGGCATGTGGTATTTCTTGAATCGAATTTGGATCCTAAATCATGATAATCTCCGTCACTTTGTTATGAACGAAGCTCATCAAACCCGATATTCTATTCATCCCGGGTCTGATAAGATGTACATGGATCTGCGTGGCCAATATTGGTGGCCAGGAGTGAAGAAAGATATCGGGTCTTATGTTTCTAAGTGCCTCATATGTGCACGAGTCAAAGCCGAACATCAACGTCCAAGTGGTTTACTTGAACAACCTGAAATCCCTATGTGGAAATGGGAACACATATCCATGGATTTATAAATAAGTTACCATGTACCTCTCGTGGCCATGATAGTGTATGGGTGATTGTTGACCGTTTAACCAAAACGGTACATTTCATACCAATACGAGACACTTATAAGGTTTTAAGATTGTCTCGTATCTACATCGATGAAATTGTGAGCTGTCATGGTGCGTCGTTGCATATTATCTCCGATCGCGATGCTCGTTTTACTTCATATGCTGGTCTTCGATGAAAGAACTCTTGGACACCCAACTGGATTTAAGTACAGCTTACCATCCTCAAATGGATGGTCAAACCGAGCGAACAATCCAAACACTTGAGGACTTACTGCGTCTTTGTGTCCTTGATTTTGGTGGTGACTGGGATACGTATGTCCCTTTAGCGTAATTTTCATATAACAATAGTTATCACTCGATTATCAAGATGGCACCATTCCAGGCTTTGTATGGTCGAAACGTCTTTCTCCGATCTGTTGGACGACATTGGTGAGAATTTCATCACTGGTCCTCAACTTATTCAAGAAACGACCGACAAAGTTTCTTAAATTCAAATAACCTTGAGGTGGCTAGAAGTCATCAAAAGAGTTATGCCGATAAAAGACGCAAACCGCAGGAATTTCAAGTCGACGACATGGTTCTTCTTAAGGTCTCTCCATAGAAGGGCGTTATTCGCTTTAGGAAGAAGGGTAAGTTAGCCCCACGTTTTGTAGGACCTTTCAAGATTCTAAAAAAATTAGGAAAGTGGCTTACAAACTGGAACTATCTTCCCAAACTTAGCGGAGTTCATCCTGTCTTCCATGTCTCAAACTTGAGGAAATGTCCGGCTGATGAAAATTTGCATGTTCCTTTGGAGGAAATCCAAATTGACGAGTCAATGCATTTCGTTGAGAAACCTGTCAAGATAACAGATCGAACCCTAAAGAAGACCCGAACAACTACCACACGATCGTCAAAGTTCGTTGGGAAAACAAACATGGAGTTGAGTTCACCTGGGAACGCGGGATCACATGAAGAAGAAATATCCCATTCTGTTTGTTAAATCTTGTCTTTAATTTCAGGATGAAATTTCTAAAAGTTTGGGAGACTGTGATATCTCGTATTTTGTTTAATGTTTGTTAAACTTCGTTATCTCTTGTAAGGGTGTATTTTGTCATGAATGCAAATACGAGGATTAATTTGTAGTTTCTTGTATCATTATAGGTTTGATATAATTAAATAATTAAGTAATTAATAATAATAATAATAATAATAATAATAATAGTAATAACAAGAATAAAAGAAATTTATAATACTAATAATAATAAATAATCATATTAGGTGTAATCTTGTAAATAAATAAAAACAATATAAGATTATATTTTAAAAACCTGTAAATAATTAGTTTTGGTATGAAATAATAACATTAAAACCACAGGGGCTAAACTATAATTTCTTTTTTAAACAAAAACTTAAATTTTGGTTATGAAATAACTAACCTAAAACCTCAGGGGCCCAAAGTGTAATTTTAAAAACCTATTACCCCTGTGGCCGGTAGCCCTCGGATCGGCTCCGGTCACCCGAAAAGCACCGTAGTACACTACGGTTTAAAGCCCAAAAGGTGCCAAAACGTTCGTGGGTAAGTTTCGAACTCGAAGCAGAAATTTAATTCGGGTTTAATTAGTGTATGGAGGGCCTCTAATCACGAAACCGAACCCCAACCAACCCACACCCGTTTCTACACTTAAATCATAATAATAATGCAATTAAACGGGTACACACGCTCGATCAATCAAGTGGAAATCAATGGAATGATTATTGCATTTAAAACGAGCAATTACACATCGAACTTTAACCGAAAACCCGCAAAATTAATTTGAACTCGTTGAACATGAAATGACCCTAATCGAAGTGATTTCACAGAGGGGAAAGGATCCATTCGACCCTCTTACATTCTCCGCACTCTCAATTTCATAAACCCAACACACACACAAACCAAATCGAATCAAAAACAGTCGCGGGTCTTTGTTCAAACCTATAATCATCAAGCACAACATTAATCAGGTAATTGAAGGGGTCTTTACACTCTTTTTCTCTCAAATAACAAAAACCATATGTTTAATTTGGTTATTATCATCGAATCGATGATCAATTGGATCGAGTGTTGTTAGGGTTCATATGAATTTAGGGTTTTCTTTCTGGGTTTATGTTTTAAGTTTTTCTAAATCTATTCTTTGTCACAAAACAGGGCCTTGGCCCAGTAGTTTGAACATTGTTTAATGTGGCAAGGACCCGGGTTCGAACCCGAGCCCTCCATTATTTTTTAAAAAGAGTTTTATGTTTAAACTACAAAAAATATTTAATATTAATATTAATTATATATGTGTTACACTTGTAAAATATTTTAATATTAATATTAATTATATATGTGATGACTTATGCAATTCATCTTATTTGTCATAGTTATTTGTCATAGTTATTTGAACTCTTGTAATAATCAGGGAACTGCATTCTGCATCAGTAAGGGCTAGGCGACCGACTGGAGGCCATACGGCCGACTTGAGTGCGATTGAGGTTCAGTCGCATGATTGAGGTTCAGTCGCATGATTGAGGTCAGTCGCACGAATGGAGGGCCACTCATGGGGAGTCATGCGACTGAGAGCCCATTCGCATAGGTACTCATCCGTATTAAATCCATCCGCATGAGGTCCATTCGCATGAGTTCCTTTGCATAGTGTTCAACCACATGAGGTCCATTCACACGACTGGGTATTCAACCGCATTGGTGTTCATCCGCATAGGTCCATTCACATGATGTTCAGTCGTATGGAAGCCATGCGACTGAAGGGTGCCCATACGCCAAATAGGGCCGTTGTACCCGAGGAGGAGCATAGTTAAAGTACTGACTTTCGGGGGAAAGTGCAGATGTAAGTTTTGATCTGGAAGTTCCCGTAGGTACATGTAAGATGACCTTTGGAGGCCTTGGAGGGATGTAGGGCATGATGATGATGTTGCATGTTTATGTATGATGCATGTTAAGTATGTATGATGATGCCATGTATGATGATGCTATAGTGTATGTTGATGTTCCTATTTATGACGTATGTTTATCTTTACATGGCTTTATGTGTTATGATTAATGAATGAAACGAAAGTATTATGTAACGTAAAGTGGAAGATAATGAAAGAGGAACATGATGAACGAATGCATGCATTAATGAATGAACGAATGAATGTAAGAAAGGCTTGCAAGCAAATGTATGGAGGTGCACACCCAATGAAGGTGTTAGCTCAACGGTGTGCGGGTTAGCTACCCCGAAGGATGCATACTGGGGTCCAATCTTTATGATTGACTATATGTACGGGATCCTTGCCGCTTTCCCTAGGTGACTGGATCAGCTTCGTGCACAATGTTCGTGATTTAATTACCACAGGTCCAGCATCAGCTTCGTGCACAATGTTCAGGTATAGCATATGGCATTGATCCAAAATGAAAGATGAAAGATAAGTGATGAATGTACTTACCCTAGGTACTGGAGCCAGCTCCGTGCCCAATGTTCGAGGTCTATGAAAGACCTCAGGCTCAGTTACCCGCTTCGTGCACAATGTTCGGGGTAATGTACAGGTCATCGAAAGTAATAAACGTACGAATGAAAGTAAGAATTTATGAACGAATGTGAAGGAAAGTAACGAATGTGAAGGAAAGTAACGAATGTGAAGAAAGTAACGAATGTGAAGGAAAGTAACGAATGTGAATGGTAATGGCGTGCCATGAAGAGGGTAAAGTTAAACAGGATCCAGATAGAAGTAAAAGATAATGAACGATAATGATAATAACGATATTATCTATGTGTACGTATGATGTATGATTGCATGAAGGTAAAGGAACGGTTAATGAAAGTAAAGTATTTTATTTATAAAACTAGAACTCACTCAGCAACGCTGACTTTTTATGTGTTTCCAGTTAGCAGGTAAGGTTGCTGAGGATGGCACGGGCGGCTATTCAGCTCTTTTGGATGGCATTCATTTATATAATGCTTTGTGATATAATGCAACAATATATATTTTGTAATTGATTAACGATGTATTATTTTTCAGAAGCTTTTATGATGAAATGAGATGTCACTTTTGATCGATTCCCCGCTGCGATGTTTTATTAAAGTTAATAGAAATGTATGTTTTAGAGCGATGATCAACCACTGTAAGCGTCTCGAGAACGGGGCCTTACAAGTTGGTATCAGAGCCAAAGTTTAAGTGAAACGGGTAAATTTTCAAAATAAACCTTAACTTAAACTGAGAATGGGACGGAAAGGGATGGGATACCAATCTGAGTAGCTACGTGCCATCAGGTATTTTCTTAATGTTAACCGGAATTATGTGCGTGTTATATGGTTTATGTGTTGCTGGTAGATTTATATACTGATGTAGTCAGGACAGGTGAGGCTCGGGATACGAAGAGTAAAGTAAGTGGCTAATCACAACTGGCCACTGTAATTAGGGACTTACTATACTTCACATAAACTGAGTTATTCCTTGAATGACCGTGTTGGTGTTTGAATCTTTCAGGTTGTTAGAGGATGGCCGGTGGTAGATCATCCAAAGTCTTGCGTGGTGGACTTGGTGCTGCATCGCGGCCCAAAGAGGCAGGCCTAGAGTTGAAAGGTGGTTCATGAAGAACCCGAGACCCCTCATCCGGAGGGTGGTGATGAGAGTGCAAACTTGAGGGCCTCGGTGAAAGAGGCGGTGGTTGAAGAAGTGCATCAGGTCATGCAGATGATCTTACCATCTGTGGTGACCGAAGTGATTAAGGCAGTACGGGAAGGGGAAGACAAGAGAGAACAGGTCCTCAGGGGGACGGGAGCAACCCGAGCCTGAAACAGTCCTCTCCGATGATGAAGAAGAGGAGAAGACGAGCCTATACCGGAGACGTACGAGGCTGTAACTATGAGGCATTTCAACGATGCAAGCCCCCTACTTTTGATGGAAACGGCACCGTTGCTGCTGCTCACCGATGGGTGAGAGAGATGGAAGCTGTATTGAATATCAGCGAGTGCCGGGAGGACCAGAAGGTGACATTGCTGCCCATCTTTTGTAGACTCGGCTTTATGCTGGTGGGACAACATAGTCCAAGCCGAGGGTAGCAGGGCCATTAGGAAAATGAGTGGTCGGAGCTGAAAAGATTGGTGATTGAGGGGTTCTGCCCTCACAGAGAAATGGATAAGGTTGAGAGGGAGTTTCTGCAACCGGAGGCAGGAACCATGACTCATCAGCGGTACACCAAGAAGTTCAATGAGATGGCACGTCTGGTACCGGATCAGGTGACACCTCTATCACGGAAGATTAAGAGGTACATTCAGGGTTTGCCAGCAGATGTTCGCAGACACATGATCGCTGCCCAGCCGAGCACGTTTAGGTCGACGGTGGACTTGGCAGGGAGGTTATATGATGAGAGGGCTGTAGTGTGGTGGCTGAAGGTAGTAAGAAGAGTGGTGGTGATCGAAACTGGAATGGGAAGAGCTTTGGTCGGGGTGAGGCCTCGACGGGTAACAAGAAGGCCGGGTGGATGATCGTCGTGTAGCCACGCCGGGTACGGGATCAAGAAGTGTGTGGCAAATGTGGGAAGGAGCACAGTGGCGAGTGTCGATGGGGTTGAACGTTTGTTTTAAGTGTGGAAGCCTGGTTATATGGCTAGAGATTGCAGGGGTATGAGGTGCTTCAACTGTAGGGAAAGTGGTCATATGAGTAAAGACTGTAAGAAGCCGAGAGCCGAGGGTTCCGGGGTGAAGAAGACGGGAAGTGAAGGACCGAGGGCGACCGCCAGGGCATTCACTATGACACAAGAGGAAGCTAGGACGGACCCTGATGTTGTGTCCGGTACGTTTCTGGTGAACCAAACTTTAGCTTCTGTGTTATTTGATTCGGGTGCTAGTAGAAGTTTTATTTCTACTACTTTCTGTGCTAAACTGCCTGTTAGTAGTAAATGTGTTGATGCGCCCTTTGATGTAGAAACTGCCATAGGTAAATCTAACAGGATTTCTGAGATGATAGAGGGTTGTGATGTGGAATTAGAGGGTCATAAATTTCCTGTTAGACCGTTTATGATGATCCTAGTTGGTTTCGATTTGGTTCTTGGGATGGATTGGTTAGCGGACTTCGAGGCAAATATAGTGTGTCACAAGAAGATTATTCGTTTGATAGCGCCTGACGGGAGTTCGGTAACTGTTTATGGGGATCGGGTCACGATGATCCCGAAAGTAATCTCAATGGTGGTGGCAGGAAAGTGTATGAGGCGGATGTAGCTCCTACTTATGTTATGTAAAGGATGTGGAAAAGCCAACACCACAACTATCTGATGTTCTGGTCGTGTGTGATTTCCCAGATGTGTTTCCTGAAGACTTGTCAGGAGTGCCACCGGATCGAGAGATCGAGTTTCAGATAGATTTGACACCAGGTGCCCAACCAGTTACCAAAGCACCGTATCATTTGGCTTCGACTGAGATGAAAGAGTGATGGAGCAATTGCAAGAGCCGCTTGATAAGGGGTTCATTAGACCGAGTATCTCTCCTTGGGGTGCTCTGGTCTTATTCGTGAAGAAGAAAGACGGTAGTATGAGGATGTGTATAGACTACCGTGAGCTGAACAAGTTGACGGTGAAGAATCGGTATCCGTTACGAGGATTGATGACTTGGTTGATCAGCTTCAAGGTGCCAGTTGGTTTTCAAGGATCGACCTTCGATCTGGCTACCATCAGCTAAAGGTGAAAGAGCAGGATATTCCTAAATAGCTTTTCGCACCTGCTACGGTCACTACGAGTTTCTCGTCATGTCTTTCGGCTTGACCAATGCGCCAGCTGCTTTTATGGACTGATGAACCGAGTGTGTCGGCCGATGTTGGATAAATCAGTGATTGTGTTTATTGATGATATCCTAATTTATTCAAAGAGCGAGATAGAGCATGCCGGTCATATTTGAGAGATGTTGAGACGTTGAGAAGGGAGAAGCTGTATGCCAAGTTCTTCAAATGCGCATTCTGGTTGCGTGAGGTTCAATTCTTGGGTCACATGGTGGACCCGGCCAAGGTGGAGGCAGTGATGCAATGGAAGTCTCCAAAGACGCCATCCGAGATTCGTAGTTTCTTGGGTTTGGCGGGCTATTACCGAAGGTTTATTCTAGACTTCTCTAAGATCGCTTCTCCACTAACCAAGTTGACCGGAAGGATGTATAGTTTGTGTAGGGTCAAGGTCAGAGAAGGCATTCGAAGAATTGAAAACGAGATTGACTCAAGCTCCTGTTCTGTCATTACCCGATGGAAGTGAAGATCTGGTGGTTTATTCTGATACTTCCAACTCGGGTTGGGATGCGTGTTAATGCAGAGGGGAAAAGTTATAGCCTATGCATCCTGACAGTTGAAGGTTCATGAGGTTAACTATCCTACTCATGACTTGGAGCTAGCAGCTGTGGTCTTTGCACTAAAGATTTGGAGGCACTACCTATACGGGACGAAGTGCACCATCTTCACCGACCACAAGAGCTTGAAGTACTTCTTCGAGCAGAAGGATTTGAATATGAGGCAGTGGCGATGGTTGGATCTTCTAAAGGATTATGATTGTGAGACCCATTACCATCCGGGCAAAGCCTACGTGGTGGCGGATGCCCCTAGCCGAATAGAACGACCTGAGCCGATTCGGGTGAAAGCGTACCATCTGATTATGACCTCTGATGTGATGAAGCAAGTCAAGGAGTTTCAGGGTGAGGCATTGAAGGAAGATCATCTTAACTCTGAAAGGATGAGAGGTCTGGTTGCAGAATTGGGTGAAAACACACTTGGTGTCAAAACCCGATTCGGGCGGATGTGGATTCCTCATCTTGGGGATCTA
The DNA here is from genome assembly GCA_024085815.1 of Flaveria linearis. Classification (NCBI taxonomy): domain Eukaryota; kingdom Viridiplantae; phylum Streptophyta; class Magnoliopsida; order Asterales; family Asteraceae; genus Flaveria; species Flaveria linearis. The sequence goes on along the minus strand of CM044005.1, from coordinate 96,025,069 downwards.
CGAGTGAAGATTATGGACAAAGCTCATAAGACTCGATACTCTATTCATCTCGTTGCTACAAAGATGTACCAAGAAATGAAAAAAAGATTATTGGTGGTCGGGTATGAAGCGTGACATAGTGGAGTATGTGAGTAAGTGCCTTACTTGCTTGCAAGTGAAGGCCGAGCATGAAAAGCCGTATGGAAGATCCAACCTTTGGATATACCGGAATGAAAGTGGGAGTACATCACCTTGGATTTTATTACGAAGTTACCGCGTACCCCGAAAGGGTATGACGCTATATGGGTGGTTGTTGACCGCTTGATGAAGAGTGCTCACTTCCTACCGATCCGCAAGACATATTCATCTGAGAGGTTGGCCGATCTGTTCATCAAGGAAATTGTAACTTGTCATGGGTGCCGGTGTCTATTGTGTCTGATCGTGACACCCGGTTTACATCTAAATTCTGAAAGAAATTCCACGACGCCATGGGGATGAGGTTACATATTAGCACAACTTATCACCCCCAGACTGATGGTCAGTCAGAAAGGACCATTCAGACATTGGAGGACATGCTTCAGGCATGTGTGATTGATTTTAGGGGAAGCTGGGATGACCACTTACCGTTAGCTGAATTCTCATACAACAACAGCTATCATGCCAGCACTGGTATGCCACCTTATGAGATGTTATACGGTAGGAGATGCAGAACACGCGTTTGTTAGGGTGATATTGGTCATAAAGAGTTAGGGAGCGTTAAGGTGATCGAGGCTACAACTGAAAAGCCTGAAAGGATCAAGGCCTTCATGAAGGCAGCCAAAGATAGACAGAAGTCGTATGCTGATAAACCGACGCATGCCGATTGAGTTCCAGGTTGGTGACCGGGTTATGTTGAAGGTCTCACCTTGGAAGGGTATTATTTGGTTCAGAAAGCGGCGCAAGTTGAGCCTAAGATACATAGGACCTTTCCGAATCGTTGCTCGAGTAGGAGAGGTGGCCTATAGATTGGAGTTACCAGATGAGTTAAGTGAAATTCACCCGACATTCTACGTATCTCATCTAAAGAAGTGTTTAGCAAATAAAGATATGGTTGTTCCACTGGAGGATATCGAAGTAGACGAACGGCTCAATTATATGGAGCAACCAGTGGCAATCATCGATCGAAAAGAGAAGAGGCTGAGAAATAAAGTGGTTCCTCTTGTGCGTGTACAGTGGAAGCACAGGAAGGGATCCGAGTCAACGTGGGAGACCGAAGAAGAAATGAGACATCATTACCCACGTTTGTTCGAGGAATAACAGGTTTCGGGGACGAAACCTATATAAGGGCTGTAACATCCCAGGGAAATCGCAATGTGATATTGTCCGCTTTGGCCGAAGCCTCACGGGTTTAAAACGCGTCACATTGGGGAAGGTATCCAGCCCCTTATAAAGAGACTTTCGTTCGCCTCCCCGACCGATGTGGGATGAGTCATAGCCATATTTTCAGGCATGTGTCCATCCACCCACCGAAGTGAGACCAGCGTCCTCGCTGGCACAATGGCCCGGCCCTGGCTCTGATACCAACTGTAACATCCCAGGGAAATCGCAATGTGATATTGTCCGCTTTGGCCGAAGCCTCACGGGTTTAAAACGCGTCACATTGGGGAAGGTATCCAGCCCCTTATAAAGAGACTTTCGTTCGCCTCCCCGACCGATGTGGGATGAGTCATAGCCATATTTTCAGGCATGTGTCCATCCACCCACCGAAGTGAGACCAGTTATGCTTACCTGGGGATTTCTGGGATGAGTGATAAACTATGGTCAACATACACAAGTCTCTAAAGGCAAGTGGGTCAATTTACCTTGACGTGTCAACGATTCCAGATGGTAATGCGTTACTAAATGGAACCATCCTCTTTGTATCTTAAAAATCTTTGATTCCTTGAACCGGTTTCTTCTCATTCTTATCATACATAATGTTCCTGTGATATTGAACTCGTCTTACCTTTCAACTCCTACGTTTAAACATCGTTACACGTTAGGCGTTTCATGTAGCTATTTCTATACCTTGATCAACGTGTACATGACTCTTGTTATACCCAAAGATATTGGGAATCTAAACCGAATGATCTTTAAAACTTTAAATCGTTACTTATGGTTTTCAAATCTTCCTAAAGGTGTGTCCCATAACTAAAGACATTCAATGTTGTAGGTGGAATTCCTACATCTCGGGATACTTTGCTAATTGAATGTTAATTTTGTTAACTCAAATATTATAAGTGGTCACTCACCTCAATGATCGAATAAACTATTATAACTTTGTTACCACTTATAAGTACGCGTGTCTTTAATAAGATTATGGCTGACCTCATATCTTGAGAAGTCCATGCATTTTCCTTTCGATTGTGAATCGAATGTTCACATCTCACTATGATGATTGAATCATTCTTGTCCTTGATTTCGTTTTTTCCGATTTAAGCCATCCAAGATTTGAACACCACAACAAATTCTGTTGTCTCGAACTTTGATCTTAAGCTGTAAGCATGATTTATCTTTGTTACATTGATGTAACTTGAAATTTCCTGAACTTCTAATTGATATTCTTTCTTTTCGCTGTTATGTCAAACTTCGTACCGTTTGCATCGTGGGAGATGCAAGATTTTGTAAGTCAACCTATAACTAAGAACATTCGTATCTCCTAAATGATTCTAACTCATCAAAACAGGGGTGATTCCCTTACTTTGATGGTTCCCTATTCGTTTCTATAAATGGTTTCCAATTATGTGTTTTTTTGTGAAATTTCATCCTCTGCATTAGGGTGATTTTCTTATCTTGAGGATTGACTTCAATTATTCTCATTGGAACTTTCATTTCACGAATGACATGATCTCACCAAAATAGGATTGAAACCCGTACTTTGGTGACAATTGTAAATTTCCGATTGTTTTCTTGTTATTATGAAATTCAATCATCAAGATAGGTATGAATTTCATACCTTGATGATAATTTCATTCTTATGGATTGTATTTTCTTAAATGAAACGACCTCATCAAAGTAGGAGTGAATTCTGGATTTTGATGAAGAAGTTTATCCTATTACATTTTGTTTTTGTAAAACTTCACCGTTAAGATAGGGGAGACGTCCCTTACCTTAATGGTGAGTTACCTCGTTTTATTTCTGTGGATCCTCAACAATGAGTTGGGATCGAGCTTTTTGATTGGTAAGTTAGAGGTCATAACTTGAGAATACACCATCAAGTTAGGAGTGAAAACCACACCTTGATGACTATTCTCATTTCTTGATCTTCAACTTACCAAGGTTGAAATCAAGTGGCGAGAAGCATGTAGTAACTTGAAGGGTGAAACAGTGTTAGTGTTCCGACCTATCAAGCCAAAGCATGATCTCTGAACTTGAAAGAAGACCCGATCGCTCTAAGTTGATTTTGATTCCAAGCTTGGAGCATTTAAATTCTTAAATTGATTCTTTCCCTTTATTCTCATGTTTTGATTGGATCTAGCTATATGGAACCATTTATTCCTTGTTCATCGACTTTCACTTTGAATTATCATCAAAACCTGGTTGCGCGATGGTAGCCTTCCTAAACAATCTTTCTGCTAAAGACATTATCACTTATGCTCATGTCTTTCTAGTCATACAAATGTTCTCAGCTGTGCTTATGGTTTGTTGAACTGCATATGTAAACCGTACTTAGAAATTTGCTACCTTACAAAACATGGGTGCAAATGCGTTTCTTATTGTTTGTGTCACTTCTTGAATCGCTTTTGAATCCTTAACCTTGGAAATCTTTAAAACGCTAACTTGATTTCGATCAACAAGACTTGTTATTATCCTCATTGCGATGTGGATATAAAGGTTAATAAAATTTCGTAATTTGTAGTCATGGGTTTGGCATAAAAGAAAGACATAACTTGGCATGTGTCCAAGTGTCTTACCTTCACATATGACAAAACCTAACCTCCGGTTTTCCGAGAATTTCCTGCTCAATTTCTCATCACCGAATGTCTCTTATTATGGATGTCATACTGAAAATTGGTGCATATAGACCAATGACTAATTTTATTTGACTTATGTGGGATAACGGGTCGAGAAAATTTCTTGTATCTGTTTCAAATATTCGTATACCGTGGTATGACGTTAAAACATCGATCGTTATTTGGATGACCGATTCATTTGTCTTCTTCTATAATGTTCCTAATCATCGACGTAAACTCATTCCAAAATCTTCGCATATCGTATTATTCTTAGACCGATGATTGGTCAAAGGAGAAATACATATTTACAAGAACTGCGTTAAGATCATTTTATATAGTGATGTTTGGGATTCTTAAATCCCGACGGTTAACCTTCTTATCATTATTGGTCTTTATTGATTTCTCGACATCGTTTTACTACGAAATTATATTCTAGAAGTTGTGGTTTATAAGTCTAAAATGCCACGGTAAATCGTCATCGTTTCCAACATTTCATCTCAAACGTCTCACATTTCACGGAATGGGTTCAAATGGCATGCATTATGCCAAGAATCTTGCAAGATTCCATAAAGTGAAGCGTTTCATCTGTAATTAAACGTCAACCACTGTTAGTTTGTACACTTATCTTTCATTTTAACTCTTTTGCTCATTTAAGTTTATTCTTAATTCGGGACGAAATTATTTTAAGTTGGGGAGACTGTAACATCTCGTATTTTAGGATAATTAAAGTTGACTTTGTTAAATTTTAAAAAGGGTCTTTATGTCAATTTCAAAACTTTGAGGACTTATTATGCTTAATAATTAATTTGGGGATTAACAAATTAATTAAATAATATAAATAATATTATTAATATTTAAAACGTTGATTAATATATAAAACTTAACATAAGGTGATAAAAATTTTTTAAAAAAATTGTTATTACTAGTATTAATAATAATATTAATAATAATAATGTTAATAATAATGATAATATAAGTTTTAATATGTTAAAGGCTATAATTAATTAATTTTTATATAAAATAATAACAATATAAAACTTCAAGGGCTAAACTGTAATTTATGTAAATCTAAAACAAAACTTTAATTCCCTGTTGTAACTTCTTGAAACCTCAGGACCATAAGTGTAAAATTATTTAAAAACCCAAACCGCCCCTCCTTCTTCCCCGTTTTCCGGTCGCCGGCCGGCAGAGCTCCGGCGCGGCGCCGGCGACACCCCAAACACATTGTTTTGCTTCGGTTTTCAAGCCAAAACACACCGAAACGCTCGGGAATTCGTTTCCAACACAAATAAAGGTATTAATGAACTTTAAACCTGGTTTTTAACACACTCAAACTCGAAACCGAAATACATCGAACCCCCAAGCCGTTATACGCATAAACCGTAATGAAAACTCAATTAAACCGATGTAAAACGTTCGGGTAATCACTTAAAAGTTATTGGCAACATCAATTGCACCTGAAACAACTTTGTAAATCGATTAATCCATCGAAAACGGTCGACTTTAAGTCCATAGCCGTTGGACATCAATTCAAACAAATTGATCTATAAATTAGGGGGCTTCTACTCGATTTGGGTTTCCTAAACCTCTGGAACCTTCAATTCAGTCAAAACACACACATCCAACGCATCTGCAGCGAGAACAGTCGCGACCCAGTCCTCGTTAATCTCGACGTTTTAATCTCCAAATCAGGTAATTAAAGGGGTCTTCTTGTTCGTTTGAGCATGAGGAACAAAAGCCCTAAGATCATAACCATTAACAACATCAAATCGAGGGTCAATTTGACCCAAATCGAATTAGGGTTCTTATGGAAAATTGGGGGTTTTCTCTTTTATTATTTTTATAAATTAAAACGGGGTTTAGACAATAACAGGCTATCTAGCCTACCGGTAAAGCGCCTCACTTATACACAAAAGGTCCGGGTTCGAACCCGGGCACCCCCATTTGATTTTTAGCTTTAAATCATTTTTATTTAATTACAGAATAAACATAAAAATCATTTTAATTAATAAAACACTTGTAGAATTTATTTATTAGATCCTTGGACATAATTTGATAAACATAAAATTATATTTTAATGATTTTGCAAGTATGATTTATTTATAAAATTTATTACAAATTTTAATACTTTATAACCACCTCGAATCATTTATAATATCATTCTAATCGATATTTATAATTGATTACTTACTTTTATTTCTACATTAATAATTAACTGTGCAAAATTAATTATTTAGTAATTAATTATAAAAATTAATTATTGTACATATTATATCAAAACAAACCCTTATATATTTTTCCCTGTATTATTACCTTATAATTTTTCTTAATCATAAATAAATCTATAACTCGTTTCAAACCATTTTAAATTATTATTTTTATAAATCGTTTAAATGGATAAATAGTTATTAGATTAATTAGTTATTTCACATTTTATATTTTATCTTTATCAAAATAATTAATATAAATTAAAATGTTTAATCTTGTATATTTTTTTAAAATCTTAATTATTGCTTTATTTCATTTTTATTGAATCAAACATAATCACTTATATTATTTACATTTAATTTAATTATTAACCCCCAAATTTCAATGAGACTCTAGTTCACGTTTAATCGTTAAACTAATTATTAAACTTAAACTTGTATATATACGTTTAGGTATCTTGTAAGGGAACTCGTTGGAACGTCGTTTAAATTCTTGTTATCATCTTATATTCATATCATGTGAGTATTTCCATACCCTTTTCTTATTTTCACACTTTGGGGTGAAACATGTTAACTTATGTCATTGCACTTGTAAACTTATTTGAGACTTGTAACTTTATGGCTTTTCATCATGTAAAGTTGTGGTTAGTTGAACTTTTGTGGTTACCATGTTATGGCGTTATATGTACAATCATTAACTATTGCTAGCCTGGCGACGTCATAGATCTATGGCCTGACAAGCCTGCTTGGTTGATCCAAGTACACTTAGCTAATCGTATATACTTATAACTTGGTTGATCCAAGTACACGTTTGAAACTTGTAAAACTTTGTCAAGGTTTGATTGTTGCATTGTTCATAACATCCCTAATCACTTTATTCACTACTTATGACTTGAATTGCCATCTTTTATATACTTATGTATTGAAAACTATGGAATGCTCACCAACATTTTTATGTTGACCTTTTATTTTAACATGTTTCAGGAATAACCCAGAATGTGTTCTACTCTTTGAAGCTTATCTCACTTAGGATTGGACTTAGAGAAATAAACAATGATCTTGTTACTTTCAATCTTGTATTCATGATGTATCTTTATTGAGCCTTTTACTTGTATTGTTACAATTGAATCTTGATTAATATATTTGGATTTAATAATAGCGTTATGTGGCTGTGAACAATCGTGACTCTCACACTTCGACGATTCCGCCGTCAAGGTTGGGGTGTGACAAGGGGGGTGGACTTGTAACACCCGGATATTTTTCTTTGAAGCCGACGAAAGAAGAAAACGAGAAATAAAGTCCAAAGTCGGGGGACCAAACTCGCCAACGCGAGTAAGTCGGGTAAGTGGGGGTATTTAAAGGGAGAGGGCATCCCTTACCCTCTCCCCACACCCACACATTTCAGCCATAGAGAGAAAGAGAAGAGAAAAGGGAGAAGAGAAGAGAAAAGGTTGGTTCGAGTGGATTCGAGCGTGCAAAATCGTCGTGTAGCGGGTCTAGACGAAGCTCTTCTTCTTCTTGTAGTTTGTGTGAGTTATAGGACCCCTAATTTACTCGTTTTCAACTGATTTGGGGCTGGAACACATAGTAAACCTGTTTTTGTATGTGTGTGTGTTTGACCCATTTGGGTGTGTTTGCGTGTGATGCGTTTGGACTATGTTTTCAAGCTTGTGCGTGCTTGAATGGTGTTGTGGTATGCATTCTTAAGGTTTAGGATGGTTGATTTGGGCTTAGAATGGGTTTGGATGAGCTTGGAGGTCGAAAATGACAGATGGTTCGGGATGAACCGCATTCTGCATCATTAGGGTAGGCGACCGCAGAGCATACGGCCGACTGGAGTGCGATTGAGGTTCAGTCGCATGAGTGGAGGGCCAGTCGCATGGGGAGTTATGCGACTGAGAGCCCATTCGCATAGGTACTCATCCGCATTAAATCCATCCGCATGAGGTCCATTCGCATGAGTTCCATTCGCACGACTGGGTGTTCAACCGCATTGGTGTTCATCCACATAGGTCCATTCGCATGATGTTCAGTCGTATGGACGCCATGCGAATGAAAGGTGCCCATACGCCCAAATAGGGTTGTTGTACCCGAGGAGGAGCACAGTTAAAGTACTAACTTTCGGGGGGAAATGCAGATGTAAGTTTTGACGTGGAAGTTCCCGTAGTGAATGTTGATGTTCCTATTTATGACGTATGTTTATCTTTCCGTGGCTTTACGTGTTATGATTAATGAATGAAACGAAAGTATTATATAATGTAAAGTGGAAGATAATGAACGAGGAACATGATGAATGAATGCATGCATTAATGAAAGAACGAATGAATGTAAGAAAGGCTTGCAAGCAATGTATGGAGGTGCACACCCAATGAAGGTGTTAGCTCAACGGTGTCCGGGTTAGCTACCCCGAAGGATGCACACTGGGGTCCAATCTTTATGATTGACCATATGTATGGGATCCTTGCCCAATGTTCGAGGTCTATGAAAGACCTCAGGCTCAGTTACCCGCTTCGTGCACAATGTTCGGGGTAATGTACAGGTCATCGAAAGTAATAAACGTACGAATGAAAGTAAGAATTTATGAATGAATGTGAAGGAAAGTAACGAATGTGAATGGTAATGACGTACGTTGAATGAATGAAAGTTAAAAATGAACGAACAAAGAAATGAACGGACGAAATATAATAACACTGTATGAAACGGATCCTTGTCACTCGACCTTAGTAATCATGGCTGTGTGCCATGAAGAGGGTAAAGTTTGACAGGATCCAGATAGAAGTAAAAGATAATGAACGATAATGATAATAATGATATTATCTATGTGTACGTATGATGTATGATTGCGTGAAGGTAAAGGAACAGTTTTAATGAAAGTAAAGTATTTTATTTATTAAACTAGAACTCACTCAGCAACGCTGACTTTTTATGTGTTTCCAGTTGGCAATTAAGGTTGCTGAGGATGGCACGGGGCGGCTACTCAGATCTTTTGGATGGCATCCATTTATATAATGCTTTTGTGATGTAATGCAACAATATATATTTTGAAATTGATTAACGATATATTATTTTGCAAAAGCTTTTATGATGAAATGAGATGTCATTTTGATCGATTCCGCTGCGATGTTTTATTAAAGTTAATAGAAATGTATGTTTTAGTGCGATGATCAACCAGCTGTAAGCGTCCCGAGAACGGGCCTTACAGCTAGCCTAGCGACGTCATAGATCTATGAGCCTGACTAGCCTATTTGGTGCTAAAGTCGAGGTTATTTGGTGCTAAAGTCGAGGTTATTGCTGGCTCCTAGTGTTGTATTCTTAAGCACCATGGGAACCAAATACACTTTGCTAATTGTTTAATCGTTATTATGGCCCTATTTGTCAAGGTTTGATTGTTACATTTGTTCATACATCTTTATTTACTTTATTCAATAACCTAATACATGAATTACCATCTTTGATATAAATATTTATGTAAGAAAACCTATAGAAACTCACCAACATTATGTTGACCATTATTTCTAACATGTTTCAGGAAATGTTACTGCTTAGCTTCTTTTGAAGACTTGTTACAATCTAGGGTTAGACCTAGATTAAAATAAAAAGACATTTATTATCTTTTGTCGTTGGAATTCTTATGTTTTGTTAATTGTGGGGAACTTATGTTATTTTCTTAAATGTATGACATGAATATCGGTATTTAATAATATTGTCATTTTAAATTAGCGTTGTGTGCGTGAACAATCTTAACCCTCACATCTCGACGTTTCTGTCGTTAAGGTTAGGGTGTGACATATAGTCCATGGAATGGTTTAAGGGGTCAAGTTCAGGTATTCTCAATTTGTATATACAAATCTGCTTGCAAACATAGACTCCTTAGAATATTGCATGTTCCCTAGATATGTTCAACACATTCTTAACTATGAACTGGGCTCACAGTTAAGGGAACAGGTAATATTCTTAAAATAGGACGGATGAAGCCTGGCATCTTTAAAATAATGAGAAAGCCTGTTGTGGGCTTCTCAAAGGTAGAAACAACCCTAGTCCTAAAAATTTTAAAGCTCATTCCTCAAGGTGACAACATGGCAACACAAGCCAATTTTGAACCCATACCTTTAACATCTGAACCACCCAGACAGCCACAAATCACTATCACCTGCTCAAGAAGATCCAAACGAACCTCTGCACAAACTATTCAGGTTGTGCAGGCCCCCATATACTCACCCACACAGGAAGAAGTAGAAACTTTAGCTCCGACTTCTCCTGAGGTGCAAACCACTCATATCACATCGTTGATCAGTGCTGAGGTTTTTCATGCTCAGCCTGATGAGCTCACAACCACAACAGCCTCAAGCCTTCACTCAGAGTCTCAAAACTTTAGTGAACAAACTTTAGGGGAAAGCTACCATCCCAGCCTTTAGATCTTAACTAACCAATTCCAAACCTTGAATTCTATGATGATGAAGACATGGGATTTAGTGAGTACCATGAGTCTATCTTATCCACCCTTGCTCAAGGAGAGATGAGTGCTCCTGACTCACCCATGTCTAGCCCACATCATCCACCTACAACTAAGGTGGATCTCCTTGAACCTATTTAGGAGGTCCATATGGAAGAGACTCTCACTTATGTAAGTGATTACATCATTAAGACCTCAATCATGGCAACCCAGCCCATTAACACTTCAACTTAAGCTATCATGGTGTAGGGCAAATCCCAAATCCAAGAACTCAGTGCTGGTGATAAGTAAGAAGACTTAAGTCCTATTGTCTCATACCCCTATGATTCTTCTAATGAAGATGAGGGGAGTCTGAAATTAAAGGTGCAAAAATTGACTAAAACTTGCACTTATTTAGTATCAAAGGTCAGTCACTTGAAATCTCAGGTGGCCACCTTACGAAAGAGGGTCAAGGACCAGTAACTTGAGATCACCAATCTCAAGGGCAAGCTAGCTGAGAGACCACTCAAGAGAACTCAACCAGGGTCACATGAACCTGTGGATGTGATGGACCTAATCTCTAGCTCGCATATACAAGAGGGTGATGCTACTAAAAAGGAGGAGAAAGTCCTACCTCCAATCATAAAACCTGGGAGTTCTTCTCGGAGTATGGACATACAGGATTCACCACCCTCACTTGCACTTGTCCATACTCTTCAACCTCCTTAGGTCCATATTGATATGGACTCACTTACTCAAAGTCTGTTTGAGGAGGGTATTCCCAGGGCTATGTCTACCCCACCCTATGATACTGAGAATGAAATACTGGGATGGAGGTATGATGCCAATAGGAGAGCCCTAGTATTCCTTAGACTTCAGGGGAAGCAAGAAGTCTTCAATTTCAGACCATAAAGTACTATGAGAGTCTTCCTCTAGTTCACATGCCACTTACCAACCTCAGTCAAAACAGGCAAGCTGATAGACTAGCTCAGAGGATTCAAAACATGGTGGTTGAAGAATTTATACTAAAAAGAAGATAGAGGCAAGCAGAAATATTATTGGTCAACTGGATGTTGAGGTGGACCCTAAGATTAGCTTCAAAGGGGAGATCTTGACTCAAGGCCTAGTGGTAAAACCTATGAACCTTGAAATAGGAACTAGTTTAACACCCTCTACCTCAGTGAGGCACCAGCTGATAAAGGTGCTTCACAACCTCTCTCTAGCCGGAGCTTAAGTGCTAAACCAAGCAATGAAGGCCAAAGATTTTTCCACCCTAAGTCACCTAGGCCTATAAGTGACAAAAGAAAAAGGAAACGGACTCATAACGAGATTAAGGAGGATGAAAGAGACAGGAAGAGGAAGCTAAGGGGAGAGAGTTCAAGAGGGACCCCAGGATTCATGGAAGCTACAATCATGGTTGCCTTTTGGCCACACTCAAGATGAGGAGTTAAGCACAGTTAGATTGAATTGGCAACCAAAAACTACAACACAGATGAACTCATCTCTTTTCCCTTAGAAGAGTTGAATGAACTGGCTAACATTGAGCAGTCAAAGGAGAGAAAGGAGGCTAAGGATGCAGAACTGCTTCTCAAGATAAAAGAAGAAATAGGAGGAAAAGACTCTACAAACAAGCTCCTACTCTCTCCCCAGTTCAAGAAATCCCTGAGACAAAGGCTGTGGCAACTGAGCAACAACCTCATGTTGACAAAGAAGCAGATAGGCAAAACATGATAAACTACCTGAGCGCCACATGCCTCTATCAGGCATCTGCACTTCTTCCCTTGTCCTATGAGTATATAGAGTTTGAGTATCGTAAGCAGCTTGGGCAACAAGTGATGAAAGAACAAAGTGATGCTAAGGGGAAGGTAAGGGAAGAAGCTACAAAGTCATGAGCCACCATCAAAGCAAGTCTAAAGAAGTTTGCTAATAGGCAGAAGATGGTAAGCTTCTTGAAGCTGTATGGATTCTCTGGAAGGAGGCTTGGTCTAATGTCTCTATCCACCATGGATGAGCACATTAGAATGATCAAGCAAAAGATCAAAAGGGGTGATCTTGTAGACATGCATTCTCTATCAAGTCAGGCTGCACCTGAAGTTAAGGTCAAGGTTGAACCACGAGAGACAACACAACCTGACCTATTGCTGGACCTCAACCAACTTCATCTTCTGATCCATTGTATGGTCCTGATCCCTCTACTTCTAAACATGTGAAGAAAAAGGACTCAACTGAGGAAGAAACTCAAGAACAACCTGGTGCTAAATGCTAGTCTTCTTAGTTGAAATATGGAAAGAGGAAGAAAAGGATAGCCATGAAAAGGGACAATAAGAAAGAAAGAAGAAAAGAAGAAGAAGAAGTTCAAGGCATCCAACCATACACCTCAGGATGAGTCAGAGCCTCCTGAGGTTACTCAATAATATGATGCTTAACCAAGTCCAACCAATATAGAGCCTCTTGCTGCTGGGAGACCCATCTTGTCCTGAACCTTTGCTACTAATCCAGACAGATGGTATGTCACTAGAGATCAAGTAGATCAAAACATCTATTACTGGTAAGACATACTTGACCTTCCTCTGCATGATCTTTATGACATGAGGAGATACTATGAGAATTTGAGGGATCCTGACCAAATAATGAAGAACGGAATGGTCTTGATCCTAATGATGACTGTCAATAGATGAAGATCAAAACTCAAACATCTCTTCTTTTTTGGTAGCATCAGCCTAGGGGGAGTTTGTAAGGTTACACTTAAATGCTGATGTAACCAAAAACCAAAGAGCTCTCACCATGCATGCATGAAGTACAAGGAGGTTACATTGGAAGATTTTACATAACTTAAGAAAATATGCTAAGTGTAGAATCTTCTGAATCCAAATGACCATATCTTCCGAAGCCAAAGATAAAGTCTTTCGAAGCTTTAGAGACAAAGTCTTCCAAAGCCAAAGATTGATTTCTTCTAGAAATAGAGAAGGCGTGCCTTCTCTGATCATGTTTTTACAAAAGCTGAACTACTTTCTATTGCCACCTCTGATGATTCACTAACTTAGAAAAGTTGGTAAAAAGGTCCATACTTTATCAACTGTAGATTAAGGTCAATGGTCTGTAACTTTTTACTTTTGTAACTTTTATCCTTCTTATAATATATTAGGTTGTGAACTATGGCATGTTATACTCGTAAGTCAAAAGGCAATATGCCTTTTGACTATACATTGATCTTGTTGTCTAGATTAGTGTTTCAAGCTGGCTTTCAATGTATAGCCCGCTATAGAATGTATTATAAAGTGCCTTAAGTACTTGTCTTTATTTTTATGCTTTGTCAAACTTGTAATAGAACTTGAGAGCAATATATACTATTCTTGAAAACCAATATAATCTTGTTCTTTTCTTGTTCTGTCTCATATTTACTTGTGTTCTTAGTATCATCATCATAAACCTTGTTCCCTATTCATCTATTAGGTGTTCTAAGTCTCTCCTCACTATGAAACTGTTGCATTGACCCCCTTCAATGGTCCTACATTTACATTCTTATTGCACATTTTTTATTTAAAATGTTCATAATACTTAGATGATTGGTTATTAAGAAAAGTGAAAGCCATTGACTTAAGTAGAACCTAACCTAATATGTTCTTTTGGTGTTATAATAGATTTTAATCATAGCTTCATTAGAACCATGGTCCTTTCATGTTTCTGCCTTAGTTGCTCACCGCATAGATCACTCTAAGTTCATCTTTATCTTAGTATCATAATTATCTCATCTAATTTCACTATAGTCCCTAATTTAGGAGTGGAAACTTTAATTGGCACAAACTTTTCTTCTTGGAAAGATTCATTAATGCTAACTCTTGGTTTGATGAAACTTGATTATGCACTAGACAATCCTGCTCCAATTTCTCTGACTAACAATAGTATTGCTGAAGAGAAACTAGTACATATGAAGTGGGAAAGGTGCAAAAACATGTATCTTATGATGATTAAGAACTCCACCAGTCCAATCATTAGGGGAGCTACTCTAGATTCGAACAATGCTAAGACTTATCAAGCTTATATGGAGGAGCAAGTGTAGGGGACATCTAAGGCACATACTAGCACTCTTATTATGAAGCTGGTGACTTTAAAGTATGATGGGATTAGCCGTATTCGTGACCACATCATGATGATGAACGACATGTCCCATAAGTTGAAAGGATTAGACATTGAGATAGTAATGGTTTCCTTGTACACTTTATCATGACGTGTTTTCCATAAATATTTTGAAGCCTTTAAGGTAAACTATGATACATGAAAAGATAAATGGATAATGAATGAGCTGACAACAATATGCGTTCAAGAAGAAGAGCGTCTGAAGCTAGAGAACCCGGATATGGCTTACCTTATGGCTGTTGATTCGAAGAAGAGGAAAGGAAATTTCAATAAAAAAGGAGTTTCTAAGATTCACAAAGCTTAAGTAAATGCTTTCTACAACTCTACAAATTCTAATGGTAAGCCTTACTTCAATCTATCATAAGGCAATACATAAGCAGAAGGACTGACTAGACTATAAAGAGTGGATAGCTAAGAAGGTAATCATCTTTACATAATATTTGAGTCGTTTAACTTAAATATTCCAACTAAAACATAGTGGTATAATTATGGTTCTATGGTTCATGTAACCAACTCACTATAAAGAATCCTAACAATCCAGAAGTTGGAAAGAAACCAAAGAACACTAAAACTGGGGAATAGAAAGAAGTTGTTGTCAAAGTCATGGGAACCATATTATGTATTAAACTTCATAATACCTTATATATTCCTAAGATTACTTGGAATCTTGTATCAGGACCAAAGTTAGACATGGATGGTTTTGATTTTTCTCATGATCATGGCAAACTTTCTATTAGTTTAAATTTGCAAATATTTAGACATGGTTATCTGGATTGCAGCCTTATAAATTATAATTGCATGATGATTTTTCCAAATCTTTGTTATCATATAATATTAGTAAGAACTTAACAAGAATATATGAAAACGAGACTTAGAAAATTCATCCATGTTATGGCATTAGTGTTTAGGCCATATTTAGCGAGACATAATATCTCGACTCGTGAAGAATGAAGTCTTACCACCTCTTGATTTCATGACTTTGGAACATATGTCAAATGCCTTAAAGGTAAATGATGACACCGAATAAGAAAGGTGCCACCTGGAGCTCTAACTTATTAGAACTCATTGATACTAACATTAGTGGCCCTTATAACATTGCTGGAATAACTGGACATACTCTATTTTATCACTATCAATTATGATTACTCTCGTTATATGTACTTGTATCTCATTAAGGAAAAATCTAAATCACTTACAACTTTTAAAGATTATAAAACTAAAGTTGGAAAACAACTATATTCTCAAACAAAAATTGTGAAATCAGATAAAGGAGGTGAATATTACAGTAGACACATTGATGTAGGTTAGGCTCCAATTCTTTTTATGAGTTTTGTAAAGGCTAGGGGATCATGAACCGCTACACTATGCCTGATATTCCTCAGTAGAACGACATCACTAAGAGAAGAAAAAGGACCCTTATGGACATGGTATGCACTAAGTTAGCCAACTCAGCTTTACCCTTATTCCTTTCAACCGAGGCCTTAAAAATAGTTGTTCATATTCTCAATTGAGTTCCTTCAAAATTTTTACCTAAAATTTCTTATGAGCTCAAGACAGGAACAAAACCAAGTCTAAGATATATGAAAGTATAGGGTTGCCTTGCCAAAGCTAAACTTTATAATCCTTTCGCAAAGAAACTTGACATGAAAACTATAACCTGTTACTTTATTGGATACCCCAAGAACTCAAAGGGTTATAGATTCTATAACGCTTCATACATCACACGTATTGTAGAAACCAAGCATGCCTATTTCCTTGAGGATTTTAAAAATAATGGAGCACTGAAAATCCTTATGAAGATATGCAATAAATACAAGACGCGAGGGAGGGGGAGACTCGTAGATTATTATATCTTTGATTACTACGTCTCTTGTGCATGATGCTACTCTATACGTCCCTGTAAAACCCTCCTACAGGCTCAATAGCTACCCAGTTATACTTAAGAATGAAGGCACCTCAAATGACTGCTATCAAAACAATAATACCAAATCTAATAATCAACTAAGGGATCGTCTAGTTCTAAAAGGTCTACAAATTTTGATGATGCATATAACCTACCTAACTAAAGCTAAAATTGATACCAGAAAGTTTACTAATCCTACCTTCTAAAACAAAGCCATTAATAGTAATCAGTCTTCTAAATAGAATAAAGCCATGATTATGAGCTTGACTCCATGAACAAAAATAATGTTTGGGATTTAGTTGAGTTACCGATAGAATTAAACCCGTAGGATGTACATGGGTGTTTAAAACAAAACTAGATCTGAAAGGAAAAATTGAGCATTATAAAGCAAGATTGGTTAAAAAAGAGACCTTTTATCCTCTCTCTTGGAACGATTCCTTAAGGATCGTTATGGCCCTAGTAGCTCACGTTGACTTAGAGCTATATGAAATGGACGTTAAAACTGTTTTCATTAACGGAGACTTATATGAATACGTGTTCATGAAACAACATGAAGGTTTTCAACCAGAAGGACAAGAGCATCTAGTCTGCAAGCTAAAAAAATCCATATACGGGTTAAAGCAAGCTTCACGACAATGGTGTCCAAAGTTAGATGAAGTCATGAAGGATCAAGGTTTCCTAAAGAATCAAGTGGATTAATGCACCTACCTCAAGATGAGTGAGAGTAACTTTACTATACTTGTTCTCTACATAGATGACATTCTATTAGCAATTAAGAACTTAGACATTTTTGTTATATCATGTCGGTTTGTACAAAGTTTATAATTCAATAGATACAATCAAATGGCTTGGAAAGGTTGCCTCTACTATACAAGTATGAGGACTTTCATACTAAACAATAAGAATAAACTATTCTATATTCAGATACTACATCAGAGTAGGTAACATGTGTATCAGAGTTGGTAACTTCTATACTATGTTGTTGCCAAAAGGTGGAACATAGCAGTCATCGGCACAGACAGACTTATTCTATATAGTAGTTGATCAGCAGCTAGTGGAGTTCACTGTTGATCAGTAATTTGTCTGCATATGATAGTCAATAGTCATTCAACATATACACTTCGGCAGTGGATTCAGCATTTGGCCTGATTCTGTAGTTGACAGTTAATGCGAAAATATTTAGTTCAGTACTTGGCCTGCTTGGGCAGTTGATGAACAATGCTGAAATCTTGAGTTTTTGGTAGTTATCCTTCTTGATTCAACAAATTTCAGCTAGAAAATACTACCAAAACTCTATCTTTAGCCTTCAAGCATTCTGATCATCAAAAGTTCATTCATGTGTCCTCTTCTATCTTTGGAGGGGTTGTCTTGAGATAGATTCACCAAGTCCTTCATGTTGTGCCGAGAGAGTCTGAATAGTCATACTCTTTAACTTCAACTTATACGGCACTAGCATATCTTAGACTGGAGGTGTTGGTTGAGTAATTATAACTCTAAAAAGTTATTCGATCATGAATGCTTAATGGAGTTACATGCAGAGCTTCTTCTTCTTCCTTTCTCTTATCCCTGTTACTAAACTTGATCTTCAAAATTACAACCATGGATTTTTACTTGTCTGGCATGTCTTTATTTTCTGAGATAAACTTATGCATCTTCTTCAAATATTCAAGGTTGAGCTTCAGAACCTCATGTTCAGATAACAAGAAAGATCTTTCCTTGTTCTTTCTTTCAATAGAGAACCTCTCAATTTTAAAACCATAATCCTAATTAATGATCGTATTATCATTCTCTAAGTCTTCCTCTTCCTTAGATTCTGAGAAATCTTCATCTTCTACCGGATGTTTCAACCCATGTCTAATTCTGTCATTAACATTTAATTCATTTGCTGACTCTTGATATTGGATTTGGGTAGGGGATTTGGTTGTTTTAGAAGCTTGTTGGACTTGTAAAGAACCATGCTTAGTGGTTTGAGAAAGTGGTGAAGTATAAGGAGGTGATTTTGGTTGGCTGCTAGGTTCGGCGGATGGAGTGGTTTTGGCAGCTTCAGATTCTACGTTCTTCTTTCTTTGTTCTAAAAGCTTTCCTTGACCTTTCTAGTTGGGAGTTGTAGATCCTCATCAAAACCTTTTCCACATCCCTTGCCTTAGAATCATTGCTTAGGTTCCTTAGTCTCAGCCTATTTAAGATAGCTAGCTTAAACAGGTTAAAGCAAACCAGTTGGTTCCTTGAGTAAGCTACTCTTCCAACTGTTAATCTGGTTATTAAGTAGGTGTTTTTATTCTGATCATATTCCCACTCCACTATAGGATCATGTGCTGATCGTGGAGTTTCAGGGACTTATTCACTAGTAACAGATTTGACTATGGTGAGTAGTTTATGCATCAGCATCTTGGACTTGTCATTCTTACATACAAAAATGCTAAAGTACTCATTAATTTACTCTAGAATGTCAAGGGGTAGATCAAGTACCTCATTTTTATGGTCATAGTAAATGATCACTCCATTAGCCCTCTTTATAGCAAACTTATTCATTTGAGCAAGATACCCAACTGCCAACACTTTGGTTCCCTGAAGTATTTTCTCCTCTGCTTCCGGATCAAGAATCCTTGATTTTATAACTTTCTTTGGAGCTTTTACCTTCTTTACAAGGATTGAAGAGATGGGTTGTTTGTCATTAGAGACTGTTGGTGCAGAGTCAGGTCATGCTGGAGGCCTAGTCGGCAGATGGGAGGACTTCTGAGTAACTTCCTTTGACTTGGTCTGTTGTCTCTCTCATTACTTCCTGGCTTGTTTAAGCTTTAGGAGCTCTCTAGCAGCAACCCTTTTTACTAATTCCTCTACTATTCAGGTCAAGAGTGGATATACTCATTGGTCCTACTTGTCTACCTGAGAAACCATAGTATCTGAGGAATTGCTTCATCTGTTGCTTGTCCCTGAACACTTGCTGAAGACTTTCTACTTTCTACTTCTCTGACTCATCCCTTTTTCTTCTAGCTGACTCAACTGCTTTCTCCATTTCAGCATGAGTTGCAGCTATCAACTTAAACTTAATCTCAGCAGTGCTTCACTCTATGATCAACTCAAGTCAAGGTGCTAGGAGACATTTTTTCATCTTCCTTTTCTTTCTTCACTAATGAGATCACAAGTTTTGATCTGGTAGATGGATCTTTTGAAACTTGCTAAGTTGTTGTTCTTTGAGTACTTTCAGCAAATGGCCTGGATGACTTAGATAGCACCTTCTTGACACCTTTTGTCTTTGATCTAGGTGGAGCTTTTGAGGTTGTTTTGTTGGGTTCACCACCAGCTCAACTTGTTGGATCGGGTTTGTTTAGACAAACAAGAACTTCTTCTTAGATTAGTAGCTAACGAATACGAAATCTGAGTTATTACATACTATCACAACATAAATACTTTGAGAAAATATAAATGCACAATGAGTTCTTTCAAAGTATTCACTTGATTAATCTTTATACAAAGTTTACAATTCGGCAGATATAATAAAATGGCTTGAAATCTTGCCTCTACTATACAAGTGTGAGGACTTATATACTAAAAAATGATAATAAACTATTCTATGTTTAGATGCTATAGTAGAGCAGGTAATCTGTGTATTGAAGTAGACAGCTTCTATACTATGTTATCGCTAAAAGGTGGAACATAGCAGTCGTCGGCACGGACAAACTTGTTCTATATAGTAGTTGATCAGCAGCTCATGGACTTCACTGCTGATCGGTAGTTGATCTACATATGCTTACCAGTAGGCATTCAGCATATATAGAACAACAGTTGCTTTGGCATATGCTGATCAGCAGTCATTCTGCATATACACTTCGGCAGTAGATTTGACACTTAGCTTGATTCGGCAGTTGACAGCCAATGCTAGAATCCTGAGTTCATCATTTGGCCTGTTTCAGTAGTTGATGACCAATGCTGAAATCCTGAGTTTTGATAGTTTCGTCCTTCACGATTCAACAATGTTGTATGAGTCGAAGCGGTTACTCGTGTAATTATTACATGAAGGATTTTCGAGAGGCTTCTTATGTTATAGGAATCAATATACCTTGAGATGGAGCTAAAGTAATTTTAGGATTATCTCAAAAAGCCTATCTTGAGAATGTCCACACTCATTATAACATGCAACATTGCTCTCCATTTGTAGCTCTAGTTGTTAAAGGAGATGTTTTCGGCTCTTCCAATGTCCAAAAACAAAGGTTGAGAAGGAGAAAATGAGTATGATACCTTATGCATCAGTAGTTCAAAGCCTTATGTATGCTCAAGTTTGTACTCGCCCAGATATCGCCTATATTGCTAGAATGCAAGGTCGTTATCACACTAATCCCGGTCTAGATCACTAGAAAGCAGTTAAGAAAGTACTTTAGTATCTACAAGGGACAAAAGACAATAAACTAACTTATAGAAGAAGTAATAATTTAGAACTGGTAGGTTATTCTAATTCTTACTTTACTAAATGCAATTATACTTGTATTTTTCACATAATCTTTTCAAACCGGTATAGTTACCACTTGAAAAGTTACCTTTTTGTTGGTTTCTATAAAACAAGCTCATGTTCACATTCACTCTCACAAGTAACATCCTCCACCACACCTTCTCAAATGGTGGTGGAGTGGTGGAAGGACAATCTTGTTATCATAAATTTTACCATTATGGAGAGCATTAACTTATTTGATTTGCATGTTCCTCATATTCTTCATGTTGAATTGTTTATGTTAAGGATAGATCGTGGTATCACCCGGTAGTTTCCTAGGGTTCCTCTTAATCTAAGCTGCATCCTTAGCAAGCTAACCCACTTACTTATTCAAAGCTTCATATTCCTTATCTCTAATTTCATTCTCCCTCTTATTCTCTTGTATATTCTCATTCATCATGTTCATCAATGTGTCTAACTTTGCATTTGTGGAATTTTCACCACTAACTACTCCAGATCGAGAATTACCTTGATAGTTTCATGATGATTTATCTTGTTGGCCTCTTTGAGTGTAGCTACCTTGATTGTTTCCCTTAGTGTAAGAATTTCCCTAAACACTACCTTGATTGTAATTCCCTTATTGATGATTCTGATATGATTAAACCCTTGACTACAATCCTAGAAGTTAATATTCAGATGGTTTGAGGCATTCTTATACCTAACATTTGGGTAATTTCTCAACTCTGGATGGTAGGCGTTAGTATTCCTGTCCAATTGTTTCCTATCCCTATAATGTGATTAACTTCCTCACTTCTTCCATTATAAATTTATTAACTTCCTTATTTCTTCCTATAGTCAACTTATAATCACAACTAATATGCCCTAACTCCTAATATTTTGCACATACCTCAAATCCTACAGATACAACCTCCTTACCACTAGACCAGCCTAGCTTTACTAATGGTTTCTCTAGAGAAGCAATCTTTTTTTGGTATCATAACCAATAGTTGATCTTGCTAGTGTGGTATTAAACATTCTACTACTAGAAGCTTGTACTTTAGATTTTCTGCAAATCCTTTCCAAAAAAATCTCAATCTACATCTTTATTATTAAAGAGGGATATGTTATTGCTTGTGGAATACAAGTAGTTCCTCTCCTTATTAGTCAAAAAATCCGAGAGAGCCTTTATCAATTCCTAACATTTAATTCCATGATACAGAAACATGTGGATCAATTCTTTAAACCTTTTAAAGGTTTATGAAATTGCTCCCCTACTTATTGTTAGAAAGATCGGATAGCGTCTCTTGCATCATTGGTTTTACACAAGGAATAATATTTATCCAAGAAAGCTTGTTGCATCTCTTTCCATATGTGGATGTTATCATATTATAAGGTAGGGAACCATTATTTTACTTTGCCTTTCAAGGTGATTTGAAACTACTTTAGTTTGACATCATCTTAAGTAAAGTGGGTACCTCCAATGATACTGCAAATAGCTTTAAATTTAGCTAAATGTACATATGGCTTTTCAATTAAAGATCCTCTAAATGGTAGCAAGATAGTGAGTTATAATGTTCAAAACATAAAAGTTCTTCCTTTTCGATAAAGGGGCATAACAGGGTTAGAAATCTCCAAAATCACCGGTTTTGAAATGATTGTTGACACCTCTCGCATTTTCTTGATTCGGTATTCTTGGTCTATTAGAATTATCACTACCTCTACTATTATGCTTATTAAAGTCCGATTGCGCATTCCACATTTGTTGATTATAACCCCTAATTATTGTTATCCCCCTTATACCAATTATTTCCATCCGTATTGCCATCCCAATCAACATAACCATCATTGTAATGGTTATCATCATTGTTATCCAAATCATATTCATAGCTCTCATTACCCGTATGAACACTAAGAATACTTACATGGTCTTTGTAATTACCTGTACCATCATGATTCGAATTATGCAGTCCTCTTCAGTTTTGGTTTGTGCTGAAGCTATCACGAACTTGGAAATGAGGTTAGTTCTTGTTTTGATTTCCATAACTGGATTGTTTGGTGGGTTTTTGTTTCGGGGTTGATTTTTTATTCAGATAAGAGTTATCATGTTGGGTGGTGGTTGATTTGGTGGTTCTTGAGTAGGCAGTGGTTGATTGTTTGGATTCTCCATCTAAGTTTAATCTGATGAACTGTTGGTTGCTTGATCAATTGCGTATGAAATTGATGTATTTGGTATCCTTGATCACTGTAGTACATGATTGTACCTTGCAGACTTTTATCTCTAGATTAAACACTAGCGACGATTTCCTCCCCGAGTATCACATATGCATGCAATCCCATCACGTACACCGTTAAACACACCTAGCATAACAAAAGAACATGATAAATAAGTAATACACTTGAACAAAAACTAAGCAAAAAATGACAAAATACCAAATACATCAATTCCCGGCAATGGCGTCAAAATTTGATCGGTTTCAAAGACCTGATCAAATAAGATGAGAAGTTTGTGTATGGTATTAAACTTAATGAGCTACGGTTGTCAAACCCCATAGAATCAGTGGTTAGTGTTAAACATAGTTGATTCCTTGATTAGACTAGTTTTTTTATTGTCTTTTAGCTGCTGAAAAGTTGATTTGATTAAAATGACTTACTAAAACATGAATAACAAGAATTTGAAAGGTTTTTCTTACTATTATGAAAAATAGATCAACTCTATGTTTTAACTAAATAAATTGATTATACACCTAGGGTTTATCGAGTTAGAAATTACATAGACATAATTCACTGGCTTTTTGTCTTGAAACGTGTTTACCGACCAAATGACATGTTGTTGAATTAAATAATAAGCGCTTACTAATGCTAAACCTGGTTAGATTATTAATAAACAACAATTTAAGATATTGTAATAACAAACCATTTAATGACTAATAATTCTAAAGACTAATAATTTGATGAGTGATTTATCACGCATATAACCAAATTGTTTCAATCAATGAGAAAAGCTAATTTTTAAACAAAATAATATTAAAGAACATTCAATGTCTAATCTAACACAGTGAAACCCTAGGTAGACACAACTTGTTCACTAATCGTCCACCCAGAGATGAACTCGAGCGGTTTAGCCTTGCATCTTTACGAAATCAGCAACAAAAATGGATTTTGACATCTTTGGATGGTTTAAAATGAGTTAAAGAGGTCGAAAAATGGTCAAGAACAGCCTAAGTTCGTCTCTTTTGCTACATCCTTCCCCATGTGTATGTCTTTGGCTAAAGTCCTACCTTGTTAAAAATGCAATTTTCTTGTAAGTTACACACCCGAAGTAAGCTACGTCCCTTTAAGCATAACTTACATCCTCTTGTTATCTTTAATTTTTCTTCTCTCTCCTGCTTCACATATCATCCAATCTTTGGGTACTCTCAATTATCCTCTTTTGAGCTTTCAACACCTGTATTTTTATAACATATCAAAGTGATTATGTTTGATGGAATAACTAAAGTAAGAATATAAGTTTAATTCCTTATATCACATACAAAACCTCAATACATCAAGCGGGTCCATTTCTTCATAACCTTTTAAGAATGAAAACAATACCGATTTGAGATATAAGACTTTGCGGTTTAAGACATCGTATAACATGGTAAAATGAAGCATTTTCTAGAAACAATCGTATTAGAAGACATTGTTATTTCATCACAACCTATATGGTTACTGAACTATCCATTATTTCTTCTTATCTTTTGACATACATGAACTACAAGGTAAAATTTTGTGGCGATAGGTTTTACGTCCAACATTTCTACTATTCTGGCGACCAATGGTCGGTTAAGCATATTCAGTGTACTGTTTGTAGATTATCTAATATGAAAGAAATGTAGGATGCTAATAGATGGTGAAACGTCTAGATCCATATGTTACAATACATGAAAGAACCAAATGAATGACTTGATTTGTCACGAGAACTTATTTTAAATTATAGTTAGTTTATAATGTAACTATAACTTTTAGAATTTATAAATTCACAATTATTAAGAAAAACTAGAAATTATATATTGTTCTAAAAATTAATTAGAATTATCGCACATCATTAACGACAAAAGCTCTCGACAAAAGTTAAAGCCTTCATAAAACCTCCATCGGTAATCTCTTGGTGAGTTTCTACTAGTAAGCCGTCGGTAAATTTCTTCAGTAATCTACCATTAATGGATAATCTTTCATGAGTTCTTGGTGATCCATCGGTAAGATGACCACAGGAGAACCTTGATCTATATGTTGGTTATCTATTGTAACAAGATGCTAGACGAGTCATTGAACGTATTTATTATATCTAATTACATATTTAAGACTCGTATATGCCTAACGAGTTCAACTTTAGAGTTTGAAGATTTCAAGAGATCACATGTTAAAAATAAATTTTATAACAAGTGGTTAAAATAGTATATTAAATCAAAGTTGGATTTAAAATCATCGTGATGTAAGTTTAGTAAAAAGTTAAGTTATATATGAAAACATAAGTTATGAGTTCATGTAAATTGTTGTGTTTAATTCACATGTAAAAAAAAATTTTATTGTTATAATACAGGAGAACTTCAAGTGATCGACAAATCAAAGTAATTAAAATGAATGATGGGCATATGAAGCAAAGGTCATGTGGATGTGGAATTAAATCTCACGTGGACTTCAGATTAAGGCAATTCATGTTTATTATGACTTGAGTTTTAAGTTAAGAAGCCTAATAGGAGAAAGTTAATTACAGGCCCAGAAAACATGGACTTCATGAACTATTAATTATAGCATTTTAACGACATGAAGGAGGATGGCTGAAGTTTGAGATGCCAGATCGCAGGGGCAGCAGCCTTTTGCTCCTTTTGGTTTTTGTTGCACACAAATCGAGAAGGCGTATTCATCCGTAAACACAACGGTTTATAAATTAAGCAGACGGGAAAGTTTTTCTAGTTTATTTCATTAGAGTTTTTGTACTAATAGATTTGAACTTATTATTATGACCATTTAAACTTTTTTGTATACTTCGGTGACGGGTTTATGCAAGTATTGTTTTTCTAATTTTGACCGGTGAATGTGAAACCCATTATATTTCGTTTGATTTAACTTGTGATATGGTTTTTTAAAAGATTTGATTGTGTTTAAACCTAGTTTTAATATCATATACCTTTGGTTTCTTTTTATCATTGTCAATTTGGTCTTAGAATTAGGTTTGTATTATTGGATCAATAATTGTCTAATAGAGTACCTTAAACTCCGACTACACTTATCACTTGAATATTACACTACAAGAAAAGCTCGCAATAGCAGCGACCGATTTAGCGGCGGCGTCGACTATTAGCGGCGACACCATTAGCGGCGATACCAATAGCGGCGACATGTCGCCGCTAATGAGTGTCGATCCACCGTCCATTAAATGAACCGGATCTAGCCGTTCATTAACACTTTGATCTGACGTTGGCAATTAATCATACGATTAGGTATTAGCGGCGACCCTTTAGCGGCGACGAGTCGCCGCTAATGCCTTTTCACCTATACGCGGGTAATCATCCCCTTTCCCTTCACTTTCCCTCCACACATTACACTTTACCCTCCTCCGGCGACCTGCTACCCCTTCACCGCCACCTCCGCGCGATCCTCCGGCGACCACCTTCTCCGCCACCTCCTCCTCCGGCCACCACCTCCTCCCTACATCCGACCGCAGCCACCACCCCCCACCACCACTGCTCATCCGCCATCGCGCGCGTCCACCACCATCCGAACAACCCACCACCACCCGCGGCCACCTCCCACCGCCCGCACACCACAGCCACCCACCATCCGCTTCGATCTCTTCGATCTCCCCGCACCCGCAACCGAGCAGCCACACCCACCACCCGCGGCCACAACCATCCGACCAGCCACCAGCCACCGCTCGTAGCACGTCACCCATCACCGTCGCCGCTGTTGCATTTTCCGTCGCCGCTACTACAAAGATTTCTGAATTCGGTATTTTTTTATTTTTTTAAATTTTTAGTTTTATAGATGTAAATGTGTATATGGTTGATTTGTGTATATGGTTGAACTAATTAGAACTAATTAATTATTGGGATATTTTTGAATATTTTTGTATATGGTTGATTTGTGTATATGGTTGATTTATGTATATGGTTGATTTGTGTATATGGTTGAAGTAATTTGTGTATATAGTTGATATGTGTTTGCCAAATCACCATGAAAAGGTGTTAACTTATTGGGATATTTTTTGAATATCAATTTGGTTTCATTTTCAAACTTATGCTTTCAAGTTTCTACAAGGTGTTGAAGGGTGGTATATTATGTCCATATTAGTTTCTACAAGGTGTTGAATATTCAATTTGATATGTGTTTGCCAAATGTTTTATGGTTAACTAAAGCATGCTTAACAATGTTTAGTTGAGAAGCCTTTTGAACTAAGTAGATGTAAATACTTGATTTGTGTATATGGTTAACTAAATGGATTTTAGAGTAAATGTTTAGTTGAGAAGCCTTTGTATTAATTAGATGTAAATGTTGAGAAGCCTTTTGAACTACTTAGATGTAAATAAGGAATTGAAACTTGCAAATGTTTTATGGTGAACTAATTAGATTAGATATTTTATTAAAGATGGATTTTAGTTAACTTTTGAACAATTAGATTAGGTATTTTATTAAAGATATAAATTGTTAACCATTATTAGTATTTCTAATTACATGTACATCTTTAATAAAAGTTGTAAATAACAATTATTTCGTGATCTTATTTTAATCCCCATGATTATATTCCTCCATTTAAATCGTAAATTATATTGCAGTGCTGTAAACATGTCTGTCGATAAAAGTTGGATTCTTAATCCGAACCGTAGATCACCCGAGTATCAGCAAGGACTCAGCTCTTTTATCGATATGAGTGAAAAATATATCGACAAATATGGTCTGATTAGATGTCCGTGTAGGAAATGTCAGAATACTCAATTATTAGATGGTTAAAATGAAATATCATTTAGAAATATGGGGCATGTGTCGGACGTATAAGGATTGGATCTATCATGGTGAAAGTTTAATTCCTAAAGTTGTGGTTGTAAATGATGTTGAGCCAACAAACGAAATGGCTTGACGTTATCGAAGACGTTATGGAAGAGAGTAGTGGTGTCCGTGATGATTTTGAGAACTTGTTAGAGAAGTTCAATCAGAATTATATCCTGGTTGTACTAAGTTTTCTTCTCTTGACTTTTTAGCAAAGCTTATGAATATTAAGGTGAAAAATAAATGGACCAATAGCTCATTTGTGAGCTTCTTGAGTTGTTGCAGTCTTCACATCCTGAAGGTAACAAAATTCCCTCTTCTCACTATGTAGCCAAGAAGACATTAAAGAAGATCAGTTTAGGGTATGAGTCGATACATGTGTGCAAATATGATTGTGCTCTTTCTGGGCAAAATCTATTGTTACAAAATTGTCCAGTTTGTAACGAGAGTCGGTGGGTCGATACAAATACAAAGGGCAAAAAGTTACCTCACAAGGTGTTACGATGGTTTCCTTTAACCCCCAGGCTACGCCGCTTGTATTCTTCAAGGCACACTGCAAAAGATATGATTTGGCATAATACCGGACAATCAGAAGATGGTACGATGCGTCATCCTGTTGATGGTTCTTCATGGAAAGATTTTGATATAAAGTACCCTACCTTCTCGAGAGAACCCTGAAACGTCCGCCTAGGACTTGCAGCTGACGGTTTCAATCCATTTGGTAACATGAGTTAGGCTCATAGCACGTGGCCTGTTATATCACGACATACAAGCTGCCTCCATGGTTATGTATAAAGGAGTCGTCATTCATGTTGTCATTGTTGACTCCTGGTCCTAAATCCCCGGGAAGGACACTAAAGACATGGCGACAAACACATTTTTCACAATGTGGGCGGCTTTGGTATGGACTATAAACGACCTTTTCGGCTCGTAGTAGTCTATCAGGTTGGAGCGGGCAGGGCTACAAAGATGCCCGACTTGTAACGAAGACACTCCTTCGATGCGTGTCACAAATAAAGCCGTTTATATTGGTCACCGTCGGTTTTTAGATGCAAACCATGAATGGAGAACAAATTTGGACTTCAACGGGGAACCCGAGATAAGATCCCCTCCGAAACAATTTAGTGATATTGACATAGAAACTCAATTTAGTCGGCTCCGCCACCGTTTACCGGGGAAACATCCTGATTTTGGAGGTGTTAAATCAAAGCGGGAGGAGTATGAGTTAAATTGGTCCAAACGAAGCATATTTTTTGAACTTGAGTACTGGTCTTCTCTACAGCTAAAACACAACTTAGATGTGATGCATATAGAGAAAAATGTGTGTGATAGTTTGCTAGGTACTCTTCTAATGAATGAAAAGAGCAAAGATACACAAATGCACGGGTTGACTTGAAAAATCTAAATATTCGGAGTAGGCAATGGTTAGAGAAAAAAAATGGCAAGTGGTATAGCCCCCACCCGAAATACTCATTGAAGACTAGTGATCGAAAGTTATTTTGTGAGTTTATAAAAAATATAAAACTGCCTAATGGGTTCGGATCTAATATCAGCAATAGAGTGATAGATAATAATACTAACATTACTGGGTTGAAATCTCATGACTGTCATATTCTCATGCAACGGTTGATACCGATTGGCGTTAGAGGTTTTTTGGCCAAAGATACTTATACCGATTACTGGGTTGAAATCTCATGACTGTCATACATGTGTCGCCGCTAAAAGTCCTTCCCGGAATTTTTTATTTGAATTTATAGCGGCGATATTGTCGCCGCAAATGATGGAATTAGCGGCGACATCTTTAGCGGCGACTCTTAGCGGCGATATTTTTCACATTAGCGACGAATCATTAGCGGCGACTTATTAGCGGCGACATGTCGCCGCTAATACTAATAGCGGCGACAAAGGGTATCAATAGCGGCGACAAATGTCGCTGCTAATGAGCTTATTCCTTGTAGTGTTATCACACATAGAGTCACCATAAATAACTTCTCATTAGGTCAAACTAAGATAATTATTATTATGTCAAACTGAAATCCCAAAGTGGGTTACCTTTCTTTTATATTTTTAAAACTAATTTAAAATTCAGTTAATATTAATACATAATTACAAACCAATCAATTTGTCAAGTTTAGCTCAGTTTATTTTTTTAATTAATTAATTAGGTTTAATATATAATTAAACAAAACGTGTAATACTGACCACATACTACTCTGGTCGATACTTGATTTACCTAACTAGTTAGGTTAATTAGATTTTAAATGACCTCAACGACAGGTCGTCACAAGACTACCCACCTCCTATTTTCTGGCGGTTTGTTTCCATTTGTAGTGTGTTGCCAATGGGCTCTACCCATCAATGTTGTTAGGACCGGATCGGACCGGCCGGTCCGACCGGTTCGACCGCGAATCGGTGGCTGGTCCGGTCCGGCGAGGGTGGATCGTTTTTGGAGCATTGAACCGGCCGGTTCGAACTGAGTCGCCGGTTGGACCGGCGAACCGGTTCGGTTCTACAAGTAGAAATTTATTGGCGTGTTGGCTTATAAAACTCTGGTTTCGGGCTTTTAGTCTTTCAAATCGTAAGAATAATTCAAAGCCCTTGTATAATAATATTCATGTGTTGTTTCCCACTATAATATAAACAAACAACCCAGTGTATCCCGCTGAAGAGCAGGGTCTGGGAAGGGTATGTGGTGGCAAGTCTTTCTCTATACTGAGAGATAGAGAGACCGTTCCGAAGAGACCCCCGACTCGTTAACAAAGGCAGTAGCCATACAATCATAATACATATCACATATTACATATCACATACATTCACATATACTATCATAATATCACATATCATTCAACACATAGTTAAATATCACATGCAGAATTAGATAGTGCGCACATCATAAATATAAAATGTTTCCTAAACCATAACCAATATACTTGCCATTTCTTACCAAAATATAAATTGGTAACCATTTTATGCGACATACCTATCACGTTTTTACAATTCATGTCAACATTTTGCATACTTGGTGAAAAAATTGCAACCCAATGGTAGAAAGTAAACAGTATTCGTATTGCAGTTTGCCTTTAAGTGAAAGTTCATATGTGAAAGGAAAACACATACCTCATCAAACCGCTCATGTGTATTTCTTCCATCAATTCTACTACACTATTTTGAAGTGAAAGTTCATATGTGAAGTTCATATGTGAAAGTTCATGTGTATTTCCCACTATAATATAAAAGGATTAAATAAAACGGACCTTCGAACATGTGTATGATTAAGTAGATTGTAGTAGTTGGAACACACGGTTTGACCTTTGTGTTCAAAAAGGAACAGCTAGAAAAAAAAGACGAGTAAAAGTTTCACAGATAATTTGAAGATTTAACTTTATATGCTTTTATGTCATTCTATCATCGTGTATGGAATAAATTCTAAGGTGTGAATTAAGGATAGTACACTACACTTTTTATAGCATATTTAAGACTCTAATCTTCTAGCTAAGTTTGAAAGTTATTAAAGGGATAGATATAAGAAAAATCCTAATTTTTCTAAACAAATTTAAGAGTACCATCATTTTTGTAACAAAAAAAACTCCTCTTGAGGTAAACATAGGAACCTTAGTACAAATATGAGTTTTCTTTAGCAACGATTAATGTACACAGTAATAGAAAAGATATATATATTTTTTTTACAGTTATATTTATAAAATCTCTAGTTCACCAGGTTTTATAACATAAGAATTTTGCCCAAAAAGGTATATGAATATAAGAGTAATAAAAACAATATCAAAGAAGAAAAAATAAATAATATTAGTGGAAAAGTTCTATTTTGAAACTTTTTTTGACAAAATTATTCATTGTTGCCTACTTTTTTTGAAATGTGAGCATGATCTAAAGGTTTTCATTTTGAAGTAGTGTTGTTGAAAAGTTTTCAGATATTTTGAAAACGATATTTTCGCTGGAAAATTCATATTTTTCTATTGTGTTTGTTGTATGGTATTCATAAAAAATAGTTAACTAATGTATGATGTGAATATTAATTAATTAACGCAAAAAGCACTAGAAGCATGATCGTCAAAAGGAGGTGTTTAGAGGTGGACGATTCAACTACGTCCAGCATATATATTAAACTAATAATTCAGAACTTATAATAATTCAACTCACATGTTATTCACGCAATCACAATCACTATCACTATCTATATATATCTATCTATCTATGCATATGGAAATGCTCTTCTATATATCCGGCCACGATTAAGTTAATCGATCTTCTTTCCTCACTCGATCCGTCTCTATATATATATCGATCTCTTTCTATATATAATATATATATATATATATATAATTAACCGATTAATATATATAGTATTAGATATTGTTGTTCAATTAATCCTGAATGGCTTCTGCACGGTCGTTGTTGGCAGTTGGATTGGTGGTGGCATTGTGTTTTTTTACAGCGTCTGCTCGTATCGTGGAGACTTCATTTGAAGTACGTAGCTGCTCCGATCCATCTCTTTAATTAGTCTGGTGTCCGTCTTTCATTCAATCATTCAATTCGATCCATCCTTTTATATGCATATATAATAATTAATTAATTAATTAATAATTAATTGTATGTATGTACAGGTGAAAAATCTAACAGCGAATAGATTATGCCAAAATCAAGTAATTACCGCTGTCAACGGAAGCCTTCCAGGACCGACGCTAAGGGTGAAGGAGGGTGACACCGTCGTTGTTCACGTCTTTACAGATCTCCATACAACCTAACAATCCACTGGTATATACCTAATATATTTACACGTACGATTTCCGGCCTTAAGTAATTAATTCGATCTATGCATGGATCAATTAAACATATGTGTTATGTGTGTGTGTGTGTGTGTGTAGGCATGGGGTTTTCCAAAGATTAAGTCAATGGGCGGATGGTCCTGAGTTCGTGACTCAGTGCCCGATCAGGCCGGAAGTAACTACACTTACAGGTTCAATCTGGCAGGACAAGAGGGCACGCTTTGGTGGCACGCACACTCTCAATGGCTGCGAGCTACCGTCTACGGTGCTCTCATCATCCGCCCGCGGGATGGTCGAAAGTACCCTTTCGTCAAACCCTATCGTGAAGACACAATCATGTTAGGAGAATGGTGAATGCTGATCCTAACGAGGTCGAGAGGGTCGCACTGGTCACAGGAGGCGCGCCTGTTGTCGCTGATGCTTATACCATCAACGGCTGGCCTGGGGATACCTATAACTTCTGCCCTTCAAATAGTAAGCATGCGCGCAGCCGATCGACCACTTAATAATTAATTAATGAATTCTTCAAGTTAATTTATCATATCAAAGATATATAGTACTTAGTAGTAATTAATTAATGTATGCTTTATGTATTGATAGAAACATACAGGTTGGAGGTGGTAGGAGGACAAACATACTTGTTGCGAATCATCAACGCTGCCCTCAATACTCAGTTCTTCTTCAAGATAGCCAACCACAACTTTACAGTGGTTGCGGTGGATGCAGCCTACACCAACCCCTTCCAGACTGACGTGGTCCTGGTGGGTCCAGGTCAGACGACCGACGTCCTGTTAACCGCAAGCCAGTCGCCAGTTTGTATTACATGGCGGCAACCCCATACAATACCTTGATAGGTGTTCCCTTCAACGGCAACAGCACCACCGCCACCCTGGCTTACGAGAACGCCACACAAACAGCAGCAGCAGCACCGCTGCTTCCAGCCCTGCCCGACTTCAACGACACCCCCACCGCGTTTACCTTTTCAAGCAATCTAACCGCCCTTGTCACCAGCCCCTTCTGGTCCCCCGTGCCACGGACCGTGGATGAGAACATGTTTATAACCATCGGCCTTGGCCTGTCCGCCTGCGATAGCCGTAATGCTCCAACCAAACATGTGGAGGGATATTCGGCCAAAGACTGTCCGCAAGCATGAACAATTACTCATTCGTGTTGCCACCAAGAATCTCTCTTCTAGAGGCATACTACAGAAATATTAGTGGGGTTTACACCACAGATTTCCCGGACCAGCCACCGATGGTGTTTGATTACACAAACGTCAACAACACCTTCAATCAGAGCCTTCTCATGACACCCAAGCTAACAAGCCTCAAGAGAATCAAGTATAACTCAACGGTTGAGATCGTCTTCCAGAACACGGCCTTGCTTGGCGTTGAGAATCACCCAATGCATTTGCATGGCTTCAACTTCTACGTCTTGGCTCAAGGATTCGGGAACTACGATTCCGCCACCGCCACCAGAAACTTCAATTTCGTCAACCCTCAAGAACGGAACACTCTTGGAGTTCCCGTCGGCGGCTGGGCTGTCATCAGATTCAGAGCAGATAATCCAGGTATTATATATATTTGTTTTTAATTTTAAATTAAATTAATTATACTCAATCATATCATCCTCATAATTAATTTGCATGACTTTTGCTAAACGATCACTACTACTACAGTACTACAGTACTACGTACTGTTGTGTGTTTATATATATATATATATATATATATATATTATATATTATATATATATATATATATAATCTACAATTTTGATAAAATTGACGGTTTCACTTTGATTGATCATTCCAACACGCAAGCATGTTATTTAAAAAAATAGAAAAAAGAAACATTATATCTTAATGTACATACTAGCTAGAAAAGAAGAAATTATTAGATATTGATTATTGACTTAATTTGTGGAAATTAAATTTCAGGTGTGTGGTTTATTCACTGTCATTTGGAAGTACATCTGCCATGGGGTTTGGGCACGGCTTTTTTGGTGGAGAACGGAGGTACACCGGAATCAACGCTGCCACCGCCACCTGCGGACTTTCCTCAGTGCTAGACATGAACTAAAATTAAGCATTAATATGAGGGCAACTGTTCATTGAAAAAAACACCATATGATTTGTAATATTTGGATTGTATTGATTTGTTGTTAAATGTACTCTTCTGGATGATACCTATTTACCTATTGTGTATTGATTGTTAAGTAATAAAATGAAGATTCTCATGGAGTCAAAAGATTTTAGTTTTTTTTCTTTTTCTTTTTTTAAGAAAGAGAAAAAAAAGCACCATGTCCGATTTGGCGATTTTTATGGAATTTTCATCTAGGGCTAATCATCAAAATAATCATTTTACATTAAAGGAAAATTTCACAATCTAATCTCATTTCTACTTGTTATATATCCCCCATGTAAATACAATCAAATTTCTATCTTTGTATTTGTTTCTTTTATTTCTTTTTTATGTTTTTGAACCAAAAACTATTACTTTTCCTAAAACACAAAGATTATCTACATAATTAAATATAATGGTAATAATTATTTGTTTATATTACTGGTTGTTGTTGTTGGTGGTGGTGGTGGTTGTGGTTGTAGTGGTGGTGGTGGTGGTGTGTTGTGGTTTTTGTTCTTTTATGTTGTTATAATTGAACGATTACAGCACCAAACGTGTATATATCGTTTAAGCTCAATCTACCCATGGTGAGTTCATCTTGGGAAAGCCAATCACTATGCTCACCAAGAACGCGCACATTAAACCATACACAAAACTAACAAACAAAGTGCGTACACCTAATTATAGTGAAACTCCTATTTATACAATTTTAGAGTATGAGAAAACTTTCCTATAGTTTTCAGAAGCTGAAGTTCTCATAAATCTCTGAGTTCTCGCATCCTTTAGAGTTTTTATCTTTTAAATTTTTATTTTTCACTTGATATTGTAATCCATACAAGTTAGAACATTACAATTTTACCTTTAGATTATGATATTAAGCAGTTTGACTTCATTACATATTTCAAGAAGTATAAGATCGTCAGACATCCTTTAGTTTAGTTTTTCCCTCAACTATAGACCATCCAAAATTTAATTTATAATAGGCATGTGATAGAGAGTTTTAACTTTCATTAATTAATTCCTAAGTAACCTGAACCTTTAATCTGATAATAAGATTCTTTAAATTAAATCAGACTATTTGAAACTTTCTCTCATACTTAACATAAAATAAGCCTAATTTTCAAAGTTAAAATCCACAAATACTCTTCATCTATCATTTACTTCAAAACATTCGATTAGTCCCCATCTTAAGATATAACAAGTACATTATTCGGCTTCAATTTATGAACGGCTGAATTAAATGTTGTGAATGTAGAATCTTGAACTTGATCAAATATGACAACCCCCCCCCCCCCGCACTGAAGTAAAGGTGCACAAATCGTATTAAAACTTAAAATCGGGTCGAGTTTGGGTAAAAATCCAAAATGGGTTTGATCGGGTTCTAGCTCGGGTCCAACTCGGTTTCAAAAGCGCAAATTAGTAAAACCCGGTTGAACCCAGGTTGAAGTGTGAGGGAACAAACTGGTTTGAACCCTACGGTTGAATCGGATTGGACCCGGGTTGGGGATCTAACATGTTGAACCCAGGTCGGGTCGTTAAGTCGGGTCAAGTACCAAGTTGGATGTGCACCTCTGCCTTGAAGTATTAATTTTGCAAGCTTATCCCCTCCTTTTTTTCAAAATACAACCAACTTTAATTCATCCAATAGTTTCCGGATCTAAGCAAAAAAAAAATGTTTTAAAGTAAAAAGTTTTCGCATCTAGGGTATGGTTCTCGTTTTTTCATAAATTTTTCGCAAGGAAAATCTTAGTCAAAGTTCTTGCCGGATTTAATAGTTTTCACTTTAATCATAGTTTTCACTTCAATCATAGTTCTCGCAATCCTTCTATGCGAAAACTATCTAACTTTCTCGGTGTTCTATATAATTGCAAAAATTCTCATAGTTGTTGTATAATTTGCGAAAACTACCTAGTTCTCACAAATGATAGAGTTTTCATATTAAGTTATTCCACGCGAGAACTTTAACTAGTTTAACTTTCAACATTGATTCATTGTTGTGCTCTCGATACTTCAATTTGCACCAACACTTCACGAATAACTCGATGAACAATATTGTAGTTCACAATTAAACACTTAATGATGCCAATTACACCATTTTCTACCCCTCGGTTTCATTCTTTAACTTCAAAACCCAAAATCCGAACCATAACATTCTATTCTTCAATCTTCCTTCAATTTAAGTCAAAATATGGATGATCCCGGAATGAAAATACATGTATCAAGAGCAATATCTTCTTTGATACAAAATATAAAGTCCCATTTTATCTTTCACTATACTCATATTAACTTAGATAATCAAATTTAATACAAATGTCTGTATGTGTGATCAATCAACAAACAGTAAATAACTTACTCGGATAATTATAATCGAATGATTATAATATCAAAGGGGTATTTTTCGTTTAAGCTCGATCCACCCAATGTGAACTTCCCTCGAGTGGCATATCACTATGCTCACCAAGAACACACACTTAAAATCACACAAAAAAACTAATACATAAGCGCATACAGTGGGAAAACTTCTATTTATACAATTCTAGCCTTTGCAAAATTTTTCCCTAGTTTTCTCATGCTGCAGGTTCCCGAAATCTCTAAGTTCTCACATGTTTTGGAGTTTTTTCTTTCTTGAATTTTTTTTTTCACTTGATATTATAATCCATAGCAACCAAGATTTTTATATTACTGTTGCTAGATCCACTACAGAGGCTGAATGTTGTGCTTATTGGTTTACATTATTTTGGTCAATATTAATTGGTCCACACGGTGTACGTGCAACGGGTGCACATGTGATATTGGAAAACGGTTGGTTGAACATCAAGAAAAAGAAAGGTTATACGAGTTTCTCATGGGGCTTGATAAAGAATTTGCAGTTATCAAAACCCAAATATTAGCCACCAAACCGACTCCGGGACTCGGCACTGCATACCACCTAGTTGCTGAAGATGAACGACAAAAATTATCACCGAAGACAAAAGACCAGCCGATGAAGCAGCCGCCTTTAAGGCATTTGTTCCTCAAAAACGAGACGGTCCATCCACGACGTAGCAGAAGACAAAATTCCATTCAAAATCGGGAAGGCATGAAGAAGTGCAACATTGCACTCACTGTGATCGGGACGGACATAGTAGAGAAGGTTGCTTCAAACGCATAGGATATCCGGAGTGGTGGCCGGGTAAAGCAAAGGAAGACAAGTCAAAACCGAAAGCTTCATGTGTTGAAGGAAGCTCGAGTCCGATTCCTGGACTCACCGTAGAGCAGTACAACGCTTTCTTAAAACATTTTGAAGATGGAACCGGCACAGGTGATGAAAGAAACAACCGAGTGGCAAACATGACAGGTAGATTTGATGATGAGGATGATTGGGTGGTTGATTCGGGGGCTACCGAACACACAACCTACCTGAGTGACATCCTTGTTAATAAAAGAAATGATGAACACGAGATGCATGTAATCATTCCAAATGGTGACACTATCCCGGTTGAAGGGAAGGGTGATTACACCTTACCAGGAGGCACCAAGATTGAGGGGATATTACACGTGCCCAATTTTACTTGCAATTTATTATCGGTTAGCCGATTGACCAAAAATCTTCAATGCTCAGTAACATTTTTTCCCGATTTTTGTGTCATGCAGGGTCTCCATTCGAGGAACTTGATTGGTGCGGGTAAGTGCAAGGGAGGTTTGTACCGAATGGGGATGTTTGGCAAAGAAAGGAAGGCTATGGCGGTTACTGTTGAAAAGTGGCATAAGAGGTTGGGCCATACGTCTCAAGAAAAACTAGCTAAGGTTGATTTTTGAAAGGTATTTCTTTTAATCTTAGGAATAATGTATGTGACTCTTGTTCAAAGGCTAAACATACAAGATCTCCTTTTCCTTTAAGTGAAATTAAAACAAAAGAGTGTTTTGAGCTTTTACATTATGATGTGTGGGGCAAGTATCGCGTTCCTTCTTTATCGGGGGCAAATTATTTTTTGACCATCGTAGATGATTACAGCAGAAATGTTTGGATTTTTCTTATCAAGTATAAAAGTGATGCTAGCACTTGTTTAATGAATTTTTGCAAGATGGTTGAAACCCAGTTTAGTAAATTAGTCAAAAGGATAAGATGCGACAATGGTGGAGAGTTCACATCGAATCTTATGTTGAACTTTTACACCAAGCAAGGTATCCTATTGGAAACCACTTGCCATCACACTCCCCAATAAAACGGGGTTGTAGAGCGCAAGCATAGGCACTTACTTGATACAGCACGAGCCTTGCGTTTTGAGGCGAAATTGCCAAAAATGTTTTGGGGAGAATGTGTCCTTACGGCCGCATACATCATCAACCGATTGCCCTCCAAAACCATTGGTGACAAGACTCCATATGAAATATTGTACAACCAAAAACCTGAATATGACCACATGAGGGTATTTGGTTGTCTCACTTATTTTTGGAGCATCGAAACCAAAGGTGACAAATTCGAAGTGAGGGGGAGACCCGGTATTTTTCTAGGGTGTCCCCAAGGAACTAAAGGTTACAGAATATTTGATATAGAGGATAAGAAAATGGTGGTGTCACGTGATGTGAAATTCCACGAAGAGACCTTCACATTTCCAGGCAAAAACCAACCTGGAAATAATGATGACATATTTGTTCCCTTGGAAACTCAAGACTTTGAAGGCCCAGACTGTGAGCAAAGCCCCACTACTAATGACACATCCAATAATGAGCCTGAATATGGCCCAGAAAGCCACCACTTTGATAATGAAGGCCCAAATCCTGTTAATGAAGAAAGCCACGATGGAGATGGGCCTGAATCAGGACCAACCGAGGCACATACTGATCGACCAAGAAGGGATCGAGTTCTACCCAAACGATTAAATGACTTTGTAGTTGACCTTCCCCCTTCGATTGACCACGCACACACCGCATCGACTCAAGTCTCCTCAACGGTACATCCCTCTACCAACTATATCTCTTATGATAAATTCTCTCATACTCACAAACTTTTTTAGTCGCCATCACCACCACTGATGAGCCGAAGAGTTTTAAGCAAGCCATGCAGGACCCAAAATGGGTTGCAGCCATGAAAAAGGAGATTCAAGCCCTTGAAGAAAACAACACATGGACTATCGAGTCCTTGCCGAAGGGAAAGCGAGCCATTGACTCTAAATGGGTGTACAAGATCAAGTATAAACCGAATGGCGAAGTTGAGAGATACAAGGCGAGACTTGTAGCAAAGGGTTTCACTCAAATTGAAGGGGAAGACTTCCATGACACCTTTGCTCCGGTAGCCAAGTTGGTAACTGTTCGGACTTTATTGGCCGTTGCTACTAAGAAGAATTGGTTCATCCACCAACTTGACGTCAACAACGCCTTTCTCCATGGTGAGCTAGATGAGGAAGTTTACATGAAGATCCCACAAGGCTTTTCTAAAGAAAATGAGAATCGTGTTTGCCGGCTCAGAAAATCTCTTTATGGTCTCAAACAAGCTTCTCGAAACTGGTATCAAAAGTTCACTAGTGCTCTTCTCAATCTTGGTTTCTCATCATCCAGGGCGGATCACTCTCTCTTTTTATACAAAGATGAAGACACTTTCATATCCATCCTCATCTACGTAGATGACGTTATCATCATTGGTAACAATTCCACGAAAATCCAAGAGATCAAAAAATGTTTGCACGACAGATTTAGCATCAAAGATCTTGGACAACTCAAATATTTTCTGGGGATAGAGGTTGCTAGAACGTCTCAAGGCCTCGTTCTGAGTCAACGGAAATATACACTCGATATTTTGGAAGATAATGGAATGGAAGGCTGTCGTCCGAGTTCGTTTCCTATTGAGCAAAATCTTAAACTTGGCATCGACACAGAAGATCCCAAGGTTGATGCCGGTTCCTATCGCCGTCTCATTGGTCGACTCCTTTATCTTCAAGCTACTCGTCCGGACATAGCTTTCTCAGTTAACACTCTCAGTCAGTTTGTTTCGGATCCTCGTCAAAGCCACATGAATGCCATTACAAGGATTCTTTGGTATCTCAAGGCCACCCCGGGACAGGGCATTCTTTTACCAAAGGAGGAAGGTACAAACTTGGTTGCATATTCTGACTCGGATCGGCTCGGTTGTTCCCTCACTAGGCGTTCTCGGACCGGCTACATCGCTCTTCTTGGTGGTGCCCCTATTTCATGGAAAACTAAGAAGCAGTCTGTTGTCTCACGCTCTTCCGCTGAGGCCGAATATCGTGCCATGGCTACCACTGTCAGTGAGCTCATTTGGCTACGATGGCTCTTACAAGAACTGGGTGTCCCTCAAACTGGTCCTACTACTCTTTTTTGTGACAACCAAGCTGCTCGACACATTGCCAATAATCCGGTCTTTCATGAACGCACAAAACATGTTGAGATGGACTATTACTTCGTTCGTGAGCGAGTTGAATCCAAAGAAATATGCACTATGACCATCGATTCCAAACTTCAGCTTGCTGATCTTCTTACAAAGGGTCTTGGCGCCTCTCAACTCCGTTTCTTACTTGGCAAGCTTGGCGTCATCGATTTACACGCTCCAGCTTGAGGGGGAGTATTGGTTTACATTATTTTGGTCAATATTAATTGGTCCACACCTTTACTACTTTTCCTACTAACATTGTGCCCCAAGAATAGGCTTTTCCTTATTTTATGTTTCTTTGCTTTTCCTTATTTTACGTTTCCTTTCGTGTATTTATATAGGAGATTGTTTCCTCCTTGTTTTGCACCAAAAATATTCAGAATTAATAAAAGCTTTGATACCTTGAAATTATAAGTGCTCTTCCTCACACTGCTGTTGAGCTGCAACGAATCATTTCTCTCTTATCTGAGCTACGTTTTTCAACTAGTGTTTTTGCCGACAATTTCATGTAATAATCTTGATGCGACGTACTTAGGTACCGACCTAGTATTTGATCAACACACAAAGCATTTGGAACCCAATTTACACTTTATTCAGGATATGATTCTTGCTTGCTCTCTTTGCATCAAATATGTTTCTACGTATAATCAGCTTGATGATCTCATGACCAAAGAAAAGATGTCCACTTGCTGTCCTATCGAAAGTTTTGTTTACAAGGGCCTGTTAAAGTGATATCTTATTACTGTAGCCTTCCAGCTCTCATCATTTAGTGCTCCTTCAATGACACGGTTATATCACTTTAGTTTCTAGACTCTTGAACTTTATATATGTCTCTGGACATTAAAAGAAGTAAAATAAAAAATCTGATGCTCTAGTCTAATGGAAATCAGGATACAAATAAGATCATGTTGTCTTTTACGTCTAAATCGAGGTAATTCCATGGTTGTATGTATCAAGAAATACACAAATATAATTCACTATTTTTCGCTCCTTTTAAATGTAGCATGGTTTCAAAGGTAAACAAACATGTTATAGTTCGATGATTTGCAGATATCTAAAATTTTATACCTGGTTTTTTAATTAACCAGTTTGTGATGGAGCCATCAAATTAACAAGCAGTTCTAATTTTCTAAAATCTTTGTCGAAGGAAGTGGTAATTGGGATGGCTTGGCCACCCATCGAGCAACCTCTTGACTAATTTTTATCCAAATGCTTTGTTAACTAATTTTTAAAAAAATGTGAAATACATAATTAAATGAAGACAGAAAACTTAAAACAAATTTAGATAACACAAACACTATCCAATTGCGTTTGTAACGAACTTGAGTTTGACATATGATTCTTGTTTGAAAATATCAATAGTTGTTAAAGTTTACTCTTTTTTTCTTACTAGACATGATAAGTCCTGTAAACCCATGATTATAGTTGAATTTTTGTAAGATTGGGTTTCTTATTCTTATTTCTCTATTTACTTGTCTAGTGCATGAATGATTGCAGATCGTTGATTCTCTCCTCGATCAATCTCACAACATTTAAGTAAAGTTTGTTTTAATTATATTTGTTGTTTAATATAATATTTCTTTATCATTGGTATTATTTTATTTAAAATATATGTAAATCATAGTTTTATTCACTTTTTTCTACATTTTGAAAAAAAAAAGTATTAAATTCTAAATTTTATCCGCATTTAATTATAGTTTATTAACAAAGATCACAATTTTATGTAAATCAAATGGGCAATTCATGAAATTTACTCTTTTATAAGAAGGATGATTTTTTTAGTCCTGTAAGAATGATACAATGTAGAAATTTTAAGTAGATAATGATAATATCTCTATTCTAGCAAACAATAGAACTTTTTTCGTTTACCTAATTTTTAAGCCACTTTTCTCATGTCATATTATAGATGCAAATGATAACAATTTTTTAATTTTTGAAATTTACATTGTGTCCCTAATTATAAGAATTTAATATGTTGTAAACAATTTGTAAATCGAAAAACCTACTTCGATGTTTAGGCAATTATACCATTACACAATTATAAAGGTCGGTAGTTTTTATTTATTTTTATTCAACCTCTACTATACATATGATATACTTTGCAACCAATACTCATAAGATGTAGGTTAGTCCAATGGCTTGTGGCCTTCATTTTAAACCAAACTCCATTGGTTCTAATCCAAGGATTGAGACGTTTTTTTTTTTTTTTTTTTTGTTTTTTTTTCTTTTCATTCCTCTTTCATCTTTATCAAATATACTTTTTTAC
The DNA here is from genome assembly GCA_024085815.1 of Flaveria linearis. Classification (NCBI taxonomy): domain Eukaryota; kingdom Viridiplantae; phylum Streptophyta; class Magnoliopsida; order Asterales; family Asteraceae; genus Flaveria; species Flaveria linearis. The sequence continues at coordinate 95,981,452 of CM044005.1, read as the reverse complement.
ATATTAAAAACACAATTTAACCCTTAACCCATTGACAAGTATACTCTTCTGGTGAAAACTGCGTTTCCTTCTTTTTTTTAAAAAAAAAAATTCTTTTCTTATTTTATAGTAGTTTCTTTAATTACTTATTTATATTTGTTTTATTTTTAGGTTTTTTCCTTTACTACTAACTTCTTTAATGAATTTGTCGTCTCAATGTTAACTCATGTTTGTGTCGCAACGTGCGCAACATAGTACTCTTTTTATCTTTGTTTCGATTTCTAGAACTATGCCACCGCAACACATTAATGTCACCAATACAATAGACGTAACGTAAACGCACCACATCGCGCGGGTTTAGTTTCTAGTATTTATTAAATGTTAATATAATATTTTTTAATTTATTCACTTTTTTTAAATAGTTAGAGATTTTTAACCGAATTCAGTTGTACATCTTTTAGTTTGCAACCTGTCTATAGTCTTTACTAGTTATTATCTACGTTTTTAATCAATTTAGTTGTGGGTAGTAAAAATAAATAATATAATATAATGTGCGATCGCACGGGCATAGTTCTTCCAGGAAATGGTCATTTAGCCCATAGTTCATTGGATGGTCAATGCAAGGCCAAAAATTGGAGCATATTGATTCCTATTATTTGTAAATTATAATTGTAACTTTTTATTTCTTATTATTTAATGTAATTATATACAATTTCAGTAATATAAGCATAATGCATAGAATCTATTCTCGTATAATGTAATAGAATGTTACTCCCCTGCCCCTAATGCACTCCACAGTTTAACACCCTCCCCTCATAAAATGATTTTTTATAAAAAAATAATACTTTCTTAGAAATATCATCAAAAAATAATACTTTCTTAGAAATATCATTAAAAATACCCTTATAAATTAACTAATTTCACAATCTCCTACTACTCAAATAATCTTAAACTTTTACCTTAAATATTGGACTACATCATGGATTCAAACAATCGCTTCTATAATCGTAAGACCCCTTTCATCCAAAACAACACGTTTATTCAACCCAACATATGCACCAACTGTGGCAATCTCGGTTTTTATGCCTAGAATATTTTTAGAAACTCAAATGACCGCACAATGACAATAGGCCTTGTTTAGGGAACCCACGAGATGGGCCCAACAATATTGGGCTTAGGCCTACATGCACACACACCTAAGTGGGCCTTGGTCCATCAAACCCACTAGGCCATTGAGCGATAAAGCCTGATGGGCTTTGACCAATAGGACATTTAAATGGGTCATAATGCTATTACAAGACATGATCTACGGACCATAATAGGCCTCGGGCCCAATACCTTAGAACAGGATTCGGCTATGAATATAGCTGTTAAAGCATCTTCAATGAGAGCAGACATAGTTTATGTATGTGGCATATTATGAAAAAGGTTGTTGACAAGATATAGATTGATGTGTTATTAGTCTGTTTGTTTTTACGTTATTATTTGTCTATGTATGCGTGAATTAATGGATATACTATGCGAGATTTTATCATAGTATCTGCGTAATTAAGGACACTTAGTACTTGATCCATGTAGTTCATTTAGTTCTTGATCCATGTAGTTCATGCACTATTATTTTGTCTATGTATGTGTGATTATAGATATTCTCTATGCATGATTAATCCTATTATATGCGTTATTATTGATCCCCTTTTGCGTGATTAATGCTATTATTGATGCGTAGAAATTAATTAAGCTTGTGTAAAAAGTGTATCTTTTTTGTTTTATTTTTTTCAAATTAATAAAAAACCTATTTTGTTTTTTACATAATTTTACACTTAAACCCTTGTGGAAGTTTTAAAGCTAACGACAACATTTTTTCTTTTTCTTTTTTTTAAAGAATTGACTACCTACTTATTTTTTAAAAAAAAATTACAATTAAATCCCCAAATTATGTTATATTTACACTTAATACCCAGAATTTTAGTAAGTTTTCATTCCTATTGGAACCACTTTACGTTACATCCCATTAAGTTTGATAAGGTTTTATTTACGTATTCATTATTTTTTTCCATCACTTTGATAATTCATTTTATAGTAACTTTTTTATTACACTTTTCTTTAATCACCGTGTGAATTCTTTTCGGGTGGTTAATTTTACAATCATGTGTCATAACGCAGGTCACACGCCCTATTATATGTAATATGCCAATGCATTTATTTATCATATAGTAAACAAATTTAAAATTAAAAAAAAAAAAAGAAGAAAGAAAGAAATTAAAAAGGCCCCCATACTTTGTCTAAGTCTAATTATTCCTCACTCTCCTTGACATGAGATATATCAAAAAGAACAACTAAAGAGAGATGGGCTACATGTAGGAGTTTTAAAATCATATGGAGGCTGGAGCAGGAGCACCAGCAAAGTTTTCACTAGATGCTGGACCAGCCGCAGCACCCGAACTTAGAAGCTCGATCATCGCACGGTGAGGGTTGCTCCGTTGCTTCTCGCACAAGTCAGGCAGAAACACACCTGCAGATCGATCCATGAAATTAATTCACTAATGATCGATGTTTACTATATATATATATATATATACACACACTTAAATATTTGCATGCAAATTAAGCAAAGTAAATGAAGGTTACGTACCTTCAGCGGCCGCCAGATTGAAGTAAAGATCAACGATGTTGGGGCAGTTCTGGTAGCAAGGTGCGGAGCAAATGTTGGAGACCGATTGCGCGTCAAGCAGAGTGTCCGAGGAAATCCCAACGGAGTTGCGATCCACACCACACGCCTTGACGCATTCATCGGTCTCCACGTACTCTGACATCCTCTCCACCATCACCTGCGATGTGGTGCACTGATACCCCGTCTTCCCGTCCTTCTTCTCGTAGTTCTCCAACAGGCATCTCTTCCCAGACGACGCGATGGAAAACGAGCAAACCTCCGTTGGCAGATCTTCACACACAATCTCCCCGCCTGAACGTACGTACGTACACATTCAACACAACACAAGACGTATAATTTGTTAGGTGAAAATTTAATAAAACGATTAACAGACAGACAGACAGACATATAGATCGAAGTTTGTTTTGCGTACCTAGAGCACCTAGGGACGAAGAGAAGATGAGAAGCAAAGACATGAAGAAAATGGGAGAAGACATGTTTAGTGTTTTGAACTATATATGTGTACGTGTTTAATTGATGGGAATGTGAATGTATATATAAGGAAGGGGAAGAAGGGGTAATGGAAGGTAGGTTGACAATGAATGAATAAGTGACGGAAGCCGCGTTAAAATTAGCTAGGAAAGAAAATGAACATACGCTTTAACTCTACGTTTTATAATTTATACTTTTTTCTTCCTACCCCCGTCTTTAATTTTAATCTTTTTATTTATATATCTTAATCATCTTCCCCGGCCCTTCCATTTTATGTATTTCATTTTCTCTAATATCTTCTACGACCGCATTGTAGATTATTTTAAGTCGTTTCTTTGACCTGGCTTTGAAATTCATTACTTAAACTAATTACAACGTAAAAATGTTAACTAGCTGTTTCAAGCTACACATACATCAAATATTTTGGTTGATTAAAGGCCCCCCAGCTAACTAACATCATGACATTATACCTAAGTGGTATTGCTTATCATATGAGATGTAAAACTGTATCTATAATAACAACTAAAAGTTTACTAAATTACAACTATATATATTCTTTTACAAACACCTAATCTACTCCTATTAACAATATAATTAGCTATATGTTTTGTAAATTAGTGAATGAATATATAATGAAAATGAAAAGATATATGATTTTAGTTATTTAAAAGATATATGACGGACATACGAGCATATTTATTATATTATGAAATATTTAAGAAGGAACGAGTCATGGCAGCCGTAGAATTAGGTGGCTGGTGAAATGTCAATATATAATTTCCTCTAGAAATAGAATATAATTAATCTTGGGTCGACGTGTCATAATCGAAACTACTTACGTGGTCAAGTCAATATAAGTACATGAACATTCCAAGTAGTTGCCACATGGAAAATCACACGCTTACTTTTCTCTTTCTCTTTCTCTAAAAGAAAACTAAAAATAATACATTTTTATTAGTTCTTGGGATGGAATTATTTACAAGTAATAAAACATGATACAAAAGTACACTTGGGATGCATGGGAAAATGACCAAAATAAACAAAATTAACCAACCATTCTTTCCTAATATTATTGACTTTAAATCGATCTTCTAGAGAATAAAAATGTATTTTGTTCGTCGAACACATATTAGAGTATGAATTCGCAAGCCACCTGAACAATTCAAGGACATGAAACATGTATTAATCTTTAGGCCTAAACGTAACGTAGGTGCCTATAAATATTTCCGCCGGGTTTCAAATTTAATTTTCTTTTTTGTTTCAAAATTATTACAACATCAAAATCAAAAACTAAAAATATGGAAGAGTGGGCAGAACAGCTGCGAGGATTTAAAAAGAAAAATACAAGCTACCGGCGAATGCCTGCTGCCGGACAGAATGCAGATTGAGGAGATGCCGGCGATTATTCATAATTTATTTTCCTAGTACCTAAACGAAATTCCATTTTGAAAGAAAAAAAACAAAAAAAAAAACGAACAAGCATAAATGTGTCGCTTTACAAAAAAAATAAATGTGTCGCTTCCCTTGACATGTTCATGTGGCCATGCGGTGAAGTTCACTCTTGTTTGGAAATATCGTGCTTATGTTGTGTATGTTCGAATGCCAATGTTTATTTTCAGGACTTACATAGGTTCGAATGACCGTAAGTTTGTTCGGACGAACTTACATAGGTTCGAACAACCTTAAGTTTGTTCGGACAAACTTACGTAGGTTCGAACGGCCATAAGTTCTTTTGGATGACCGTAAGTTCATACGGACGAATGTAAATAGGTCCTTCATACACTACTAGGAAAGTCTGAGGTTTCCGACAAGCAAATTCTCTCAAGTCCTTATTTATTTTGGTCGGAAAAAAGCTTGTTGGAAACTATTTCCGACAACTTTTCGACGATATTTTTCGTCCACTTTCCGACAAGTTAGAGTTTCCTTTTTCGACAAGATTCTAACAGAAGTCTAACGAGGCTTTAACTCGTAATTTTGTTTATTTTGTATGTTTCTAACAAAATACTGACAAAAGCTTCCGACAAACTTTTGACCAAAATTTTGATTTTTTTCCTTTTAATGTTTCCAACAAAATACTGACCAAAATTTGTAAATAAATTTCCTATCAAAAGTTTGATTTAATGATTTATTTTAATTCAGTAAAAAAAACTATATTATTCTGTGAAAAAAAAGCAAAAAAAAAAATCTTAAAAATACCTAATTGCATCTAGATTTAAATACTATTACATAATCCAAATACAAATCCATATACTTACATAATCTGACTACAATCCATGTATTTACAAAATCCAAAACAATTACGATAAATATGACTAACTCTAGTGGAGGATTGTCGGGATTATTACCAAGTTTACTCAATAACAAGTTCACTTTTTGTTGCAACTCTTCTTGCACACATCACTCCATTTCAACAACTTGTCTTTGCACTTTCTCATTCACTTGTCGTTCCACATGTTCATTCACACGTCGCTTGAACTGCATATATACACGTACGCATAGTCAATGTAAAAATATAAAAGTTTTTGGGACATGGGAAGGCCAAAATATGAACCTGGTCAAAATAAGTATGGTCAAAATAAGTCAGGTCAAAACGAGTGAGGTTAAGAATCGAGTCAACAAAAACAAATATAATTACTTCTATTCATTTGCTAGATTGCACACACATATATGGTTTCAAGAATATAGGTTGGCTATACTTATTTGAACAATAAACGAATTCCAACTTGTTAGCATAAATAACAACTTGAATGTCTAATTAAAATGAACAAATAGTAGCAATGTACATACAAAATAAAATAACATATACTTATTTGAATAATAAATGAGTATCAACCTAGCCAAAGGATTAATCTAAGGTAAGCAATTTTAATTTTTGATTGTTTTCTAATATCTATAGTCTACACACATAAATATAGCATAGGAATTTCATAAATTTGAATATAAGCAAAATCAAATTTCAATAATAATCTGAATTTAATAAAAAGATGACAAATTATAACGATAATAAAAAAATTAATGATACCTTCTGATCATTGAAACTCAGCATGTGATGGTCCAGACAAGGAAGATGATGACTGAGTCCCGGTTACGGCGAAATGAGGATCCGAAGATCCTGAACCATAGAGCTCTCGACCCTCTCCACCACTATTTTGCCACACATCAATGTCAACCCAATGGATGCTGAGTCTCGCCACAACCAGTATGATAGCTCCCAAAATATGTTTCTCTTTACCCAGTTATGTGCAACACCAAAACAAGGCACTTTCTGATATATGAACTACCATATGGAACACCATTGTAAATGGTCGGGAAATGTTGGATGGTCCATGAAATTTCATCTCCAGTTGTGTCCCGTATAACATCTTGAATTTTTGGTTAATTAAAAGTTAGCTTCGTTAAATTCTTGTAAGGACCTTTGTTGCCAAATATGAAACTCATGTGTTACTTATGTCTATTTTCTTTATTTTGGTTTTAATCCTTTAATTTGAAAGTTAACAATTTATTTAATTAATATAATAATAGAAAATAATAATAATAGTAATAATTATAATAATAAGTTATAACAATAATAATACTAATAATAATAACTCTAATAATAATAATAATAATAAGGTTAATAATAATAATAATAATAATAATAATAATAATAATAATAATAATAATAATAATAATAGAATTAATAACTAATAAAAATAAAATAGTTAATAATATGTAATATGAATTAAGTTTAGGGGGTTATTTTGCCAATTTTAAAACATTAAAAGAAGGTTTTAAGCATAAAATGATAAATTAGAAATCAGAGGGACCATTTGTGTAAAATTTCAAAACCAAACCCCCATCCCATTCTCTTTCCCCGATTTTCAGGCGGAGCTCCGACCATACTCCAGCCGAGCTCCGGCCACCCCTAAAACTCATTAAAAACCTTCAAATTTTGAACTGAATCACTCTAAAACGCCTCGTGTACCTGCAACGAACTTGAATGAGCATGATAATTGTGATTAAACACTATTTACGAACCCAAACAAAGGCATAACCGAAACCCTTTAATCATATAGCCGTTTGAGCATTAAACGTTATTAATAACTCAATTAATCGCACATAAACGATCGTTTAACTATCCATAAACTATTCTCAGTTCCAATTGCATCTGAAACAAACACACACATCTAATCCGATCGACACTTTCATCGCAAACCTGCAAATACTCAAACTTCATCATCTGAGCATCAAGAACTGAAATTGATAAGGGGCTTTAAATCAAGAACATTATCCAAAGCTATCCACCAGTTTAATTTGATTATCATCGTCAATTGCTCTTTAATCGTACTCAACTCGACCTCGGCTTGTTCTTCATCTGTTCTTAACATCAAATCAATTCCAACCGGGTAATTAAACATGCCTATACACTCGATTTTATATGGGGAACAAAAACCCCATGGTTATCAACGTTTACATAATCGATTGGGGTTTCAATTTGAGCTCAATCGAATCTAGGGTTCTTAAGTATTTAGGGATACCTAATTAACCTTGTTTTTAAGAATTAAAACCGAATTCCTAACACGGCTGAGAGCCTTAGTTCACTGGTTAGTCATCCCCATCCCAACCTAGAGGTCCCGGGTTCGAACCCGGGCACCTTCTAATTTTTTTCAAAAAGGGCTTTTTAGCCTTAATTCAATTATAGAAAAATTTTATTAAGTATAAAAATAATCTTTACAAACTCCTAATATTTTTAAAATCATCTAAAAATTCTCTGTAAATTATTTCTTGAAAAACATTTTAACATTTTATTATAAAAATTACATACAAATGTTTTAACTAAATATTTTTATAAAAATAGATTTATATGATAACTTAAATTATTAAATTATTATTAGACCTTATGTTTTCCTTAATCAGAGATTTATATTGATAATTATAGTATTCAAATATATTTTATAACTAAATACACAAGTTATTGACAAAGAATTAATTCCTTTAAAATCTTATAAATGGTACCTTTCTTTATTGAACAAAATATAAATAAGAGTTCACAAATTTAATTACTTGTCAAAACCCCACAATTCTATTGAAACCCTAGTTCTCGTTAAAACGTTAAGCTTATTATAATGGAACTTAAATCTTGTAAATATATATATTCTTAGGTATGTTGTGAAGGTTTACGTTGGAACGTTGCTTATTATTCTTATTAATCGTCATTCTTATACTTATTTGCCATGTGAATATTTCTATACCCCTTTTATTATTCTTACATTTTGGGGTGAAACATGTTACTTTATAAAGATTGCACTTGTAAACACGTTTGATTCTTGTAAACTTATGGCATTTCACCTGTTTGTTGTGCTTAGTTGACCTTTGTAGTTACCATGTAATGTCGAATATATGTACAATCATTAACTATTGCTAGCCTGGTGATGTCATAGATCTATGGGCCTGACAAGCCTGCTTGGTTAATCCAAGTACACTTAGCTAATCGTATATACTTGTAAACGTTTGAGATTTGTACAAATCTGTCAAGGTTTGATTGTGCATTCTGTCTTACATCCCTAGTTACTTTGCTCTCTAACTTACAACATGAATTGCCAACTTTTATATACTTATGTATTAAAAACTATGGAAATCTCACCAACATTATTGTTGACCTTTTATTTTTAACATGTTTCAGGAAATACTCAAGCATGATTACTACTTTGAAGCTTATCACATCTAGGATTGGACCTAGAGAAATAAAAGAATGAACTTGTCACATTTAACTTTTATATCATGATGTTATCTTTGTTTGAGACTTATGTTTGTAATATTACCTTTGAAACTTATGAATAATATATTTGGATTTAATAATAGCATTATGTGGCTGTGAACGATCTTAACTCTCACATCTCGACGTTCCCGTCGTCAAGGTTGGGGTGTGACAGATTGGTATCAGAGCTCATAACTATAGGGATTTAGGTCATTAGAAATGGTGACCTAGACTATAGTATGTGCATGAACCTCATAGAATCATAACTCTATCTTGTAAATTATATGGTTTGCATGCTACATAATGCTATGCCTTCTTATGTGCAATTTGATGCCTTAGCATAGGTTTGTCTAAACATTGTTATTTATCTCCCTAAACTAATCTTTGACTCTTTGACTTCCCCCGAACATGAAACCTCTTAATCTTATTCTCGACGACACGTGGAATCGTATACTTATGCTTATGACTTGGATCTTTAGACGTTATGTCCAATCTATATAAATCTCATCAAGGTTTTGATTTCATGAACCTAAGAAATATTGTGTGACACATAGACACCTGTATTCTGGATTTCCTGGCAAAAGGCCTCCGGGCTAAGGTAAGCATTTCGCATAAATCCTACGGGACTAGTTATGCTTACCTGGGGATTTCTAGAATGAGTGATAAACTACGGTCGATATACATAAGTTTCTAAGGCAAATGGGTCAATTTACCTTGACGTGTCAACGTTTCCAAATGGTAATGCATTACCAAATGGAACCATTCTGCATGCCTTACAACTCTTAGCTTATTCTTGTTTTAACTACTATCCTTTGTTATCTTCATTCCCCTAAGTAACTCATTTTGTATCTAGCATGTCTCGCTATCATGGAAAGCGTGAAAGTTCTGACCACAAGCTTGCAACAATAATCGCCCGACAAATGGCTGTTGTGCTCCCAACCATGGTTGCTGAACTTAATAGCACCCTAATGGCTAATAGCAACAACAACACTAATGGGAACAATAGCGGTGCTCATGGAGAGAATAGCAACAACCAACAAGGGAACAATCGTACTTGCACTTTCAAACACTTCAACTCGTGTAAACCCACTAGTTTTAATGGAAAAGAGGGAGCCACTGGACTTCTCGAGTGGTTTGAAAGTATGGAGAACGCGTTCATCGTTAGCGAGTGCCCCGACGAGTTCAAGGTTCGCTATGCTACAAGTGTCCTTCAACAACAGGCACTCACATGGTGGAATAGTGAAAAGAGAAACCGTAGGACTGAGGTTGCATTGGCGTTGCCCTGGGAAGAATTTAAGGATATTATGATTCAAAAGTTCTGCCCGAGGAGCGAGTTGCAAAAGCTAGAGAAGGAGTTGTGGAACCTTAAACAAGATGGTGGGAATCACTTGGCTTATTCCACCTGGCATCATGAGTTGAGTATGCTCCTACCACACATGGTGGACACCGTGCCCCGTAACATTGAGAAATTTATCAAAGGGGTGCCACCTCAAATTCAAGATACCGTGGTAGGTAGTAGGCCCACAACTTTGGAGGAGGCAATCACTATCACAGCGCAGCTCTCCGAGAATCATATTAGAGCTGGCACTATGACGGCAAAGGGTTCCAAGTCTACTGCAAAGGTGACACCCGAGGCAACAAAGGAGGTAAGGGCTGAGTCATCTTCCCAAAACAAGAAGCGTAAATTCACCCCGACACGCAACTATGATGTGACCGCCTCCAAATGCTCCTCAAAAACAAATGGTGGTTGCCAATCAAGCTCCCGTGGCTAGAGCTTATGTTGGTCCATATCCTATGTGTAACACGTGCAAGTACCATCACGTAAGCAGCATTCCATACCGAGTCTGCTCGTTGTGTGGAAAGTATGGGCATTTGGTGGCTACTTGTCTTCGTGCGCCAAACAACACTACAATGCTTATCAACCGAACCTGCTATAACTGTGGCAAGCCTGGTCATATACGTCCGCAATGTCCTCGCAACGCAGGAACTGTGCCACCGGCTCGTGGAAGGGCTTTCAACATCAACGCCAACCAAGCACAAACCAACAACGACGTGGTGAATGTTATGTCGTTGAACTCTTTTTAAATCATTTCTTGTCTTATAAAAATCCATATCTGTGTTCATTATACCAATAATGGGTTATTACCAAATAGGTATGCATCTTGTAAATAGTCGTTATGCATCTGTATTGTTTGATTCGGGTGCGGATAGGAGTTTCGTGTCCTTGGAATTCGAGCCTATACTTTCTAAACCGTGTATTAATCTGGAAAGATCCTTCACGGTCGAAGTCGCCCATGGAAAATCAATCGTCGTTGATGTCATAATACGCGATTGCACCTTGAGCCTTAACGAACACGAGTTCTCCATCGACCTCATTCCTATACAACTAGGAAGCTTTGATGTTATTATCGGCATGGATTGGTTAGCCAAACATCATGCGGAAATTCTATGCTTCAAGAAGTGCATCTGAATTCCTTTACCGATTGGTGATACTTTGAAAGTCTTTGGGGAGAAATCATCCCAAGGACTCAAACTTATGTCTTGCATCAAGGCCCGCAAGTGCTTAAGTAAAAACTACATGGCTTTCATGGCATATGTAGTTAATATGAAAGCCAAGGGTAAGGAATTGAAAGACATTCCTGTCGTGCGGGACTTTCCCGAGGTTTTTCCCGAGGATCTTAAGAGACTACCTCCCGTGCGAGAAGTTGAGTTCAATATTGACTTAATCCCTGGTGCAAACCCTGTGGCTAAATCACCTTATCGTCTTGCACCGTCTGAAATGCAAGAACTAGCTAGTCAACTGCAAGAGTTGACCGATAAAGGATTCATTCATCCTAGTTCATTACCGTGGTGTGCACCCGTACTGTTTGTGAAGAAGAAGGATGGTTCATTTTGTATGTGCATCGACTATCGAGAACTCAACAAGCTTACCATCAAGAACCGATATCCTCTTCCTCGAATTGATGATCTCTTCGATCAACTTCAAGGAGCAACCCAATTCTCGAAGATTGATCTACGTTCTGGGTATCATCAATTACGTGTCCGCGATGACGACATTCCAAAGACCGCTTTTCGTACTCGATATGGACATTACGAGTTCATGGTTATGCCTTTTTTCTTGACCAATGCACCTGCCGTGTTCATGGATCTCATGAATCGAGTATGTAAACCGTATTTGGATAAGTTTGTGATTATGTTCATTGATGACATTCTTATTTATTCCAAGACGAGAATCGATCATGAGACGCAGTTGCGACAAGTTCTTGGACTTTTGAAGAATGAGCAATTATACGCCAAGTTTTCCAAGTGTGAATTCTGGTTAGAAGAGGTATTCTTCGGGCATGTGGTGAATAGCCAAGGAATTCACGTCGATCCTGCTAAAATTGAAGCCGTGAAGAATTGATGTGTACCCACAACCCCAATTGAAATTCGTTCTTTTCTGGGCTTAGTGGGATATTACCGTAGGTTCATAGCAAATTTTTTGAAGATTGCTAAACCATTAACGATGTTAACCCAAAAGAACCGACTCTTTGAATGGGGACCCGAGCAAGAAGAGGCTTTCGAGACATTAAAACGCAAGTTGTGTAACGCTCCTATTCTCATACTTCCCGATGGAAACTATGACTTTACCATGTATTGCGATGCTTCTAATCAAGGTCTTGGTTGTGTTCTCATGCAACGTGGCAAAGTCATAGCATACGCGTCGAGGCAATTGAAGGTTCATGAAGTGAACTACGCAACTCACGATCTTGAACTTGGTGCTGTGGTTTTCGCTTTGAAGATCTGGCAACACTATCTTTATAGGACGCAATGCATAGTCTACACCGATCATAAGAGTCTCCAACACGTGTTCAACCAAAAGGATCTCAACATGAAACAAAGACGATGGATTGAGTTGATTAGCGACTACGACTGTGACATTCGCTATCACCCTGGAAAGGCGAATGTTGTAGCCTACGCGCTGAGTCGCAAGGTCCACAACAAGACTGTATCGCTCCAAGAAATTCGATATCAAAGGCAATGGTTTGATACACTAGGAGAATTTGATACCGAGATTCATGTGGATGTCAATGAGGCTATTATCATGCTTCAAAAGATAAGGATCGATAGTGACCTCGAGTTATGCATTCGCGAGGCTCAACAAGCGGCATTAACTAACGAGGGAAAGGATGAAGATTTGATGTCTAATGTTCGGTCCTAACTGGAGACAAAACCAAACGGCATGTGGTACTTCTTGAATCGACTTTGGATTCCGAATCGTGATAACCTTCGGCACTTTATTATGAACGAAGCTCATCAAACTCGATATTCCATTCATCCTGGCTCTGATAAGATGTACATGGACCTGCGTGGTCAATATTGGTGGCCTGGAATGAAGAAAGATATCACATCTTATGTTTCCAAGTGTCTCACATGTGCAAGAGTCAAAGCCGAGCATCAACGACCAAGTGGTTTACTTGAACAACCCGAAATCCCTATGTGGAAATGGGAAAATATATCTATGGATTTCATAACCAAGTTACCTCGTACACCTTGTGGTCATGATAGTATATGGGTGATTGTTGACCGTTTGACCAAAACAGCACATTTCATACCAATACGAGACACATACAAAGTTTCAAGACTGGCTCGCATCTACATTGATGAAATTATGAGTCATCATGGCATGCCGTTGCACATCATATCCGACCGAGACGCTCGTTTCACTTCGCACTTTTGGTCGTCTATGCAAGAACTCTTGGGTACTCAATTGGATCTAAGTACGGCTTACCATCCTCAAACTGATGGTCAAACCGAACGAACAATTCAAACCCTCGAGGATTTGCTACGACTATGTGTCCATGATTTTGGTGGTGATTGGGATACGCATTTACCGCTCGCAGAATTTTCGTATAACAATAGTTATCACTCGAGTATCAAGATGGCACCATTCGAAGCACTTTATGATCGTAAACGCCTGTCATATCCCGGCGGAAGCGTGAACGATACGGGTGGAATGTGACTAGCTTTTATCAGAGTGCATTGTTTATAGTAAATAAACATAGATATAATAGAAACATAACACAGACATGCTTTTATTACTAATATTCAAGATTACATCTTATACATAAGTTTTCAAAATTAGATATAATCTTTCTACAGCTAGATTAAACTACTGCATGTCTTCAGATACGGTGGAAGTGTGCATCCACATACACACTATAGTCAACTATGTTGACTGTTAGTGTCACACAAACTCTTCCAACAACATCTCCCCCACCGTTGTGGACCTCAAAACTAAAGTCAAAGGTGTTAGTCATCGTTTCCTGAAAAGTACACTTAAACCAGTCAACAAAAATGTTGGTGAGAACATAGGTTTATAGCCAGACAAATATTTTGTTGATGTATCAATTACAATCAAACCTGCTCACAACATAATCATACTGTCACGAAATAATTCACAAAATCAGATAATATTACATCCTAACCCCCATTCAGTTAGATGTAGAAAAATAGTAGCAACCCTCATCCGGTTGGTACAAATATTCTCCTAAGTAGCGCTACTAATATTATCGGACGGTTTCTCATTCGAACTAATGGTTGTATCACAAATGACAGTAAGCAAACAAAAATATTTTCAAAACAATACATCAATTTAAACAGTATACTTTTCCCCCAAAACTTTAGTGAATACCAAATGGTTGAAAATGGGTCTATAAACTCACCATGTCTTCCCACTTGAACCTAACAAGATAGTTCACAGTGTCAGACAATACTTCAAATATTTTTCTGGTTTTTATTGACTGTAAAAGATTAATAGAAACACCTTCGGGCCTCTAAAAATTCTCAATCTTTTTAACTACACATAATAGTTGTAGTTATTCAAGCAAAGAAAAATAAAATTCTCAAAACTTATAGAAATTAGCTACTGATGTCCAAAAATCACCAAAATTTTATAGAACATAATTTGGACGGTTTTTAGCTTCCCATAACTTTTATTATATAAATCCCACAATATTCTCAAAATTCATCAAAATACCTACTACTGTCCAATAAATCCTAAAAAATTTATAGAATTTTTTCCAAAAAGTCAGTAACATCATATAATTTTTATAGCATCCAATTCTTAACAGATTATTTTCTGTAAATTTCATAACATTACCATAATTGCTTAAAAATAGATTATGTTCACGAAAAATTCCTAAAATTTTACAGAATACTTCTTCTATAAAATAAAGTATCATATAGTTATTTCAAAGTCCAAGTCATAACAGATTAGTTTCTGTAATTTTCACAATAATTGCAATATTTAGTAAAAATATTTATACTACTCTAAAAATTATGAAAATAATATATTCTGTATTATTTGCTTTAATATTTCATATATGATTTTATCAGAATTTATTACTTAACTTAAGTATTTATTGTGATTTATCTACTGCAGAACATATAAAAATTCATATCTTTATTATAACAAGGAATAAAATTCTTAAATAATTCCAGAGGCTTTTAAAATTCAAAAGAATAATTCTTTAAATTTATCAGAATTTTCCTGAATTTATTTCTATTTTTGATATTTTCTTCTATTTTCCATTATAAAATAATTTATATAAATTATTTTACTTATCAAAACTTTATCAAAGTTTCCAGTTTAATATTTCAGTATAAAAACAAGAATTTTTCAATATTTATTCCCACAATCGATTTCATTTAATATTTATTTGATTTTTCTTAAAAATTACAATATTAACTTGTAAATTCAAGATATATGTATTTTTAATCATAAGTTTCTGAGTTTTGGCAACTCATTACTCATGATTCATGGATTAAAATTTCCAAAAATTGGTTTTGGTGTTTAAACCTCTTATATACATACATATCAATATGTATGTATATATGTTTTGTAAAACCTTTTTATCACCTTTGATGATAGTCTTGATGGTGTTTCAGCTTCTTGAATCTGAGAACAAGGTGGTGAGGATCGTGGATGGTGTTGGTAAGTGCTGGTGGTGCATGGTTTGTGGGTGTTGGTGTTGTGGTTGTCGGGTTATTGTTGTTAATGTTGTTTGTGGTTGTTGTATTGTAACCGAGAGTGGGAGGGGTTTAGGGACAGAAGGGTGGTGATGTCTAGCTTTATAACTGAGGGAGAGGGGTGTAGAAAGTAGCTGAAGATGGTGGTGGTCGAGTGTGTGGGATATGATCGAGAAAGAGAGAGCCAAGCTTGGTTGTTTGTTTTGCAAGGTTGCGGATGCATGGGGGTATATATTGTCCCTTAATTGACCGCCTATACCACCATAATCATGAAACCTATTATCTAGTCTAGGATGAGTCATTGTCTAGCCTTGATAGGTGGCGGTTTGTAGGGTTATCATAGTGTGAAAAGGAGGTAACCGATGGATGCTCTTGGGATTTGCCATATTCTCTTAATGATGAAGTTTTCACAAGGTGTTGACTAGAGCAAGCCTCCATGCTCACGGGTTCAATGGATTGGAGGTGTTGAGGTGGCGGTTTGGTTATGTGTACCGAGAGGTGTATTGCAAAGTAGAGAATTATAGTGATAGGTGGCAAGTGATGGTAAGTTTAGGTGTGAAAGGAATATTTAGGGAGGTGTGATAGGATTTGTAGGGCTTGACTTTTGAAAGCTAGGTGTAGAGTGGTGTGGATGTATGGAAAACCGAGGGGAGGGTGGTTTCGGGTGGTGGTGTTGCATAAGGTGGCCATGGTTATTAGGGTGGTGGTTTGGGTTTTTAGTTTTAGGTTTTATTTTTGTTTTAGTTGAGTTGTGTTTTGTTTTGATTTTGATTTACTTAATATGTATATACATATATAGGTACTTATAAATATATCATATGCACATGTAAGTAATCATATATTCATGTTTGTATGTGAATAGAATTCACACATATATGTACATACATATATGTTAAAATCTTTTATATATGAAATCATACACACATAAAATTTTGTATATATATACACATGTGGGTGTGAGTTTTGGGTACACATATACTTCCATACGTAAGTAAATTAATAATGTATAGGCATGCATGTAACATGCATATGTACATTCATAGTCATATATACCCAAACATATATTATATTAAGAACACAAATTATATATATATTTATATAAGGTATATACATATTTTTAGGTAAATAACCTGATTATATACACTTTAGCAATTACTTTGTATGTATACAAACATGCATATGTAATCTCATACTAAAAATAATATTACTATGGCTCGTAAGATAAAAATTAATTTTAGGGTTGTTACAACGCCGATCACCGATCTGCTGGATCGACATTGGTGAAAACTTCATCACTGGTCCTGAACTTATATAAGAAACGACTGATAAAGTCTCTACAATCTGCAAGAACCTTGAAGTGGCAAGAAGTCGACAAAAGAGTTATGCCGATAAGCGTCGTAAGCCGTTGGAGTTTCAAGTTGGCGACATGGTTCTTCTTAAGGTTTCATCGTGGAAAGGTGTTGTTCGCTTTGGAAAGAAAGGTAAACTGGCTCCGAGATTTGTAGGACCTTTCAAAATCCTAAAAAGGATTGGGAAAGTGGCTTATAAACTGGAACTACCTTCCGACCTTAGTGGAGTTCATCCTGTGTTCAATGTCTCAAATTTGAGGAAGTGTTTGGCCGACGAGAGTCTGCATGTTCCACTGGAAGACATCCAGGTCGATGAGTCATTGCACTTCGTTAAGAGACCTGTTGAAATTATGGATCGTATTATGAAGAAGACTAAAACCACAACTACTCCAATCGTCAAGGTGCGTTGGGAGAATAAGTGTGGAGCTGAGTTTACTTGGGAACGTGAGGAACATATAAAGAAGAAGTATCCGCATTTTTTCATATAGTTTCATTCTTAAATTCGGGACGAAATTCTTTTAAGTTGGGGAGACTGTAACATCTTGAATTTTTGGTTAATTAAAAGTTAGCTTCGCTAAATTCTTGTAAGGGCCTTTGTTGCCAACATATGAAACTCATGTGTTACTTATATCTATTTTCTTTATTTTGGCTTTAATCCTTTAATTTGAAAGTTAACAATTTATTTAATTAATTATAATAATAGAAAATAATAATAATAGTAATAATTATAATTATAATAATAAGTTATAACAATAATAATACTAATAATAATAACTCTAATAATAATAGCAATAAGGTTAATAATAATAATAATAATAATAATAATAATAATAATAATAATAGAATTAATAACTAATAAAAATGAAATAGTTAATAATATGTAATGTGAATTAAGTTCAGGGGGTTATTTTGCCAATTTTGAAACTTTAAAAGAAGGTTTTAAGCATAAAATGATAAATTAGAAATCAGAGGGACCATTTGTGTAAAATTTCAAAACCAAACCCCCATCCCATTCTCTTTCCCCGATTTTCCGGCGGAGCTCCGGCCATACTCCGGCCGAGCTCCGGCCACCCCCAAAACTCATTAAAAACCTTCAAATTTTGAACCGAAACGCTCTAAAACGCCTGGTGTACCTGCAACAAACTTGAATGAGCATGATAATTGTGATTAAACACCGGTTACGAATCCAAACAAAGGCATGATCGAAACCCTTTAATCATATAGCCGTTTGAGCATTAAACGTTAGTAATAACTCAATTAATCGCACATAAACGATCGTTTAACTATCCATAATCTATTCTCAGTTCCAATTGCATCTGAAACAAACACACACATCTAATCCGATCGACACTTTCATCGCAAACCTGCAAATACTCGAACTTCATCATCTGGGCATCAAGAACTGAAATTGATAAGGGGCTTTGAATCAAGAACATTATCCAAAGCTATCCTCCAGTTTAATTTGATTATCATCGTCAATTGCTCTTCAATCGTACTTAACTCGACCTCGGCTTGTTCTTTATCTGTTCTTAACAGCAAATCAATTCCAACCGGGTAATTAAAAATGCCTATACACTCGATTTTACATGGAGAACAAAAGCCCCATGGTTATCAACGTTTACAGAATCGATTGGGGTTTCAATTTGAGTTCAATCGAATCTAGGGTTCTTAAGGATTTAGGGATACCTAATTAACCTTTTTTAAAAATTAAAACCCAATTCCTAACGTGGCTGAGAGCCTTAGTTCACTGGTTACCCATCCCCATCCCAACCTAGAGCTCCCGGGTTCGAACCCGGGCACCTTCTGATTTTTTTTACAAAGGGCTTTTTAGCCTTAATTCAATTATAGAAAAATTTTATTAAGTATAAAATAATCTTTACAATCTCCTAATATTTTTAAAATCGTCTAAAAATTCTCTGTAAATTATTTCTTGAAAAACATTTTAACATTTTATTATAAAAATTATATACAAATGTTTTAACTAAATATTTTTATAAAAATAGATTTATATGATAACTTAAATGATTAAATTATTATTAGACCTTATCTTTTCCTTGATCAGAGATTTATATTGATAATTATAGTATTCAAATATATTTTATAACTAAATACGCAAGTTATTTACAAAGAATTTAATTCCTTTAAAATCTTATAAATGGTTCCTTTCTTTATTGAACAAAAAATAAATAAGAGTTCACAAATTTAATTACTTGTCAAAACCCCACAATTTTATTGAAACCCTAATTCTCGTTAAAACGTTAAGCTTTTTGTAATGGAACTTAAATCTTGTAAATATATATATTCTTAGGTATCTTATGAAGATTTACGTTGAAACGTTGCTTATTATTCTTATTAATCGTCATTCTTATACTTATTTGTCATGTGAGTATTTCTATACCTCTTTTATTATTCTTTCACTTTGGGGTGAAACATGTTACTTTATAAACATTGCACTTGTAAACATGTTTGATTCTTGTAAACTTATGGCATTTCACCTGTTTGTTGTGGTTAGTTGACCTTTGTAGCTACCATGTAATGTCAAATATATGTACCATCATTAACTATTGCTAGCCTGGCGACGTCATAGATCTATGGGTCTGACAAGCCTGTTTGGTTAATCCAAGTACACTTAGCTAATCGTATATACTTGTAAACGTTTGAGACTTGTAAAAATCTGTCAAGGATTGATTGTGCATTTTGTCTTACATCCCTAGTTACTTTGTTCTCTAACTTACAACATGAATTGCTAACTTTTATATACTTATGTATTGAAAACTATGTAAATCTCACCAACATTATTGTTGACCTTTTATTTTTAATATGTTTCAGGAAATACTCAAGCATGATTACTACTTTAAAACTTATCACATCTAGGATTGGACCTAGAGAAATAAAAGAATGAACTTATCACATTTAACTTTTATATCATGATGTTATCTTTGTTTGAGACTTATGTTTGTAATGTTACCTTTGAAACTTATGAATAATATATTTGGATTTAATAATAACGTTATGTGGCTGTGAACGATCTTAACTCTCACATCTCGACGTTTCCGCCGTTAAGGTTGGGGTGTGACATCCGAGATAGGATTAATTCCCTTACCTTTATGTTTTTTCAAAAGTTAACCTTATCATTCCGAAAAGGGTGTTTGGCCGGAAGATGCTATCAATGACAATCAAACCAACATGGTTTCCCTCCAAATTAAAGTTGGAATGCTCCTGATTTAACCCCTCAATATGGGCAAGCTAGCTTATCATGTGTGCTCCATCCAGACAACATTACATAAGTTGGAAAGTCACTAATTGTCCATAGTAGTACTACCTTCATTTGAAAATTGTTGTTTTGATGGGCATCATAAATTTCAATGCTATCTGTGAATAATAGTTTCCGCTTGTCTATTAAAGGTTGAAGAAAAACGTCTAAATTTTGTCTAGGATTTTTCAGACCAGGAACGAGCAAAGGTATTTGAATGTACTCCTTTTTCAATGCAAGCCAGGGGGTAGATTGTAAATTGTAATAAACACCAGACAACATGAATATGGGTTGCATTTGAGGTTTTCGGACTAAAACAATCGGTGCAAAACCCGGGACAAACATTGCGTGTCTCTTGTGCAAAATGAGGGAATACTAAGTTAAAATGGTTCCATGCCCTACCTTCACTAGGATGACACATTTTTTCCATTTCCCTATGATGAATTACATGCCACCTCAAAAGCTTAGCTGTCTTTTTTTAATAGAATAATCTTTAAAGTCTTGGTCCAATAGGCATATATGTCATAACTAACTTAGGCACGTTCTTCCCTCTTTTCTTGAATCTTTTTTCCTTGTATACTAAACAATGATTAGCCTTTGAAAATTCTCCACAGAATAGCATGCAGTGTGTAACCTTTCGTATTTTCGTTAAATAAAAATTTACATTGTTATGTTCTTGTAAGGATCTTTTTGTCATTTAATGAAACGTTGAGGGCTCGTTTATGCTCGTTTCTACGTTAATTTAAAAGTTAATAAATTACTTTACTAAATAATAATAATAATGATGGTAAATACAACTTTTATATAAAACTTAACTTAAGTTATAATAATAAAAATGATCACAATAGTAAAAATAAAATAAAATAAAAATAATATATATAATAATAAAAATAATGATTTATAAAAGTTAAACAATTAGTAAGTTAGAAAAATGTTTGAAATATTAAGCCTTAATTAAGTTAAGGGGGCATTTATGTCAAGTTGGAAACTTTAAATCAAAGTTTACTACATAAAATAACAAAAACTAGAATTACATGGACCATTGTGTAAAATTGTTAAACCCAAACCTTTCCCCCCGTTTTCCCGACCATCTCGCCGGCCAAACTCCGGCGACCCTCCGGCCACCCCAAAACCATTAAATTTCGTTGAATATCAATCCAAAAACAATTCCAAATCATTCTAGAACGTGATTCGAACTTGAATACACCCCTTTAATCGCGTTTAACCGCCGGTTACTAAACCAATCAAAAGCATAACCGAAAGACTTTAAACCCATAGTCGTTCGAGCATTAAACTTCAGTAATAACTAAATTAGTCACACATAAACGATCATCTAACTATCTATAATCTATTCCTAGTTCCAATTTCACCTAAAACACACATTTTCATCACATTTGAACCATCACCTTCATCGAACCTGCAACTCATTCGAATTCGCCTCTGCTGCAATATTACCCTCAATTGGTAGAGGGCTTTCGTTCATTAAGGTCATGAGAAGCTTCCTGTACAAGGGATTCGATTAGTATCAACGTTTGCAACTTAAATCAATCGCTACTTAGCCACGACATACCTTCGTCATGATAATCATTATTCTAATCGAAAGAGGTAAATTAAATACACACATAAACTCTGATTCACGTGGCGAAACAAAGCCCTAAGGTTGAATGTGTTAACAACAACATTTGATTGTTCAATTTGAAATGGATCAAAACTAGGGTTTATAAGAATTGGGGGATTGTTGTTGATTGTGTTTAAAAAGTTTAAAAACCAAGTAAAACCACGGCCGCAGCCCTGGTTTACTGGTTACACACTCACATGTTGAACTTGAGGTCCCGGGTTCGAACCCGGGCACCCTCAACATATTTTTTTGGGCTTTTTAGCCTTTAAAAAATTATATAAAATTTTTAAAAATTATAAAAATTAGTTTTGTAAACTTTGTTTATTTTTAAAGTTAGCTAATTAATTTCTATAAATTTATCACTTTAAATACTTTAACATTTTTTTCATATATAAAATATTATTCACAAATATTATGCTTAGTTTTTTTTTACAAAAGTAGACTTTAAAAATTATTTAAAATATTAAATTATTATTGGTTAATATGTTATTTTAATCATAGATAAATCATGCTTATTTCAAAGGATTATGAAAATTTATTTACATTTTATTATGCCTAGTTTCTTTTCTATATTAGAACACTTCAAACCTACCTATTACAAATACCTTAAATGTTTATTCACATAAATGATTATTTAAATAAATATTTAAATAATTAATTATCCATATAATTATTTAACCAGGTATATCATATTTAGTTAATTTTCTCTAAACTTTTATTTAAACTCTTGAAACTTATAAAACAATATATTATACTTTATTCTTATTACCAAAATCTTGTGTTATAAAATTTTTATAATAAATCATTTAGAAGTTCAAAACTTTATAAAATAATTTTTAAATAATTTTAAAGTCATTTAAATAAGTATTCAATTAACTCTCTTTATCAAATTTTAAATAATTAATTATTAAATTAATTATTTCTTTTCACACAATATACTTAACCTTTATTAAGTCAATAAATTAAATTAGTGAATCATTCTTTATTATTCTCAATCTCAATTGATTTATTTCATCTTTATTGAACCAAAACATAAACGGTTTATTATTTTATTTTATAACCCCCCAAATTCCAATTAAAATCCTAGTTCATGTCTAATTGTTAATCTTATTATTGAACCTTAATCTTGGAATAAATACGTTAGGTGACTTGTAAAAAGGAAATCGTTGGAGCATCGTTATTTTTATTATCATCTTGCATATATATATCATGTGAGTATTTCTATACCCCTTTTTCATATTTTCACAATTTGAGGTGAAACATGTTACCTTATAATTATTGCACTTGTAAATTCGTTTGATTCTTGTAAACTCTTGGCAATTCACTTATATGTTGTGGTTAGTTGATCTTTGTAATTACCATGTATTGACGATAATATGTACAATCATTAACTATTGCTAGCATGGCGACGTCATAGATCTATGGGCTTGACAAGCCTGCTTGGTTAATCCAAGTACACTTAGCTAATCGTATAAACTTGTAAATGTGGAAAACTTGTAAACTGTCAAGGTTTTGATTGTGCATCTGTCTTACATCCCTAGTTACTTTGTTCACTAATCTATAACATGAATTGTCATCTTTTATATACTTATGTATTGAAAACTATGGAAATCTCACCAACATTATGTTGACCTTTTATTTTTAACATGTTTCAGGAAACGCGCAAGTTTGATTGTCACCTTTGAAGCTTATTCACACCTAGGAATGGACCTAGTTAAATAAATGAATGAACTTGAAATATTTCTTATTATGTATTTTGATTTCTTATTTGAGACTTATGTTTGTAATGTTACATCTGAAACTTATGATAATAATATTTGCATTTAAAGATAGCGTTATGTAACTGTGAACAATCGTAACCCTCACATCTCGACGATTCCGCCATTAAGGTTGGGGTGTGACACAGTGGTTTTTGCATACATAAATCTATTAAGACGGAAACTCTAATGTCTTCAACATCTTCTTGGTCTCATTAAAATTTGTAGGTAGATTATTACCATCTTGTAGTCTGTCTTTAAATACTAGAAGTAATTTATCAAAAGCCAATTCAGAAACATTGCATTTTGATTTCCAATGCAATAAGTTGATGGTGGTGGAGAGTGTGCTTGCTTTTTTAGAACCGTCATACAAAGGCCTATTGGCTTGTTCTAGTATGGTATAATATGCGTAGGCTCTTTGATTTTCATGTTGTAGTTCTTGCTAATAATAAGGATGTTGATTTTGGTGCATGCCTTCAATAATCATCTGATCATATCCGGTAAATTCACCATGATCAGCGTCATTTTCTTGAGCAGTTACATGGTCTAAGTGATGACCCAAATGTTGAGACGGCATGGGGTTTAAACATTGACCCATGTCTTATGTTGGGAATGATTCACCATGTCGTCGACTTGTAATAACAATTTTTGCATTTGGCACACGGACAAATTTTTACAGAAGTTTGCACCCCTTCTATAGTTTCACTTCTGATGTTAGTTGCGTTGGTGTATGCAAAATTGCCATAAGACATCAACTCTCCCACTTCCCTATGGGTCTTTAAAGAGGCTTCTTAGCTACCCTTTGTTGTATTTCTCGATCATCTAGGTTTGTTTTAAGGAAAACTTTACAGAATAGTAAACAAGTTTTAAGAGCGTTTCAATTAGGTCACTCATATTTTTATTTGTTCTAATCAGGTCACTAAAGTTTTAAGAGTATTCCAATTGGATCACTGATACTTTTATTTGTTTTAATCAAGTCATTAAAATTTAGGAGTGTTATAATCAGGTCACTCATAGTTTTTCATTATTTTAAATAATTCACAACTTTGTAATATAATTCAATTTTTTATAAATATTGTTGATTTTTTTAAAAAACTTCAATTTTTTTAAATTTTTTGCAACTTATGAATGACCTAATTAAAACAATCCTAAAACTTTAGTGATCTGATTCGGACAAAAATTTTACGAGTAACGTGATTGGAATAAAAAATCTTATGAGTGACCTAATTAGAATAATTTTAAAACTTGATTACTATTTTACAAAGTTACCCTTTTGTTTTATCATCTGAACTAGGGTTTCTCCCCATGTATTTTTTGTTGGTGACAAAATTTAACGACAAAGAAAGTGAAGCTACAACCTAGGGCTGTTCAAAAAGCTCGACGCTCGAAACTCGCTCGAACTCGTTCGAAAAATGCTCGGAATTTTGCTCGTTCGATTTTCCGCTCGGTTATAAACGAACCGAGCGGCTCGGTTCGGTTTGAAAACGAACCGAGCACGAGCAAAGGTACGCTCGCTCGTCGCTCGCTCGGTTTCGCTCGAATTATTTTTTAGTTTAGTTTTTATATATATTATATATGTTAATTTAAAAAGTTATTTATCAATTATATATATTTTATTTTCTAGTCAAAAATCAAAACAACCTAATTACTAAAAACCCTAATTCTCTCATCACTCCATACATTCAAAAATCAAAACAACCCTTTACCCTACCTCACTCCTCTAGTCCTCCATCGGTCCATCCACAGATCCACTGCCTACCTCCGTCCTCCAGGCTCCAATACTCCATCCACGATTCCACGCTACCATCCACCGCCTCCAGCTCCGGCCTCCATCCACGCCTCCATCCACGCCTCCATCCCTGCGGCCTCCAACCGATCGACCACAGCCCCTGCGGCCTCCAA
Organism: Flaveria linearis; assembly: GCA_024085815.1. Taxonomy (NCBI): domain Eukaryota; kingdom Viridiplantae; phylum Streptophyta; class Magnoliopsida; order Asterales; family Asteraceae; genus Flaveria; species Flaveria linearis. The sequence goes on along the minus strand of CM044005.1, from coordinate 95,955,704 downwards.
CCGTCGGCGACAGTAGCGGCTACCAGCCGTCGACCAGCCGTCAGCCGTTGACCCCTTGCGCTCGTCAGTCGTCGACCAGCCGTCGACCCGTCGACCAGCCGTCGACCAGCCGTCGACCAGCGGCCTCCAACCGTCGGCGACATGTATATCCTCTTGTTCTATAGCTTTTTGGTTTTCAGTAGGTTTTCAGTAGCTTGATTATTATGACTAGGAAGATTTTGGTGGCTTGATTTCAGTAGGTAATTATAGAAGTTTGATTTTGGTGGCTTGTTCTATAGAACTTTGGATTTCTAACACAAAACCGAGCAAAACCGAGCGAAACCGAGCGCTCGGTTTAAAACCGAACCGAGTTCGAGCATGAAGTTTGCGCTCGAATTTGTAAATCCGAACCGAACCGAGCCGCTCGGTTTGAAACCGAACCGAGTTCGAGCGGAGCTGCGTTCGGTTCGGTTCGGTTCGTGAATAGCACTACTACAACCGTCGTGTTCTTGCTCCAATCTAGGAAATCAGGAGCCCAATCCCATTCTTCCTTTACAAATAGTGACCCACAAAGTAGTGTGGCTTCATATATAATTATATATGACGACACACCAGTCCAAAGATTCAGATCGATTGACGGAGTGTATGAAGATGCCACTCGTCTAGAAGATAAGCAAGTCAAGGAGCTGTATGAAAAAATCAATTGCTTCTAATTGATGACAAACCAGAAAACTTCAATGAAGCAGCATCAGAAGCAGCATGGAGAAAAGCTATGAAGATTGAATTTGAATCCATTAAAAGGAACAACACCTGGTCTCTAAGCGAATTAACACCAGGTCATAAAGCAATCGGTTTAAAATGAGTGTATAAAATCAAGAGAGATGCTGCAGAAAAGATTACACAATACAAAGTGTATCTGGTGGCTAAAGTTTATGTGCAACGGAAAGGTGTAGATTTTGAAGATGCATTAGCTCTAGTGTCAAGAATAAAAAACAATTAGATAGTTGCTGGCTATTACAACTAAAGAAGAATGGAATGTTAACCATTTAGATGTGAAAGCATCTTTTCTAAATGGGGAAGTCAAGGAAGAGGTGTACGTGATACAGCCAAAGGGATTCGAAGTGAAAGGGAAGGAACACATGGTATATCGTCTTTATAGAGCGCTATATGGGCTACGGCAAGTGCCAAGAGCCTAGAATATTCGGCTGGACAGATCGCTAAAAGAACTTGGTTTTAGTCGATGTCCACATGAGCAAGCTATTTATAAGGTACATGACTAATATTACATTATTATCATAGGAGTGTACGTAGATGATTTAATTGTGACTGGGTCAAGTTAGGCTAAGCTTGTTGAGTTTAAAAAAAAGATGAAGTCAGTCCTTGACATGAAAGATTTGGGAAGCTTAACTTACTACCTTGGTATTTAAGTAAAACAATCCAATGAAGGTATAGTTTTGAATCAATAAGGATATGCTAGAAAACTTCTTAAGGTGGCGGGTATGGAGAATTGAAATTCAGCAAAATGGTCGATGCAACCAAAGCTACAAGTCACCAAAAGATGAAGATGGAAGGGATGTTGATACAATCAAGTATCGAATGATTATAAGTAGTTTTCGTTACTTGATTTACACCAGATCGCATCTTAGTTACTCGGTTAGAGTTGTGAGTAGGTTTATGCAAAGACCTAAAGAGAGTCATTATGCTACAGTCAAGCAGATCCTTAGGTACAAAAAAGGTACCACATGGTTTGGCTTAGAATATAGTCAAGGTGGAGATGGGAAACTCGTATGTAATCTAATTACCTGGTCATCTTAGAAACTTGTGAAGCTGAGTTTATGGCTACAACAGCATCGGCTTGTCAAGCATTATGGTTGAGAAACTTGATTAGTAATTTAATGAAACAGGAAGCACAAAAGGTTACTTTATGTTGACAATTAATCATCCATTGCTCTTATAAAAAAATCTCATTGCACATAAAAGAAGTAAACACATTGACACCAAATATTATTTTATTCGAGAATGTGTTGAGAGGGAACATGTTATTGTTGAACATGTAAGAGGTGACAAGCAAAAGGCCGACATATTTACAAAGGCCCTATCATGGGTGAAGTTTGAGGAGATGAGAAAGTTCATTGGAGTCAAGGACGTCAACATTCAAAGGGAGAATGTTGGTTGAAATGTTAACTAACTGTGACCACATCTGCAGACATGAGAAAAGGTGGACCAAACCTTTGCAGTCTGTAAGAGAAAGACTGTTTGTTTTTAACATATACATACTGAAATCAGACAACATCTCACCTTAGAAATGTATTTACACAAATCGTTTAACTATAGTATATATTTCTTCACTTCTTTCATAAAAACTTGTATATAGAACACCACAAACACTAACCCTATCTAACCGATTCCAGAATCATCAACATCAGAAGTCCCCAAAACCAACTGGAACATCAAACACATGAGATCCATAACTCAATCCCCAAATAGCAATCAAAAGCTCAAAACCCTTGATCAACTCAATAAACCAAACCTCAATTTCAACTGAACTAAAGCGAACAATGGTGTAGGAGGCAGGCGATGGGGGGGTCGATGGTGTAGGAGGCCGACGATGGGGGTGGATGATGGTGAGCAGGAGGTCGCAGGGGGGACGATGGTGAGCAGGAGGTCGCAAGGGGGGCGGATGATGGTGAGCATGTCGCAGGGGGAGGTAGCGATGGAGTAGCCGGCGGTGAAAGGGAGGTCGTAAGGGGGGCGGTTGTAGGAGGCCGACGATAGGGAGAGGTGGAGATGGAGGAGCCAGCGGTGAGTAGGAGCTGATGGGGGAAGGAGTGGAGGGTGCTATTAGGTTTTTTTAATAATGAAGAGGTTTGAAGTGGACAAAAGAGGTGGGGTTGGGTTTTTCTAAGAAGATGACAGGAAGATATTTTTTAATGAAATATCTTTCGAAAAACAAACAGTCTGCAACCTAAAATTTCTGCGCGTCCTTTTCTTGATGAAGATAAAAGAGACTAAGAAGCTATTCTGTGAAAAAACAAACACCACCTAAGTTGTGAATACCAACGGACTGATTGACTAACTGTTGGAGGAAATTGAAACGTGGGAAAATCAAAGACCTGATTCACTGCATAAAATTAGTGGAATAAGTCAAGTTTGTTAGTTTAGTTTTAATATTAAAGAACATATCAGTTTGCTCTGTAAGTCATTCCAATTAGTCGAAAATCACTTGTATTTCCTTCTTTGTAATCAACCGATTATCGAGTTTGGCTGAAATTATTCAATAAGATACAAGCATTCGACTATATCTTGTTTCGATTTTCATACTTTGTCGATCTGATATCCAACAACTTATTGGGTAAAGATGACAAAAAAATGGTCAAAAAATAATTATAACGGCTATATAGCCGTTAAAACTGCTATTTTTAAAAATTGGGGAAAAACGGTCTGAACTGGGCCCAACCCGAGTGCAGGCGGGTCGGGTTTGGGTTGTGATCGCTTAAAAATCCTAAATCTAAAACTGTTTCTAACCCTACGAGTCCAAACCGGGTCTTCCCTCATCGGGTACTACCCTACCCTGGTCTGGGTCAGGTTCCTACCCGGTTTTTATTCCCACCTCTACCTTTACTACCTAAGTTTTGAATGAGAAATTATTCTAAGAGACAATTATTTCTCCATTATTTTCTTACTATCTTTCACCAAGAAATTTAAGGATATATTGAAATCAGAAAATGAAGCTTGGAACTAATGAACCACCTTAGTGACTTTACCAGCAATTAAATCAAAAACATGTGCCCCGTAGATGAAAAGCTTTAATGTTGAGCTTTTCATCTAGTGAGCAAAGGGATTTCACAAATCATCGGTTTCAAGCTTCTCATTTCTTCTCATTTTAGATCATTTCATTTCTACATGTTTCGTTTCTATATGTTTCATTTCTAGTGAGCTTATCATCAATTTCATTTCTAGTGAGCTTATCATCAATTCCAGTTATTGTTTCAATTTGGTCGTCATTTTACAATGATTTTGAAAGTTGAAGAAAAATAAAATCTAACATCCAATCTAGTAGTGGTCTCTAGTTAGGCGATTCAACCTTTGTCTACATCAACCGGCTGGTTTTCTCATAAACGGCTCAAAAGGCATTAACCGAACCACCAGCCATGATGTTTTCTTGTCCGGTCTGGTCTCCAAAACATTGGCTAATTCATGCTTATTTTTTCTAACAGGTAGCATAAGTTAGGTTAAAAGAAAATAATAAGACAAGGTTATTTTCTTGTGGTTCACTTTTCTTATTTCAACTATTTATACCTAACTTATAACCAAATCATAAAACCTAGAACGAAAAACATAAATAAATCATAGATTTCTTAATTTATTCAGAATTTTTCAAGTATTTATGTTATGGTTCAACTATTTCATGTTCAATTCATAACTAGGTTATGTGATAAGTGTATATAGGAAAATGGACAGAAAATATATATGCGCCCCAAGTCACAACCAAATATGTAATTCCCACAACTTAGGACCTAAATAGTTGTTATGATAACTTATAACAGCTCACAAAGTAACCATACTTGAATCTGTAAATAATATATTTGTTTTTGAAAAGAAGAATAAAATTTACATGAGGCATTAGATAAAGTTTATAAGCAATGGAGAAAATGTTTAAAACTAACCACTTCTTAAAAAGAGATAATATTATCCTTCAATTCGGTAACCAAACTTATTTCTTTTATTTATGTCTAATGGGTTGTTTTCCTTTTGCTGCTAGGCTTGGAGCTGCTAGGCTTAGAGCTGCTGGGCTGGGAGGTGCTTGGAGTTGTTGGGCTTTAGTGGTTTCTTATCGGGTTGTTGAAGATCCACTACAACTCGTTTCTTCTCTAAGTTATGTGCGGGTTGAAGTGATTTGAATATATCCATATTCTTCTTTGTTTTATATATTCTGTTCTGAATGGGCTTTCAGAGTTAACACACACTTTTTCCTCTAAGGCACTCTAGAACGCTCTGTTGTTTCGTATTCTCAAAGTTAGGGTTTCTTGTTCTTTCTTCGTTGTGATTATGTTTCTAGAGTTCTTGTTATAGTTCAATCATTCTTATGAACTAGTCTTCGTTTTGATTTCTGTAATCTCATGTTATTAGAGTCGGCTATTATCTGTTAGTATGAGTTCTTGAGGTTTTGAGTTGATTTTATATTTTTGACATGGTACTAGAGCTACAAGGCTCTGACCGAAGTGTCGATCTTGATTCTGGTTCTTCCGATGTCATCAGTATCTCTCTAGAGGCATAGGGTTTCTTTATACTTGAAACCCTAGGTGTATATGTATATCATGGTTTTGTTTAGGGTTTATATCTCTAAACCCTTGGTGTTCGCTGATCGTTGGGAGAAGAGGTGCTTTGTTGATCGAAGGAAGCCATCTGCTCAAGTTAATCAAGCAGTCCATTGTGGTCCTCCTCATCTTGTGCGCTATCTGGTGACATCGTTCCATCTTTGTTCTCTTCTCTTTGGTTCTTGTATTCTTGTCTGTATAGGTTTGATTGGCTGGGTTAGGAGTACCAGCATCTGATCTTACAGGGAGTGACATTCTCTTGTTTCTCTGGTTTTCTATGTGCATCACTTGTGTGAATCTTCTTGGTTGTGTATTCTTGCATTATCAACTAGACTAACCTTGATCTGCCATCTTGAATGAAGTGAAAACTTGGCTCTGATCCAGTCGATTTGTGTGCCTATGCTTGTGTGCTTAGCATTCTTTTTTTGATTGTTCTCTGTCCGTCTGTTACTTAGGCTGATTCTATATTATTAACACCGATACTCTGGTTAGTAAACTTGATGCAAGTGATCCTTGTACTTGCATGCTAGTGACTCGAGTAGCCTGACTATTGTAAATATAAAGTTGAATGGTGCTGAGAATTTCCCGGTTTAGGCCAATGCTATAGCTTTACAAGCAAAAATAAAATAGGTTTCATAGACAAATCTTGTAAAACATCTACAACAAACGAAGTCTTAGGAAACCAAAGGGGAATATGTAATTTTGTTGTATTAACATGGCTGCTTAACTCAGTATCTGATGAACTTTATGTAGACCAGGTTTACTCCAGACTAGCATCTGATGTGTGGTCTAACCTTAAGAAACATACGATAAGGTTGACGGGTATGTGGTATTTGGATTGTATCAGAAGGTCAATTCGGTAACTCAGAATGGATCTTCTATTTCTAATTACTATCATAGAATTAACCCTATATGGAAACAGTTTGATGTAGTTGTGCAACTTCCCCTTGTATGTGTAAGGCCTCAAAAGCATTTAATGACTTTAATCATTTGATAAAATTAATGCAGTTTCTAATGGGTCTAGACGAAGTCTACCTACCTGTTAGAACTAACTTGTTAACTAGGGACCCCTTACCTACAATTAAAACTGCATTTTCTATTATATTATGAGAGGAATCTCGTAGAGGAATAAACAATTCTTCTAGCAGTTCCTCTAAATCACAAAATGTAGGATTCATGGCTAAAACAAGTCAATTTAATGACCGAAAAAGAAATTTTCAAAAGGGTCCTAATCCAAATTTGAAGTGTACCCATTGCAACAAACTTGGTCAAACAATTGAAAGATATTTTGAGATTGTTCACTATCGACAAGGTGGTAAGAATAAATCAGGTCAAGGGGCTAATCAGGAAAATAGAAATCTGAATTCAAATAACTCTGTGTCTAATAAACCTAGTCAGTCACCCTCATCGAACAGTAACTCGACTACTCCCTCTCTTACACCTGATTAGATCTAGAGATTGTTGGGACTGTTAAATGACAAGGTTGGTGAATATACTTCCAGCAGTAATGTAGAAGGTAATTTTAGTCAACCATTTATCACAAACTGTATTTTTAAACCGTTTTATGGGTTTAACAGTGAAACCAACTCGAATACATCAGGCTGGATCATTGACTCAGGTGCGAATCAACAGATGATAATGAGTGACAAAGGTTTATTTAATCAAATAAATGTTTCAAACTATAACATAATAGTGAGACATCCAAAAGTTATTCTTCTTGTCTTTGTGGATGACATTATTGTCACGGGTAATTCAATTGATGAAATTAATATGGTAAAGCAACTGTTACAGTCCATATTTAGACTTAAGGACCTTGGTCCCTTAAAATACTTTCTTGATTTAGAAGTTCTTAGGACTGAAAAAGGTTTTTGTTTGTCTCAAAGGAAGTATAGGAAGTACTATATGGAATTGTTAGCTGAGTTTGGTCTTAGTGCCTGTAAACCTATGAAAACCCCTCTTGAGCAAAATATTATTATTACTACTTTTTGTAAAAAGGATGAGTCACCTCTGGAAAATATCACTGGCTATCAAAAGTTACTTGAGAAGTTGATTTACTTGTCGCATACACGTCTAGATATTTCATATTCTGTGCAGTTTCTTAGTCAGTTTATGCACAAACCTACATAGTCGCATTTGCAGCTTGCTCTTAGGTTGCTTTGGTATTTGAAAGGATATCCTGGTCATGGTATTCTGCTGAGTAAAGGGTCGAGTTTAAACCTAACGGCTTATGCCAATTCTAACTGGGCAAAATGCCTTAGTTCTAGGAGGTCTGTAACTGGATATTGTATTATGTTGGGCAAATCTTAATCTCATGGAAGAGTAAGAAACATGAGATTGTTTCTCGCACGTCTGCTAAGGCAGAATATAGGGCAATGTGTGCTGCCACGTGTGAGTTGATGTGGTTAAAAAATGTCCTTGAGGAATTAAAGGTGGTTGTAAATATGCCTATTTTTTGTTTTTGTGATAGCAATACTGCTCTGTCCATTGTCGCTAATCCTGTGTTTCATAACAGGAAAAAACATTTTGAAATTGATTTGTTTTTTCTTCGGAAAAAAATCTTCTTAGGGGTTATTACAACTGAATCAATTAAGTCTGAAAATCAACTTGCGGATGTTTTTACCAAAGGTCTTTTTGAAATTAACATAATCATTTGATTAACTGTCTTCAAATGTATGATGTGTTTGGTTGTTCGAATTGAGGGGGATTAAAAAGGGATAATGTTATCCTTCAATTCGGTAACCAAACTTATTTCTTTTATTTGTATCTAATGGGTAGGTTTTTCTTTTGTCGTTGGGCTTGGAGCTGTTGGGCTCGGAGCTGCTGGGCTTGGAGTTATTGGGCTTGAAGCTGCTGGGCTTAGAGGTGCTTGGAGTTGCTGGGCTTCAGTGGTTTTTTATTACAACCCATTTCTTCTCTAAGTTACACCAGGATTGTAGTGATTTGGATACATCCATATTCTGCTTTGGTTTTATATATTCTATTGTGAATGGGATTTCAGAGTTAACACACTTTTTCCTCTAAGGCTCTCTAGAACACTATGTTTGTTTCGTATTCTCAAAGTTAAGGTTTCTAGTTCTTTCTTCATTGTGATTTTGTTTTTGGAGTTCTTGTTGTAGTTCATCATTCTTATAAGCTAGTCTTCGTTTTGATATCTACAATCTCATGTTATTCGAGTTGGCTATTATCTGTTATTATGAGTTCTTGAGGTTTTGAGTTGATTTCATATTTTTGACACCACTTACAAAATCCAATCAAGTTTGTAAGAATGAAAACGAAAAAACCTTTGAGATGCGCATGCACACATTGCTCCAATTAGTTACATACATATGCCTGGAAGACATTGGTTTATTAAGATGGAAATCAGTTTTTTTTTTAATGGCAGATTTTTATATAAAACAAAACCCCAATAAATAGGAAACCAATACAAGAGGAGATAGAAAAACTTTACATGCTAACAAAATTATAATTAAGCCAGTCCTTCCATTGAATTTTCTAATTAGATCTATTTTTATCCATAAAAATCCAAGAGATGGGAAATCAATTGATATTCTGACAGTGAGCTTTATGAATTAACAAAGAAAGAAAACATCATTTCGAACAATCAGTCTAATATTCATTGCTTTGGGCCTTTGGTGAATAACTTCTTACAAAAGTTAAGCTGGAGAGAGAGTCACTATATTCCAAGTCAAGTAGTTACACTAGACCATCTCAACAATTAATGATCAATGGGAATTAAATGTCAGACTGCAGATTGGTATATTAGCCTAATTCCAAGAAACTAAACAGCTTTTTCCATATATTGTTGTATGATAACACTATTAGGTACTAAACTAGCACCAGATGTTCTTGTTGGTCCGCATCACAAGTTTGATGCTCAACAACTCCGGGTTTTCACTGCACAACAAGTGTAATAACTCAAATCTTTTGGGTCACCAAAAAATAATAATAATAATAATAATAAATAAATCCACTGAGAATCACAGCATACCAGGACTAATTACTTTGATGCATTTTGTTACAGACTTCACTGATGTCACTGAGTTGGGCCCTGCACCTGTGTCATTGGCAACTTTAGACCTTGTATTGTATACCCTAACTAAAGCAAAAACATATGAATTATTATCAATTCAAAGCAAGTAACAAGAGTTTAATACCTGCTACATTCATGTCTTGCTCGGATCGAATTTCTGTCACTGTAGAAGACATTCCTGAAACAAGTTCATGATCACCTGTACGGTCATCCACCATTGTGTCTGGTGATCTGATACATTTTTTTTTATAAATTAAACGCAAAAACTAAATGTTAGAATTGGTTGACAATACTGGAATGACAGAAACAAGTTAAGCGTCCTACCCTGAAAGGGATTCAGGTGAAGATCCGTTATCCGGCTGGCAAAAGTAGTCAATTTGTTCCCCTCCAAGATCAAAGTCACCCAGCAGGTCAGTTAGATTGAAATCTGCCCCTAAACAGTCTAAATTAGGCAAGTCAAAGTCAAAAGCAGCAGCATCATCTTCAGAAGGAGACTCTGTATTCCCATCAGAAGTCAACATGTCTGCCACCATTTCAGAAGCATCAAAATCCAGCCTTCCTTTAACATGATCCCTTGTGCTGAATCTCTTTGAGCTTGTTTTCATGGGTGATGTTATGCAATGGTCCCTCTGGATTGAATAATAGGATACTTGCTTCATAGGACTGACATGAATGGTCTCAGACGTGATAACAGTGCGATTTGTGGATGTAAATTGTTGGGGCGTGAGTGTGTTGTTGTTACTTGAAGGTGGAGTGCGATTATCATCAGCTGGTGAGACACCTGGAGAAGGTGAGGGTGTTTGAGGACCAGTATTGAAAAGACATTTAGCGACAGTAGAACCTTGCAGTGGAAGTGGAACATTATCTGATGGAAGTGGAGTGATTTGGCGTTGTTGATTATTTGGTGTTATAGTGGGTGGTTTGGCAGAAGCAGAGGATGTGACAGATGGCTGAGTACGGGTTCGCTTTGAAGCTGCAAGTAAGGGGGCATCTTTAGAATTCTTCCGTCTCTTTAAAGTGGGTTGTTGGCTTGAGAAATGTGCGGGGGGTTCTGATAGAGAGCTGGAGGGCCGAGACAGCGACATGTTGTTGGCAGGTGTGTTATGCATCACTGGAAAAATACTAGCATTCAGTTCAAAGTCACAATGATTTCAGAACCCAATAAGTAAAAAGATAAATTGCTAGCTAGTATGAATGATTACCTGAAGGGGGAGGGTTAGGGTTAGGGTTAGGGTTAGGGTTAGGGTTCGGGTTCGGGGGAGGGGGAGGGTTCGGAGGAGAAGGGAGAAGGGTGGGCGGGGGATGAGTGTGAGTGCAACTGTAAGCATTGATGAGCTGTTGCATCCCCCGCAAGAGGGTCTGCACGCGGAGCTTCTCCTGTTCGAATCGGGTTTTCTCTTGATTGAAGATGACCTTGTGCTCCTTGAGACAGATGTACTCGTCCAGCATGTCCCCCAAACTCAGCAAGCTCTTCGGCGCCTCGTTCACTGGGGACTTGGAGATGAGATGCGAAGCCTCCTTCCGAAAAGTCGATCGGGTGCTGGGGAAGTTGTTGTCCGACAGGTATCGGTCAACGATGAAAGCCACCTGAACGGGGTCACCTTTCCTTTGCCGATCACGCTCTCTGCTGCTTTTCTAGATTTCGTATGCTTCCCCATCATCAACCGATCAATCAATCGCAATGAATCAGCAGATCTGAGACCCAAAGCCTACAAGTAAACTACTAAAGTAAAGGAACTCGGGGGCGGGAACATTTGAAATTTTGTTTTGTACAAAACAAACAACCAAGCAAGGATTCATCTTTTACTTTTACTTTTAGTTTTAGTTTTAGTTTTAGTTTTAGCGGGATGGGTTTATTTAAGGGAGGGAAATATTTAAGGTTTCCGCGCTAAAATGTCTCTTTGCTGCTCAACTTAATTATTTTACATTTCTACTCCTTCTATATTCACGATATAACCTTTTTTTTTTTTTAATTATTGCTATAATTTTTTTTAAAACTTTCCAAGGACATTCAATCATATAACAATAAACTAAATCTCACCGTTTAATATAGTATATAAGCTAACAACATAAAAATCAACTTCCATTTTACGTTCTTTATAAAATTATTGTATTTGTTAGACGGGTGAGAAACATCCGAGGATCATCCGAGGATCTATAGTATCAGAGGATCTATAGGTTGTCACATCTTTTCTTATTAACCCAATTTTTTCTCTTTTTAGTATGGAACTGCCCTAGTATTTCTCATTTTCCCTATTTGACCAAGAAAAGAAGAGAGAAAGAATGATGAATAGGACTACCCAAATCATACATGTATTTGTTAACATAATACGAAGTTAACAGGTTTCGTGTCTTATATAGGTTGACACATTAAGATATGATAAAAAACGTGTCTAAACAAGTGTTAACTTGTTATAAATCTATTTATATTTTTTATTAATTTTTAAAACTAAAAATAAATGTACATCCATATTACAATATAAAGCTTCTCTTTGTCCTCTCAGCGACAACCGCCGGCGGTCTAGGTTTTCTTGTTAGCTGGTCACCAACCCACCATGGCATCATCGTTTGGTCAAAGACACTAAGACCTTCGATCTGCAGCCATAGCGTAGAACCACCAACAATGACCATCCGGTAGTCCGATCGAAGGCCACAACCATACCCACAGCTACCATCGTTCGATCTGCATCCACAGCCATCAAAGTCCTTTGAGGCAATCAACTCTCCTCCCTTTCCTCGGATGTCCTCGTGTCAATTAGCCATTCTGAAATCCTTTTGTCGATTACAAGTCTTGATGTAATTTTTTAATTTCTCGGTTGAGTTTTGCAATTTCTAATTTCTACTCATACAATAATATTGTTCAACTTTAATTACTTGTTTCTTTGACACGTCCTTATCTTGTTTGTTGTTTGTTGTTTGTACGGGTTTGAAGGCATTTGAGATGTTTAGTATTACTAACAAATGTTAATGATACCTGAGATTGTGTTCTAATTTATGTTGGGTTTTTTCACCTTTGGAAGCCTTGATTTTATTACGAGATCCGATATATTTGTATCAATTCAATTTTCTTAGAGAAAACATGTAACTTTTGGTTGAAAATCTAGGGGATAAATGTATGAAAATCTATTTAATGATTTTGTATATATGTGTTGGTATATATTATAGATGGATTCTGATTATATCAACGTTGACCTAGAAAAAGATAGCATACAAAATATAAATATGAAAGATGATTAGGTTGAGTCTATGAAAGATATACAAAATAGTTATGATAACATGCGGGGTCAAAGAGAAAACGAAAAGAAAGATCTATTGTGTCGAACTACTTTACCAAACTTAAACAGTCTTCAATTGGTGGAAAGACTCGACGCACGTGCAACAAGTGTAAGCACGTCTTCACATATAGTGGTACAGAAATATATAACTACTAAGCCGTTTATCATTTTTAAAATCTAAAATAGCAGTCTTCTAGCTAGCTGGCTCATATTGATGCACAAGTAACTTCATCTTCTTTCATAAGAAATCTGCCTCATAGGTTTTGATGAATTCTACAATCCTAGTAACTTTGTTAATGGGTAGTTACAACCTTAGGTGCAGCATGCTATTGTTCTTGAATTTATGAATGTATATTTTCCAATTGGCCCTATTGCTAGAAATTTCTTATCCAAGAAAACAACCTATTCGGTTTATGAAAGCTTGAGTATCACAGGGTTTACAATAAAGCGTATTATTTTGTTAAAGAACTTACTATTAGTGACTCGAGTAAGAGATGGATAATAATTTACGTAGAAAAAGCCATGCACTTAATGAGGTGTTTTTAGTTTGCTACGCAAGCTAAAATGGATACGTAAATATTGTTATATGTAACACCTTGTTAAAAAAGACTATATAAGTCTATTATAATTGTAAAGTAACTATACTTTTATGATTTTCTCCAACCATGATGTGCTCTGGTTTTTAAAATAATAGTTAAAACTACAAACTAAAGCCATGTGTCCCGATGGACGAAATTTATATGAAAACGTAGAAAAAAATAAAAATTTATGCAAAAGACGAAACCTTGAAGCAACTTTGACAGTTTATTTTTTTATGTGTTTGGATCATGTTTCGTAACAAGACTGGAAGTGTCTCGTATATGAATCAGAAAAAATTAGCATCAAAACGTAAAAAAAACACAAAAACAAAAAGAACATAGACAACATTAGTGTAGAAAACTTAGTAAATAACCAAAACTCAAAAACCTAGTAAAAATAAAATCATAATTTTATAGTTTAATAAAAATAAGATTATAATAATAATTATATAGGTTATTTTTAATAAAAATAATAAAATGAATAAATATGTAGTATTTATGTTTAATAAAACGGATATATTTAATTACACTTTTAGTTTAGATGTATATGTAATTAATTAAGTTTTAAAAGGGGATATATACAATTAAACTTTGAATTTAGGTATATATATATAATTAACTAAGTTTTACAAGTAGATATATATAATTAAAATTTTAAATTTAGGTATGTAAGAATAGGGCTGTTCAAAATGTTCGAGGCTCGAAGTTCGCTCGAAAAAAGCTCGAAAAAAACTCGGTTCGAAAAAGCTCGTGTCTAAACGAGCCGAGCCGAGCCGGCTCGATTTTAAAACGAGCCGAACTCGAGCTAGGGGTGGCTCGGCTCGTGGCTCGGCTCGTGGCTCGGCTCGTGGCTCGGCTCGAGGCTCGGTATATATATATATATTATATATTATATATTATACATATATATAATATATATTAAACCTAAACCTAAAACCATTCCCCAATCCCCATTTCAAATTAAACCTAAAGCTGAGAGCCTGACTGCCTGAGACGCCGATCATCCATTCATCCCTGCGAGTCGCCTCCGACCGGTGACCGGCGACCGCTCCGCCTTCGACCAGATCACCACCGTGCGCCTGAACCACGGCCATTCATCCCTGCGAGTCGCCTCCATTCATCCCTGAGAACCACCGCCACCGCGACCTGAACCACCGTGCGCCTGCTCCACCGCCGTGCTCCACCGCCCTGCTCCACCGCCGTGCTCCACCGCCGTGCTCCACCGCCCTGCTACACCAGTACACCGCGACCTGAACCACCGTGCGCCTCCGTCCAGAAGCTCCACACACGTTCTCCATTTCGGTGAGCTTTCAATCTGTGAAAAACATTAGATTCCATTGATTTGTGTTAGAGATGAGAGTTTAGTCATGTTCTTTGTCTGGTTTCTTTGTCTGGTTTGTACATGAGTAGATCTGGACCTGATGGTTGTAGTCATGTTCTTATTGATTTTGGATCTGTTATTGGATCTGTTAATTTTGGTTTGTACATGAGTAGATCTGGATATTTCAAATTAATAATGTTGTTAGTCTGCTGATTTTGGATCTGTTATTGATTTGTAGTTTGCTGTTATTGATTCCCTCTTCCAACCAGTACCACCGCCTCACCTGTTCCTCGCTTCTCAGTTTCAAGGTATTTCCTTTCAATTCAAGAATATGATCCATCTGGTTGTTAACAACAAGTTTACTGCTGGTATGTGTACCTTTTGAGGAGGTTGTTTACTAGTCATTTTGTTATCCACTATTTAGTTATTTAGAGGTGGGAAGATTGGCAGGTTGGGCATTAGGTCATTTGTCTACGGATCAAAATGATTCTAGTTGGATTTACTCATAAACATTTGTTGTCAATTTCTAGAAAATATTATGCATCAAATTTGATTTTAAAAAAGATTTCTAATCAGCACCCTTGATCCTTTTCTTATCAGCTAATATTATTTATCATGATAATCTGAAATTTATTTGACTTGCAGACAAAACCAGCACTGCCTGCACTTGAACGACTTGTTCATTCAAATGATGAAGAGGTTTTAACTGATGCATGCTGGGCTCTTTCTTATCTATCTGATGGTACGAATGACAAAATTCAAGCTGTAATTGAAGCTGGTGTCTGCAGGCGTCTTGTTGAGCTCCTTATGTGAGTTGTTTTTTTATGTCTGTCTATTGTTGCTTAGTCCCTGAGTCTTGACTAAAATGATTTGGATTGCCTGAAGTCTCGAGTAAAATGATTTGGATTTTGACAATTGTTTATATGATATTCCAGGCACCCATCTCCCTCGGTACTCATTCCTGCACTTCGAACTGTTGGTAACATTGTGACCGGTGATGATCTCCAAACTCAGGTATGAGCTTGTCCGAGATTTTGTATATCATGAATGTGTACTAATTGCATGAAATTTGTATATAATTCAATTAGTTACGGATGGTTGCTCTCATATCCAAATCTAAACATGGTATACAACCAATGACATGTGTTCTTGCATATCCAAAATTGTGTATGTTTATATTGTCACACATTATATGGATTATTAACTTTTCAAACTTGAAATAATGGGTCTTATGTAGATATGTGGATCTTAATTTAAAAAATGTTGCTATTTCTCACTCCAATTTACAAGTACCGAGGGAGACCTGAATTTGTGATGTGTATTTAAATGACAACAATTATTTATGCAGTGCATTATTGAGCATGGTGCACTCCCATGCCTGCTGACCTTGTTGACAAATAACCATAAAAAGAGCATCAAGAAAGAAGCCTGCTGGACTATCTCAAACATCACTGCTGGAAACAAAGAACAAATTCAGGTAAACACACACACACACACACATACGGATATATCTTGCAGCTTTATATATTCTTATTTTTAACCACTGCATCACAAGTAAAATCAAGTATAACGATTAACAAAATTTACAGTCTGTTATCGAGGCTGGGTTAATTGCTCCCTTGGTCAATCTCCTCCAAACTGCTGAATTTGACATAAAGAAAGAAGCTGCGTGGGCTATATCAAACGCCACTGCTGAATTTACAGTCTGTTTACCTTTGTATTTCTTACTAGAACTTGGTTGTTTGTTTTTTTATTATTAAGAACCTATAATGTTGTTTAATTATCTTTAATATCAGTTTTTCTGTTTTTATTTATATAAAAATGTGAAAAAATAATTTTTTAAAAAAAATTCGAGCTGGCTCGACGAGCCACGAGCTGGCTCGAGCTTTTCACGAGCCGAACTCGAGCTCGATTTTTTGGCTCGGTAACATTTTCGAGCCGAGCCGAGCCGGCTCGTTAGGCCATCGAGCTCGAGCCCGAGCCCACTCTGGCTCGGCTCGGCTCGGCTCGTTTACAGCCCTATTCAGTAAGAACTTTTTTAATTTGTCTTTTCTCTTATTCTCTCAAATTCAAATAGCAAAAACCACCGAACATGAAATGAAGCCGTGTGTCCAGATCTTTCTCTAAAAACATTGTGGGTGATGTAGCGCACGGAATAAAATCGAAGCTTAAGCACGTTGATTCTACGAACTCATGATGATCTTCACCCAAAACCCCAAATTTGACCAAAAAGTCTTGAATTTAAAAAAACAAACTTTTAATATCCGGAAATGATCAAGTCACCATCCAAATTACATCAAAACAACTTAAATAACAAACCCAAGTTCGAACGGGCCTAGAACAAACAACCATGGGCCAAACGAAAGCCCAAAACAAAACCGAAAAACTAGAAAAAAAACATAAAAGTGGCCCAAAAACCCATTTAGAGGTCTTATTTTGGAAAAATAATTGGATAACCGCCTACGGCCGGTTACCGAGACGTAGCCTTCGTTTCCACGGTCGTTTGACTGGTAGCACGTCAGAAACGGAGGCTCGTAGCCCAGGTTATGCCCATTTTTGTGCAGCGCGGTCTTGGGCCTCCAAAAACATTAAGACCCGGTCTTCAACACTTGGGCCCGCATCAGTGGGCCTAATTGATTTATGTTTTAAAGTTTTTTTTAACATGTGACAGCACGTTGTTGGGATAAGCTTGTACCTATAAGGTTGCTGCTGATGCCTAAGTCGTTAACATGTCATGTGGATGCCCACTAACTAACTCGGACGGTGATCACTTGCAAATAAATAATGTGATGCAATATTAGTTAATTTAAATTTAAATTTAAATACAAGCACATGATGGGCATGTCATGAGAGATCCAAACACCTAATCTGATATCAAAAGCAACATGATCATCCTTCTTTCTTTCTTTCTTTCTTTCTTTCTCTATCATATCATATGTATATAATTGCTGATTGACTGACGGACTTGCATATAGGCCGGATATATATAAGAATAAGATCTTAGTGTTTGTGTTGGGGTCAAGCACATTGAATCGGTGGTGTCTGCACTGTACAACCCTTGAAAGTTAATTCATGCCTATTTTAGATTGTGATCAAACTTGCTGGCTCGGTCTTCCATCGATCTGTAGCTTAATAGGATTATCAACTGAGCCTCTGCAAATGCACCCCGGATATGGGTTCGCGTAGAAATTCTCTTCTAGTCTAGGAGACTCACGCACCTTCCTCTCATGTGGTGCCCCTAGCCGCTCCTTATGAATGGTCTTCACTTGAGAACTAAACTGTCCCATGTGATCACTCCTTTGTCCAGCCCGTCTATCAGTTTAACAAATTGTCGCCTGAAAACCAAAAAACAAGCCCCCAACGATTAATTCATTCGATATATGTGTCGATTAATTTGGGTTATGTTTATTATTATTATTATCTCTCCAATAAGCCTGTCGGATGGATGGGTAAATTAAAGAAAAAGTTACAGACCTTTCAGGGCTGATGGTCTTACGGAAGCCTTCAAACTTCCTATGCCCTTGGACCACCTTTGCCATATTTCCGTCATACGTATAAACAAAGACATCACTCTCAAGGGCCACGATATGATCAACTGCAGCAAGACGATTTTGATACTGCTTAAACGAGTCTAGTTCCTCTTGAGTCATAAGTGTGGTATGTGAGAACACGTTTGAGTACTCCTTCTGAAAGGCATCCATGCTAGCATTTCCGTATATTTCACCCGCGACTATGTAAATTTGGGTGTTCGGAGGGTACCCCATGGCTTTAAGGAAGAAGGCAGCTTCTCTAGGGGACATAGGGCATCCCCCTTGTTGTCTCCTTTCTTTGCTATTTATTTCCTTTTCTTTCCAATGCTTCACACCATATCTCATTGCTCTCAGCTCCTCTGCTTCATCTACTGTCAAATTGTGGCTGCACCCTGTGAATGCAAGCATGTCTTTCTCATATCTGCAACAATCAGTTTTTACTTTCAAACTCCAAACACCTATATATGTAATTGACCTTCATGACTAGTATGAAATTTTTATAGCCTTTTACAGCATAAGTCATGACCAAATTTCACTCGAGAGCAATAAACTCATAAAACTGCATTAGAAAAGTACGGTTGGACTCTAAATATCAAACTGGGTCTCTTATACGGAAAATCCATATACAGTCTGTGATGAATTTAGGTAAGCTATTCAAAAACGAAAATCTTTATTTAAGCAAATGGGCATTCAGACTTTATTTCAATTCTGATTAATTAATGCATTTCAACGATCGACTTTCAAAGCTCGAATGACTGCATTTCAAGTTGGACTAAAATGAATCTAAGCTTTTACTAGAAGATAAGACAACATAATTGATCTTACTAACAAAAATAATTATAGATTGAGTAATAACCAGCGGATGATTTAAGATCTGAAAAAGATGAAATTACCTTAAATGAAGAGCAATATAAGGTTCTCCTTTGCTCCTAAGTCTATCAACTAACTTTTTTCCAAGCTCTTGAATCTCGTGAGAGTAACGAAGTGCCTCATAATTAGCACGACACCTAAGCTTTTGAAAAGAGGATGCGAGTCCATTGTTGGCAAGTCTTGAATCCGTGTGTGTAAATTGAATTACTTTGTGTTTCTTCAACAGTAAAGACATCTCCCCTCTATAGTAACTAGCCTGCATTTGATATATTCACCAAAGTCAAACAAAAGATTTTTTCTCTCCCTGCAAATTTAAAGATTCTATACATACCTTTGACCATGAAATAGGAGCCTTGAGATGTGGCTTTTTATTATCGACATCTGGCGGTAAAGACTCTACAATCTCGATATCATCTTTTAGAACATCCATGAAATGCCTCCAGTCAAAAATGTCCTTAAAATCACTGCAAAAAAAGATGTTATTATGTTGCAAATGTCTTGCTCCATGCCATGATGTTCATCCAACTTTCAACCTAGGTATGCATTACCATATCAAATGTTCATTTCCAGGTTACACATTTAGATTAAAAAAAAAAAAAACATATTAACTTGTTACCATTGTGGCACTACAAAACAGGCTACTTATTTTGGTTATGGTATGCACATGACTAACCAAATGACCATTTAAGGCTGTCACGTCTCTAACAAGGAACAATTGCACATGGGCAAGAATGTAAACACTACAAAGAGCAAGAGGCCCATACCTCGGATCGGTCCAAAAGGATCGATGATCAAGAGAAGGAAGAACAAGGGTCGCATTCATGATCTTAGCAATGGCAACCATGTCACATATCTGGCGGGATAATATGTTAGGCATTTCAAAAAATAGAAAGCTCAATAATGTTATATTAGATAAAAACAAACAAAAGATCATCCAAAGTAGTCTGATTATTTTTCAGCTAAGAAGTGTTCAAATTTTCAGTGTAAATTACACACTAAATACTAATTTTAAGCATGTATAAAACCTGTAAATCCAAAATGATGGTTTTGGATGATGACTCACCCCTGTTCTCATCTGATTCAATCCACCATTGGCATGAACAAGAATATACCCGTTTGTCCTAGAGTCCGTCTCTGTAAAAAGTTAAAATAGAATAGAAAATGGCATCAATTCATAAGTGACGATTAGAGATTTATATAATAATAATAATAACAAGATGAACTAACTTATTCGGTTCCTTGGTCTAACGATGCACTGATGATAGTCACTGGTGTTTGGTTTCATCCAAATTTCTTGAACCTGTGGGAAACAAACAAGAAATCACAACTTTTTGAACCCATAGCATTCTATGCTCCAGTTTTTTTCAATTTAAAATTGCATTTAACAGTTAAATTAATCATCTTTTTGGCATCATCTAAATTGCCATACTTGGGTAAGAAGGTAATAGCAGTAACACATAGTTGAAAACAAAGGATCAAAAGTCAAAATTCTATGAAGAATTTTGATTTGATTGTTGATTCCCACTCATTGTTGTTTGTGGAACAACAAATATAAAAATTCACCGATTTAAGAATTGATGATGAGAAAGTTGTGATTATTCGATGAGTCCTAAATATGAAATATAATATAAAAATGTTAAAAGCAGCAAAACCTGAATTAGAAGTTTTGCTGTTTCTTTCAAGTGGTATAATTAATGAAAATTGAAGAAAGTAAAAAGAAGATGAGACTGAGAGAGAAGTTTAATTACAAGTGCAGGATGAGGATGATGATGGTGGTATTTGTTGAGGAGAGTGTGTGTGTCGGATGATAGAATCCTGTTGATAGAGTAGTGATGATGATGGGCGAGGATGAAGATGCCGGCGGCGGAGTGATCATGACGCACCTCCATCTCGGCCATACGACTCCCGCCATGTACGCACGCTTACACAGAAGCGTAAAAACCACCACCACACCAACAGCAACACCAACAGCAACAGCAGCAGCAGCAGAAGCAAAACACCCCACCAATGTGGTGATTCCGTCGTCTCAAGCAGTTACAACAATCATTAACCGTCACATGATAATCCACGTAACTGCATTTAGTGGGGTCTTCTATACTGCCTGCAGATGACATTGAACAATCCGGTATGCGCCGGCGATGCGTTGATTGTCTCCCGCTGGCACTTGACATCCAATCCAATCCAATCCAAAATCAAAGTGAAAATGATGTACTGAATTAACGATGATGCGACAATTAAAGGGGATGAATATCCAAACTAACTGCAAAAAAACCGGATGCTGTTATGATTTCAAATCTTTATTAGGGATTAACAGTTGAAGAGGAATATCAAATTAGAATTAGAATTAGAATTTAGAATCTCTATATATAAATCTCTTCTGGATGGATATATTTATATAATATAGTCACCTATTTCTCAAACTAAACAGAATTTTCCAACGGCAAATACTACCCCTCCGATTCTCTCTTAATTTTATTATTATATTACTATTTACTATATATATATAATAGTTTTAGAAAACCGTGTATTACACGGGTTGAATAAATAAAATATTAATATAATAAAAACTTATGGAAAATAAATGATATTTTAATATGATATGACTGAAATTACGTATAAGTAAGTACTATAAGTAAATAAAACAGTGATATCAATATTTTATAATTTGTTTTAATTTTTTTAAAATAATATTTTATTCTAAAACAAACACTATAAAAATATCATTTTTTTAAATATTTTATTATCATAACTCCTAAATTAAATTATTTTGGTTTTTAAATAATTTACTTTTTAAAAATAGTAATTTTATAATATATCATATTTTTAACAAAGTTTGATATTTTAGAAAAAAAATATTACTTATAAAAATTTATTTAT
This sequence comes from Flaveria linearis, assembly GCA_024085815.1. Classification (NCBI taxonomy): domain Eukaryota; kingdom Viridiplantae; phylum Streptophyta; class Magnoliopsida; order Asterales; family Asteraceae; genus Flaveria; species Flaveria linearis. Next base: position 95,933,926 of record CM044005.1, on the reverse strand, counting down.
TTAAAAATAACATTTTAATACAATATTTTTCTTTAATTTATAAAAAATATTTTAATCTAAAAAAATATTAAATAATATTATTAGTAATTAGGTAATTATTTAATAGGAGAGAGAGGCGAGAAAATTTTGGTGAGGAGAATTGTGGTGGTGACACGTGTCATACCAAGTTACTCTTTTATTATAATATATATATATATATATATATAGATTATATATATATATATAATATATATAATATATATATATATATACTTTTTACAATCTTTTTTTAAATTAAACTACAAATAAACACTCATCTAATCTAATCTTATTTTATAAATCTGTATTGATTTAATATATATGTTTAAATCTTAAATCTTTTTCAAAAAAAAATATTTTGTCTCTTATACTAAGCTACCTTTTTTATTTGATCTAATCGATCATATATGCACATCAATTTGAATTATGTAAGAGCCATTACTTAAGTTGGAACCCAAGCAAACAAATTTCTGAGATTTGATCACGGGTTAAAGAAATTATAATTCTATGAAAAGAAAACATGATTCATTTGATTTAAAAAATGGTATTATGCGCGCATGTTTGATAGTCAAGGTCCGCATAAACTCTTAGTTGTAATATAAGTATATTAATAAAGAAAATGGAAACGTGTGAGCAATATGTTTAAAGTTGAAGACGTGAAGGGTTGGTTGAGCAATATATGCATGATCACTTCTATTTCAATTTCAGAAAATAACATGACATGGCATGCATTATCTTTTTTCAGACATTTCTTCTTTCATTAACACTTGCTCTTTTTGTTTCTTATTCCAATTATTGTCAGTCAGATTATTTTTGTTTTTTGTTAAATTATAGAATGCAATCCTAAAAGCATCCATCAAGTGATCTAAACAACCACATGGTTTCATCCCGTAACCGTACGGGTGGCAAATTAACAATGATCGAGCAATGTATTCTTATAAACATCATGTTAATGTTAATTATATGGGGATTTTCCGCTTTTAATTTGAAAATTTCACCAACACTGTATACACATACATAAAGGTCGAATCAAATGATAGTTTTTTCAATACGTATGGCTATGTATACACAGATGTTGCTTCATGGAATGGTAAGAGATATTACATTTAATTGTTACTCACGCCTGGTTAATGCATGGCTATGTTTGAGGGCTGGTTGTTATGCCTGCTTATTATAATGAAGAAGTCATATCATAAGGAGCCATGGTCATGGTCTTTTTGTCATTCATTTGGAGAAGTGTATTGTCCGTCCGTTGGTCCCTACTTAGAAACAGGGTCATTGTTGCTTTTGCCTATATATTGGACTTTAAACAAGTATTTCAACCATTTTAATAGACTAGGATTGTGTATGCTCTTGTAGGCTTTCCTCATTGGATTGATTTATGGATCTTCCAGCCCATTGCTTTGTTAGGCCAATGCGAGTGGAGTAACCAAGGGGTTACCTCTTCAAGTCAAGTCCCCCCTCCTTCAACCCCCTCAATCCATTATGGTTATTAGCCATTATAAAAGTGATGGACTCAAACTAAACTCTTCCGTTTCCATCTGAACTTTGTAATTATATTTGAACAGTTTAATTTTTCAAACATAATGATGGTTAGTAAGTTGATATGACCACTATAATTGCATGTCAAAAAACTATCACTGAATTATTAATTTCCTTACACTAGCCACCCTCGACTAGGATTTGACCGCTGGTGCATATGTTCAAGCCCCCCCCCCCCCCCTCCCAGCAACGACCTTTGTTCCACGTGTTGGTTCTCCTACAGCATGACCATTACACCTTTCCTCTCGCGCTTTAACAGCTTCGCTCCATTTTGTTTTTCCTCTTTCTTTTTGTTTTCTGCTATTTCTCATTTGATTTGCATAAGGGTTGCTCTACCCTTGAAGGCAGGGTTTCGAGTGGGGGTCACTCGACACCCATAAAAAAATATTCATTTTAATATATATTAATCAACCCGAGCGACATTCATAAATTTTGAAACCAAAGCCCCAAAAAGTAAAAAAGTAAAAGAGAAGAGGGAAACAAAAATAGAGAATATACATTTATTTTTATAATCTATTGTTAATTATAAATTTTGTTAATATTTTTTTGAAACCAAAGCCCATAATCAAGGATTACGTACTCCGAAATCTGGCCCGACAATTACCCACCTTTTTTTTTTGCAGATGATGCTTTGTTTATGGGTGAATGGAAAATGGCTAATCGCTAAGCAGAATGAGGAATTTATCTGGGATTCTCGTTGTTTCTACATGATCTCAGTTTTAAAAATAACCTTGCTAAAAAAGATTATTCGGCGTTTGGATTAGCCAATGAGATGTGAAAGATTTTGCTTCTAAAATCAATGTCGTGTCGGTGAATTTCCTTTTACTTATCTTGGTATTCCAGTTGGGGCAAATATGAACCTCATAAAAAGTTGGAGGCCGGTTATTGATCTGTTTGAGTCACGACTCATCACCACTTGGAAAGCAAAATCTCTATCATCGGGGTTAGAGTTACCCTCTCCAAATTAGTCCTTGGCAGTCTTCCTATGTATTATTTTTCCCTCTCAAGGCCCCGATAAAGATTATTGAAACCTCATGAACGTATAGGCGAAGATTCATATGGGAGGTGATGAGAAGACTAAAAAAAGTGAGTTGGGTATCATGGGACAAACTTGTACTTCAAAAGATAAAGGTGGACTTGGACTTGGCTTTCTTAAAGCCCTAATATTAGGCTATTAGTGAAATGGTGGTAGAGATATAGGACCGAACCTTTGGCTCTTTGGAGGAAAGTTGTGGATGCTATTGTCACAAGATCCCCATGGCAAATAAGATCCCCATGGCAAAATATTTCTGTTTTATCTTTTATTCCAGGCACATGGAATACCATTTCTAAAGTGGAAAGATTTTCATAAAATATAATGTGGTTGTAAAAAGTCTCATCAGAGGAGTGGTGGCTAAGGGTGAATCAATAGGTTCGGTTTTGGGATTGGAGACTCCCTTTTATCTGTTAGGTTCCCTCGTATTTATAGACTGGTTGAGGAAAAATCATGTTCTATTAGTGAATGCTACTCGCTATTCAACGATGACAACGTCTGGTCTTGGTCTTGGTCGACCGAACCAACATCGAGTGATGAGAGGGCAAACTTTCTGAACTGTTATCTACTGCATCAGGTTGATTTAGAATACGGAGAGGATGCATGGGTTTGGGGAGATAGCTCAAACGATGACTCTATTGAGAGATTTATAAGACGGAAAGTTGATGACACCCTATCACTCATCCTCTCTTGAACTGTAGTTGGAACAATGGGTTCCAAAAAAGGTTAATTATTCTGGTGGCGTGCGGAGATGGAAAATATCCCCACTTTGGTTGCTCTAAGTAACCGTGGTATAAGCATTACCATACTCATGTTCTGTTTGTGGGACCTTTGATGAAACAGCTGAGCATATCCTTCTTCTATGTGACGTTGCATCTATACATGGTCGATAATCACATCATGGTGTAAGGTCTCTCCAATCTTTGCATTCAATATTTCTGATCTATTAAACCTTTACAAAACCATCCCGGGGAACGAAGTAAAAAAAGAAAGTAAATGCATGAATCATTATACAACGTGTTGATGTTTATGGAAAGCACGGAACAATAAAAATCCATGAAGGAAGGCCTATATCGGTCTCAAGCATTATTCAAGAAATAAAAGTAATGTCGGGATTGTGGATGAAAAACTGAGCTAAATTGGAGGGCTATTTTGGGAGGCTTGGAGTACTTTAACATCCAATGTTTATTATATTCATGTTTTTTTATTTAATATTTTTTTTATCTTTTTGTATTTTCTTTTCTAGCTCCTTGCTAGTTTTTATGAAATCTCCATCGTTCAAAAAAAAGGTAAATAAAATTCATTTCTTTTAAAATTTATATTTTCTTTAAATTGAATACCTCAATTTGTAGTGTGTTTTTTGCTTTTCAAATTAGTTATATACATTATTTTTATAATCTATGTTAATTATAAATAAGAATATTATAATGAGTCATGATATTATTGGTGAGATTCATTTTGGTTTTTCAAAATCCGAATCGGTTGTCTTTTGTCAATGCTACGGTATCCTTCTTGATATCTATACAACGCTTTCTCTTTGGAGTGAAAACAAATTCAGGGTTGTCACACCTTATGGGTCAAGAAAATCCTGACAGTATTATCTTGTCTAATGTTTAAGAAAAGTTTGATAGCAAAGGTCCTTTTTGTTGAAGACTTATGGCTCCTCTTTAATTGATCTTGTTGCTAAGCCTTTTATGATTAGGGGAACCCGTTTTATCCCGGTGATAAAGTTAAGAAGTAAAAAAAGAAGAGGAGGAGAAAGGACAGTCTTTTGCCTATACTTCTTTCCTTGTTAGGAGATTTGATACTAGCACCCCCTGACTGATGTTGCTAAGGTCGAGGCCTTCACCTCGTCATGGAATAAAACATGTGGCACTTTATTGGATAACCACAAGATTGCCAAGTAGTTTTTGCATCATCAGGACTTAGGGGTTAAGAGTCTTTGTAATCAATATTCTTTATCCCTTTATGATGATTACATCAAGGGTGTTGAGGTTCTTCACATGATAGAGTCATATGAGAACTCTTCCTAGTTATATATTCAAGATGTTAACCATGTGAAGGATGAGAAATAGTTGCTAGAAGCAGGGGTGATGGCATTAAAGAAAAAAAGATCCCGTCCTCCTCGAGGGATGATGAGTTGGAGAAAAAGTGTTGAAGATTAAGTCTGAACTCTCATCATTGAGATTTCATCTGAAAACTATACTCTGTATATTGCTATGTAAGAAGAAGAATCATGAGTTGGAGGTAAAATAAAAAGTGTTTAGGTATGGCCATGTATTTTCTCCCCTCTCTTTAACTCCCTATCTCTATTTTTAATGAGCATTCTTAGCTCAATTTTTCTTCTTGTTAGGTTGATGTGGTGTAAGGCCCGCTCGATTACAGTTGGTCATTCATAGCATAAACATTTAAAACATGACATTTTTGCAGGGAATTAAAACTTTTCATATATAAATTATAAATACAAGACAAAACCATTGTTCTTGTAGTTGTATCATAAAAATATGACAATTACAATCATTGTCTCAAAATCTAGAATGTCAGACTCGGATCGTTCCAGTCGCTATCTCATCATGCCTGCATCCTCAGCCGCATCATTACCTGCCAACTATTATGCATACAAAAAGTCAGGACGCTGCTGAGTATATTATTCTAGTTTTATAATAAATACTTTACGTTTGTTTGTTAAAACATTTCCCTAACTTTCGCATGTGATCATACATCATACATACAACTAGGTAATAATCATTATTATCTTCATTATCGTCTTTCCGTACTTTAACACATATTTCGTACTTTATCTTTATCTTTCAATTCATCTAGACCAATATTATACGCTATACCCCAAACATTGTGCACGAAGCTGGTACTTGGCCGAAGTCTATAAATAGACCCTAACATTGTGTATGAAGCTGACTCTAGTACCGGGGCAAGCGACAAGGGTCCCGTTTTGTACTTTCGGTTAATCTTAAGGATTAGACCCCTGTATCCTTAGGCTAGCTAGGCCCTATACAGTTGAGCTAACAACACGCAGTTGTGAACTTCCTTTCATTTTACTTGCAATTCGTTCATTCATTAGGTACCACTTTTAATTATCATTAATTTTCACTTCATTACATAATACTTATTCTTAATTAGTATACATCACACCAGTAAGAAACATCCTGGAACATACATTTACATTTTCATCAACATGGTAACAAACAATAATATCCAACCCTTCAGGGACAATAGAGGTTCGGGGGCGGCAGCCCCTGACAGCGGGGTTCTAGGGGCAGTAGCCCCTAGTGGGGTCCAAGGGTAACGCCCCTGGCTGGGGCCGTGTTTCTATGTCAGCGCGAAGAAATTTTATCTTAAAGCGTTTGTATAGCCATTTTGTTATAGAAAATTCTATCTTCCTGCTAACACCATGCAAAAACTAACTATCACGTGAGAACAACTTTTCACGCGAGAACTAACATGTCACGCGAAAACTAACTTCTCACGTGAATACATACTTGTCGCGCGAGAACTTCGCATATTCAAATTTCATACCATACACTAAACTACTCTCGCGAAAACTACGGTTTTTCACGCCCAGTCACAACTTATCGTGTCTAAGGATGTTCTAACATATTTAACTTTATAAACAACATCATACAAGCATAAAACAAGCATTTTAGTATGTATAATAGCCCCAAAACATAAAAATGGTGTATATTGGGGGTTAATTATTGCTCAACACACAAATGTTGGAATCCGAAGCATAAGCTAGTGGCTTAACAACCCACTCCCTATTTTCCAGAATTAATACTTCATATCTCGGGATACTTATCCAGGATTAATGCTTCAAATTGTAAAGGTTACAATGAAAAGAAATTGTATGAAAAGAAATTGTATGAAAAGAACTGAAAAATAAACCTATTACTTCGTACGGCCTTTTTTTCCTTCAAAATAAATACAAACTTGATCCTAAAGAAAAGGAACCCACGACTAAGTTAGTGCCTTAACAATTCACTCCTTATTCATCTCTGTCTAACACGATTGCAATCCGACCCATCAACCATTAATTAATCATATTTGTCCTCTTAATATTGACTCAAGTGCTTGCATTTAAGCAAACTTAATCCTTGGTAGGGCCTTGTTAATATGTTCACCGTCTACGAATCTCTTGCGTTCCATACATTCTCTAATAAAATGATACTTGGTATATATGTGTTTAGTATGTCGGTGAAAGACAATATTTTTTAATAGCGAAATGACTGACTTATTATCCACCACAACTTAGCTCTTTGTGTTTTATTCTGAGTTAAATATTGATTAAGTTCCTTAACAACAATGGTTGGAATGTCACAGAGGTTGCAACCATGAACTCTGCCTTGTAAGAGCTAAGGGCATGTTTTACTGTTTTTGTGAAGACCATGTTATGAGATTATTTGAGTAGTCAAAAGCCACACCAGTGGTGCCAATCATCTCCTTGATATCCCTAAGAATCTATTTGATAACAGTCAAGTGGCTTTCTTTGGCGACTGCATATGCTTGCTTACAACCCAGACTGAGTAGCTCATATATATCAGGGGATATGTTATTAGATACCAACTATAGTCTATAACCTGATGATTCATGAATTGTGTTCATCGGTTCCCCCTACCCCATCCTCTTTTGTCAACTATAACTTTCCTTCTACAAGTCCCCATTCCAGCCATCTTAATTATCCTATTGGCATAACCTTCCTGCATAAGAGATGTGCCAACTTCTTTAATTTTGTGCTATTTTAATACTAACTAATAAGATAAATAACCAAAGTTTCTCATATCAATGTCATCCATCTTCTTTCTTTTAAAATCTTGAATCACTTGTTTACTCAAACCGTAACGATAACATCATCAACATAAATACCAAAATTGAGAATAGATTTTGAATCTTGTAACTTATATATTGCCTGCTTTGTATACATCCACAAAACCCAAGATCTATGAGTGGCTTTTCTGGATTTGCATTCCAAACCCTAAGGGCCTACCTTAACCTATAAAGGACCTTTTTTTAACTAATACCATATCTATGAAACCATTGATGTGATACATACATCTCTTTTCTGAGCTCTACATTAAGAAAAGCTAACTTGAAATCAAGTGGTGCACAAGTCATTTCTCTTTTACAAGCCAAAGCCAATAGTAATCTAATGGTCTCCACACAAGCGACAGAGGTGAATTTCCTCATAATCGACCCATTTCTGCTAGACATACCCTTTTGCTACAATACGAGCCTTTTACCTTACCACATTTCCATCTATATCATGCTTCAGCTTGAATACCCACTTCAACCCAATCACTTTATGACCAACTAACAATTGAACCAAAGTTCACGTATGGTTTCATTGGATCGAATCCAATTTGGCCTACATAGTTGTCTTCCAATTAATAGCACTTCTTGATTCTTTGAATGTTGTAGGTTCATCATGAAATAACAATAGTTGTTAATCATAAAGATTTTGGATTGCTTATACACTCATTTTCCTTTGACTTCTGGTACACCTTTTGAATCGGTTAAATTCCTTGTACAGGTTTATGCTTATAATCTAAGTGATGATCGGAATTTGAACCTTGAGTTACGCATGATGTGGAGTTCAACATACTCTAGTCATGATGTGCATTTGAGAAATTGAGGGGACATGAGTGAACCTAACTGTTAACCTGAGTGCTAGGGTTAACACAACTATACATCTACAAAACCAAGATCTATTAGTGGCTTTCTAGATTGCATTCCAAACCCTAAGGGCCTACCTTAACCTATAAAGGACCTTTTTTTAACTAATACCATATCTTTGAAACCATTGATGTGATACATACATCTCTTTTTGAGCTCTACATTAGAAAAGCTAACTTGAAATCAAGGTGGTGCACAAGTCATTTCTCTTTTACAAGCCAAAGCCAATAGTAATCTAATGGTCTCCACACAAGCGACAGAGGTGAATTTCCTCATAATCGACCATTTGTGCTAGACATACCCCTTTTGCTACAATACGAGCCTTTTACCTTACCACATTCCATCTATATCATGCTTCAGCTTGAATACCACTTCAACCCAATCACTTTATGACCAACTAACAGTTGAAACAAAGTTCACGTATGGTTTCATTGGATCGAATCCAATTTGGCCTACATAGTGTCTTCCAATAATATCACTTCTTGATTCTTTGAATGTGTGTAGTTTCATCATCAAATAACATTAGTTCTTAATCATAAAGATTTTGGATTGCTTATACACTCATTTTCCTTTGACTTCTGGTACACCTTTGAATCGGTTGAATCCTGGTACAGGTTTATGCTATAATCTAAGTGATGATCGGAATTTGAAACTTGAGTTACGCATGATGTGGAGTTCAAATTACGCTAGTCATGATGTGCATTTGAGAAATTGAGGGGACATGAGTGAACCTAACTGTTAACCTGAGTGCTGCTAAGGGTTAACACAACTATTACCATTTTTGACATAGGCTCTTGTGGTTGGGGAGGTCTAGTAGTTGTTTCAATACTGACACTTGTCCAGATCGATATGCACATGGATTCGCTAACTTGGGCTCACCCCACTCCTACTTTTTGTTTTCAAAAAAACCTGATATATAATATATATATATATGTATCACCATCATGTGCAACAACAAGACTCCTCTTTCTACGCTCCTTGTTTTCTTCTTCAACTCACTAATGGACCATATCAATACCTTGATCACCCAACTTTGGAGGTTTATCAAACCCCTGCTTCACATAACTAACATAGCAAATACCCTTAGGTGTTCAAAACTTGCTTGCAACCCTTCCAACTAGGGCTGCAAACGAACTGAACGTTCAGCGAACACCGTTCGTGGAAAGTTCGTTTATGTTCGTTCGTTTAGTAAATGAACGAACACGAACAACAAAATTTTGTTCGTTTAGTTAAACGAACAAACATGAACACAAGTGTGTTCGTTAATTTATGTTCGTGAACATTCGATAATGTTACTTTAAACTGTAAAGGTTACAATGAAATGAAATTGCATGAAAAGTAAACCTAATGAAAAATAAATGACGATCGAGTTAGTGGTTTAACAACCCACTCCTTATTTCAACTCCATCTAACTCGGTTACTGCGTGACTGGGTCAGCCATTAACCAATAATAATAAAAAAAATTCCATACCATAAACACTTTTACTTTGATCCTTTAATCTATTAATATCAATCTAATCTTGGTGGAATATTTCATAATGGAGGAGTTTTGGATTAGTGAAATCTTCATACGCAACAATTACTCTAGCAAGTTGATTGTTATCATCTCTTTGCTGAATTGATATTGCCGGCAACTTATTTGTTTTTCCATCTTGTGAAGACAATTTGTTGGTTCAGGCCCTTTAATAACACACACAAAGATACCAAAACTCACGTATGAAAATGATGAACTTGAAGAAAAAAGGATTCTGGAACTATATTGCATTCAACTAAACAACATATATATAAAAACAGACTCATGTGACGTGGACTAAATGAAAGCAAAAATACGGACATCTTGACTCCATAAACAAATCAAGAAACTCAAGACTTTGACCCCACTAAAACAACCGGTAAAATAACAAATAACATGTGACTAATTAACTAAAATTCTGCAACACGTTTGACCCGCGAAGCTCCAGAACCATGACCCGTGAACAAAACCCGATTAATCCAACAAATTTTACCAATAAAAAAAAATAGTCTAGTATTGGAAGAAATTTCAAGACTTTTCAATAAATTTTGGGTTTATTATAGGGGCTAATTGTATATGACTCGTTTTATCACCAAACAAAATCATCACCAGCTCCTTTGATATACTTGAAAACTTAAGGTCACATCTAGAATATATATAGTGTTCTGTAACTGACAGATCATGCTGATGTTTCATTCATCAATTTTTTGTAATTTAGTACAGTGTTCACGATATATCAGCATTGTTATTATTATTAATATTGTTATTTTATTTAATGACAAGTCTTCTTTAAAGGTGGCCCGCATAGCCCTTCATTCCCCTCAAAGGACAACTCTGTAAACGTCTGAAACTGTCGTGGGATCCTTCCAGAAAGATGATTATAAGAGAGATTCAGGAATGAAAGTTGTGTAAGGTCCCCAGGGATGCTCCCACTTAACATGTTGACTGAAAGATCCAAGGATCGCAGGTCCTTCATGTTTCCCATCAACGGGATTGGACCTGTAAGCGCATTGCGTGCTAAGTTAAGAACACGCAGGGAACTGGCATTGCGTATCGACTCAGGAATCACTCCGACCAGATGACAGTTGGAGATTGAAAAGAATAAGGTTGAGGTGAGCACATTGCCAAAGTGAGCCGGAATAGAAGAGTTGAACAAGTTGTTGGAGTAATCCAGATGATAAACTCTTCTTGGAGGAACCGGGATGTCTCCTTCAAGGTGATTAGAATGCAGGTCAAGGACGTCAAGTAGAAAAGGGAACGTGTAGGGTTTTCAAGGCTTGACAACTTATTGTGTGACAGATTCAGAAACCGAAGAAACCCGTTGCCCACTTCCCATATCCAGTTGGGTACTTCACCACTAAGTTGATTATCTGAAAGATCTAACATCAGCAGTCTTGACTGGTTCCTCAAATCAGGAACTTTTTGCAACTTGCATGAAGCTAGCATAATTGAGTTCAGTTTAGAGAGTAATGAGAAGTTTGCACTTACACCAACAGTAAGATTGTTATAGGAAAGATCAAGAGAATAAAGATCACTGAACCTCCCAAACTTGTCAAGATCCACCCTGCCACTGAATCTATTAGCAGAAAGGGTTAGAGTTGACAGGGCAGCAAGCTTGAAGATGAATCCAGGTATCGGGCCTTCAAATTTGTTGCTGCTGAGATCCAGATTACGCAGTCGCAGTGGGTAATTAGAAGAAACATGATCTGTAATTTGACCAGATAATCTGTTGTAGGATAGGTCCAAGTCCTCCAGTGATGGCAAGCTGGTGAGCAAAGACTTGGGTAAATTCCCACTTAAGGAGTTGTAAGCCATGCTAAGATACTGGAGCCTGTTGAGACCTTCCCAGTGGTTTTCAGAAGAAGGAATGGGACCTTGTATGCTTTCGTGACTAAGATCAAGGCGTGTGACATGACCAGCATCGTCACAGGTCACACCACCCCAAACACAACATTCGACGCTTTGGTTCCACCCCACGAGCTTCGTTGAGAGCGAAGAGTCAAAGTTGAGGTTGTTTTTCAAGGCCAGTAGCAACACTTTCTGGTCATCCAGACATGGAGCAGCTGATGCTACTCTTAACCCAAGGAACAAGGATAGAAACACAAGGCATGAAGATGTAACATCAACACTCATCATTTTGCTTGCATAACTAAGGGAAGGGAATTCTTTCCTTCTACCTTAAATATAAAGAGTATATATACTATTTATATATATATATATAGGCAGAAACACAAACCTTGTATGTACCTAGAGTTTTCAATTCATACGCATTACACACTACAGTCTACATATATTGACTCCATCTATATTAAATGTATATTATCCTATACACCTCCCATTTTAAAATCCTTTACTTATTATATATTCAAATCCACACGTTTTAAAAAATTACATATAATTATTAGGAGCGCTAACTAAGTGAAATCAATAGTTTGCAAGCACAAGTAATATTCGAACATCTTGCATGGTATCACGTGTTGTATATTTTGGGTGGGGTTAGTGCTGAAAGGGTCACCTTACACTTCAAAATAGGAGAGTATACATGCATCTTGATAGTGGTTTGTCACCCCCACATCCAACAAATATAATCACTAGCAAAAACACTTAGACAATTCTACAAGGTACTTAAATTAACAAAAAAAAAAGTAAGGAGGAGATGACAATTCTTTAATATATGGTTTTATAATAGGAAAAATGAACATAATGTTGTCTAACTCAAATAAGAAGACGTACATAATCTAATTCTAATTGTATTTTCCTGTTTCCTTTCAATAATTGTTCATGGTCTATTCTTAATCAAATTCATCTACTAAAGTGGTGAGGTATAAATCCCTGTTTCCATAAATCACCACAAGTTGATTAACGAATGATTCTTCCATCGTAAATTAATTCATGGCTCTAATTGATTCCCATGATTATGAGTTCAATCCTAAATTGATTATGAGTACTCGAACAACCTAAAACAAATAATTGACAATTGATATTCATCTCTTTTTTACGATTGCTATGCCTTTTCACATGGATTTGAAACTTATGTCAATGTTGCTTTTGAAAAGAATAATTGTGAGTTGTTTTTAACTAAAAACAGTATTGTTTTGATGAGTTTCGCTTTCAAGGTTAGATGTCTAATAGCAGCATATTCACTTTCCCCATAGTAGCAATTTTCTAACTAGTCGATGAACTTCACAAACGTAGTATGAACAACGTACCACCTACTAATAATTCTAGTTCAATTAAGAACCTGATGTAGGCGGAATCAAAAGATAATAATAGAACCTGCTGATTCATCGAGAATACTGATGTAAGGGGTTTGGAATGATATTTATCATAGTTAAATGGTTAACTTTAATGCACCTAATGTGCTTAAGTATAAAAGATTGTGTTGAATATGTTAACTACGACGATTTGATGTTTTGTAGGTTAAACACAATAATATGATGTGTTTTGAAGAATTCACATGGATGATAAATGAAGATCATGATACATGTGGTGATAGAGAATTCAATTATGAGAACGTGACCGCAAAAGGGGAGGAAAACAGAGTCAGAACGAAAAAGTTAAGAAAAAACAAGAATAAAAAAAAGCTAGTCAACCATAACCTACGGTGGAAAGATGACCTACGGTTCATCAGCTCAAAAACTGAAAAGAAAGCTCTTAAAGTAACTTACGGTGTTCAAGTGACCTACGGTACACGATGCGCTGAAATCACTTATAAGGCGGAAAAATTAGGTTTTCAGGGTTATCCTTCATTCCAAGCCGTCGCCTAGTCGTCCCAAGAATGATCCCAAGTGATCCAAAAGGCTCACGGCAGCGATTTCAAGGCTCAAGATCTTGTTTTTATCATTTGGTTTGAATCTTTAACGTTAGATACGATGTTTACCTTTGATTTTGAGTTGTTTTTCGTTTCCATGTCCAGCTAACCCACTCGTGATCTTCTCCGGGTGTTAGGGTTTATACTATGACTTGTTCTTGATGGTTTTTGTTGAGTTAAGTTTGAACATGGTAGTTTAAGCCGAGTAACATTATATATTGTTTAAAGATTCTAAAATGCTTGTGTTGCTTTCAATTCAATTGTTTCGTTTTGATTGTTTTAGATTTCTTTTCATCTGGAAACGTAAATTTTGGATGGGGTTGGGTAATACAAAAGTAGGATATGATTCGAGTAGTTCTTTAACAACAGTCTCATTCAATCTATTGTCTTTAATCAAATCAACCCGGTTATGTCTATATGACCACTTTTAACTATCAAAGCAAGTCTAAGTTATAAACCTTACCCCGAAGGGGATTACTCTTTTCCATCAATGTTTACAATCAACTTTACTTTTCAACTTCAAGTACTTTTTGTAATTTAGTTAATTTACATGTATTTTCAATAAAGCTTTCAACTTTATGAATTGAACCACACTTTCCACATATTTTCTGCGGATCGACCCTACTTACCCTAGTTATTTTAGGTGAATTTGGACCATCATAAATTGTTTTTGATTAGGCCTGACAACCCGCAATCAAAATGGTGCTGTTGCCGAGGAAATAGTGCGCAAAGTGTGTGGTTTGATTTTTAGTTTGTTTTGCTTATTTTATTTACTCTCTTTTCTTTGTTACGCCAGGTGTGCTTGTGTGTGCAGGGGATAGCTCCATGCATGCATACCCGGTTACGCAAGGAATAAGTCTCCGTTAGTGTTTGATCCCGAAGTTGAAAAGGCCGTTCGAAGAAATTGAGCACAATCCAGAACAAAAACTCAATCAACAAGTGTAGTCAAAGAGTGTAAGATGGAAAATCCAAACCCACCACTACTATTTAACCAAAATCCACCTGATGACCGACCGCCAAATCCACCACAAAACCAACCTCTACCAAACCAACCCAATGACCCATTAGCAACCCAAATCTACAACAACAAAACAACCTTAAAAGACAAAATCCAATTGCTCAAAACCATCCACCTCAGAGACAAAACCCTTACCCTCAACCAAGACAAAACCCCTACTAACAAGGACCTCCAAGAGATAATCCGAGACAACAGTGGGGGGTTAGCAGGATCGAAGAGGAAGAGGAAAGATTTGATAGGTTAAGTATCCATACATGGGATGATGAGGTAGATAGACAGAGTGATGATAATGAAGCTGAATATGTTGATGAGGATGTGCAATACAATGAACCCAATAACAACCAAGGTCGATACAAACAGAATGAATAACCAAGGCAGCAAAGGCAGAATCAGGGCCAAGGTCAAGGTAGAAGGCAAGAATTTCCTCGGGCGAATCGAAACCCCGGGCTTTAACCATACCAAGCTATCATTTAAGGGGTTGATAACCATTTTCGCCCTACCATAGCTGGAGCTGAATCACCCATAGTCAGGCCACAAGTTAGAGGGATGTTATTTGAGATTAGATCCCACAGTCTGGCTATTCTTCCAGAGTTTCATGCTATCCAATGAAGAACCTTATCTACATCTAAATGAGTTTAGTGCCGTCTTCAAGACGATTGGGGCATAAGGCTTTACACCAGAGGAAGTGATGCTGGTTCTGTTTAAATTTACATTGAAAGGAAATGCGAAAAAGTGGTTCCACTCACTACCTACTGCTAGCATTTATACATGGGAGCAAATACAACACGCCTTTTTAGAGGGGTATTATACCCCATAAAAGTCTAGTGAAGCCAGAACTGCCATTCGGACATTTAGTCAACAACAAAACCAGCCGTTCCATGAGGCTTGGACAAGGTTTAAGGAGTTGTTGAGAACCTATCCCCATCACGACATTCCCCAATGGGAATTGATTTCTTCCTTTTATGATGGGTTATCTGCTGAAGATATGAGAGATGTAAACTCGACAAGTGCAGGAACGTTCATGACAAATACTGAGGATGATGACTTGGAGTTACTAGAATGATGAGCATACATTCAAAAAGACAAGCTCAGTCTCGTAGGAAATCGAGGAATGTGGTTGATGATTCAGATAGGAGGGCTTCAAGGTCGGGTTAGTAAGCAGGTAAGGCTATAGTGAAGGCCACAAGCTCCTTTACTATATGCCAGGGATGTGGTGAAGCTGGACATACTGTGACATCCGTCACCTCAAGGTCCGTCATTAACGTGAAATTTCATTAACTATCCTTAGAGCGTTCATTTTTCATCTTCATGGATTATTCGTGAGGACATCATGTTTGATTTGTTTTCCGTGTCAGTGGTGTTATCAATATTTGCAATCATATCATCCAAAACGCTCACGAACATCACAACCGACATCACTAATTATATTATGTTATATAATATAAACATCATAAACAACAACAAATTCAAGATATAAACAACATAAACACATCCTCATAATCAGCATAACGCGCGTATCTACGTCGTTTTCAACCGAAACAAGTTTGGGGACTCTGGGGCTAAGTGCAGGGACTAAACTTGACATTTACCAAACTAGGGCTGGGTATAAATACCCCACACCAGCCCTAGCCTTCACATTCTGCTTCTTCTTCTTCATTCCCTTCTTCTTCACTCTACTCCTTCATCTTGGCACCGAACCGCCCCGTTTTCGTCTCGTTTTCATCGGTTGAACCTCGACTACAGCCTAGACAACACGTTTCAAGCAGGTAGACGACCTTGGTCGCCCGTTTCTTGCTCGATTTCACTTCTGCGTTTTCTAGGGTTTCGGGTGCTCGGGTTGCGTTTCTGAGTGTGTTTCTTGTTTAGACATGTTAGAATGTGGATTCTGGAAGTTCTTGGGGTGTAAAATGAGTGCTCGGAGCAGCTGGACGCTGCTCGGTGCTTCAGCAGTCGCGACCTGCTGTACAGGGTGACAGGGCCATTCAGACGACTGAGCCGTGCGACTGAGTGAGTCGTGCGACTGAGTCCACGCGTATGGGCGTGTCGTGCGATTGAATGCATGCGATTGAGAATGTGTGCGATTGAGTCAATGCGGATGAATGTGTGCGACTGTGTGTATCGCACGACTGAAGATCCAGTCATACGAATGAAGATTCAGTCAATGAAGCTGATTCGTACGACTGAAGGTAGAATCGTGCGAATGGAAGGTTGAGTCGTGCGATTGGGTGCCGTGTGGTATGACTGAATGCTTAGTCGCACGAATGGGAGTTCAATCGTGCGAATGAAGTTGATTTGCACGGCTGAGAGCTGATTCGTGCGAATGGAATGTCCGGTCGTGCGTCTAGTCCTGGTGTGAAATTGGAGTCATTGTGTGTGAATCCTTCCTGTGTGCAGTGTGTGTTGTCATGTGATGTTATGGTGACATCGACACGGTTACCATGGTTGATGATGATCTGTAAGACTAACACTATCAAAATTATTAATGTTATATCAAAATCCAATCAACATAACATGTTGCAATTAGTAACAAATGATTTATAACACAAGTACTTAACAAACACTTCTCTAAAACAATAACACTTTTACTCAAATATCATCTATAATGGCAACGCTTCCAGTATTCGGATCTACATAAGATCTATTGTGTGTGTTTGCGTGCAAGTGTTAACCACGACCGAACCGAAGCTGCCCGAACCTATTGAACATCATCTTATGCTCATTATTAATGCTTGTCAGTAACTGTCAATAGGTGTTGACTGTTCATAGCATTCTACTGTTAGGAATATTCATCATTCGTGCTTATCATCTATTCAGTGAGTTTCGCGGCCCCTTTTTACGCTTATATAACTTTTAAACATTTTCAAACTTGGGGGAAAAGAATGCTCGCCTACTTAACACATTTTCAAGCATCTTCCTTAGTGGAAGTCTGCTGTAACTCTTATGGTTAACTTATCTTGCTTATCTTGTTGAATGATGCTGTTATGACTCTTGACTCTATGCTATGTTGCTACCTTGTATATTACTTGGTGGCTTTACATTACTATGCGCTATTACTTGACGCCATGTGTTGTATGATGTTACTTGTGAATGCTATTGACCTTGGATGCTCTCAGCGGTGTGATTCTTCTTTGTGGGTCTACTTTGTGGTTCTTCTTTGCCGAGCATCAATTACAACCATTAGTTCCGGTAATGGGACCTAAGGATTGGTTTGGTTGTAATCTATACGTATGTGCTTCGTGGATCTTGCTACGTCATGTGAAACTTGCCCTTCAACACAACCATTAGTTCCGGTAATGGACCTAAGGATTGGTTTGGTTGTAACCTATACGTATGCGCTTTGTGGATCTTGCTACGTCATGTAAACATGTTATACAATGGAAAACCTTTCAATACAACCCTTAATCCTGGTAATGGGACCTAAGGATTGGTTTGGTTGTAAATTATACGTATGCGCTTTGTGGACCTTGCTATGTCATTTCAAACTATTTACGCTTCGGGAATGCTTTCTATACAGCCATCAATTCCCGTGTGGAATCGATGAATAGGTTTGGCTGTAGCTATTTATAACTGGTAAAACCGCCTACACATAAGTGTAGTTGCGGTAGCTCTTATTAAACTTACATACTGTTTTCATCTCAACATATTTTATTACTTAAAACCTGCGAAGCTCACCAACAATTATGTTGACCGTTTTGAGCATCTCTTTTCAGGTGATCAAGGTAATTGAAGTTCTAGGAGTGCTACCTTTTAGAGGAGACCCTAGGATGCATTTTTGGTGGATTAAGCATTTTTGTTAAACATTGATTCTTGGAATATCTTGGTTGCTTAACTTGTACATTGTATACTTGTTCCCGGGTTGTGGGAATTTACATTGCAAGTTATCATTAATGCTTATGTGATCATTGTATGTTGTGCTTACGGCAATGCTGTCGTGATCATTGACTGAACACGACACAAGTCTCCATTTGTGTTCGGGTGTCGTCATGACACGCTTGTCATCATATTTATATTGCTACTCTATCGTATACCATGTGTTATGACGATCCCGTCTAGCTCACATCCTCGTGTTTCCGCTATCAGCGGGGGTGTGACACATACTGCTAGAGATTGTCCAGAGTTTGATGAGGGGTTGGAAGAGGTGAATTATGCACAGCGTGATAGGCGGCCATACAACAACACCAATAATAACACCTATCACCCCTGTTTGAGGAATCACCCAAACCTCAGATATGGTAACCCAGACAACCAGACCCAAACTTTCAAGGTAGCTCTCATCCATAATATCCGAATAGGTCAAATGGTCAGAATGGAAAATACAATCAGGGGAATTACAATGGGACTGGCTAAAGGAATTATCAAAGCAATCAAAACCAAGGCACATCAGGAACAAACACAGAACCAACAAACAGAGAGCTCTTGGATTTTTTAAAGGAGATGAAGAAATCTAATAAGGTTCGAGACAAGAGTCATGAGGCTTTGAGCAAGCAAGTTGGTCAGCTAGCAGAAGAAGTGGCAGCTCTTAGGAAAGATCCAGGGAAGCTACCAAGTGATACGATCATGAATCCACAACATCAAGGGACAACTATAAAGAACATGAAAAATGTCCACATTAATTTGGTTAGTATCCTTCCCTTCTAAAATTTTCACTGACCACTTTATTCTTTTTCAAAACAAGTTGTAAGTAAGGAAAATGAAGTTGATGCAGTAGAAGAGAGTGACCCGGGAGCACCCATCATTCTAATCAAAGTAGGGAAGTTCAAGATAAAAAGGGCCCTCTTGGATTATGGAGCAGGTGTTAGTATCATGCCAGGTGCGTTATATGATCAATATGAGTTCGGCCCTTTACAGGAGGTTGACACCACCGTGGTGTTAGCTGACTTGACCTGCAAACGTCCTTGGGGGATGGTAAAAGATGTGAGAATCAAGTTGGGAGATTTCAACTACCTGATGGACTTTATGGTGCTTGACTATGCACCAGTGAGAACAAACGAGCAACAAAAGGTTATTTTAGGTCGACCATTTTTGGCAACTGCCAATGCTCAAATCAACTGTCGGGATGAAACAATTGATATGACATGTGAAACCCGTAAATTACATTTTGATGAGTTTTCCAAGTCGATCATTTATTTTGTTAATGACAAACTTTTTGATGCAAATGTGACTAACATGTGTGTCCCTCCCTACATCTCACATGTAAGCGAGCCCATAACTTTTGATAATGGTTTTAAGTATGATAGGGATAACCAGGTGGACTTGAAAGAGTTTATGGATTCAAAAGAAAATAAAGAGCTAGTAATGAAGATGGAGATAAAGCATGAGAAGCCAAAATGGAAGAAAAAAGTTAGTGATCCACCTGATCCTAAAAATGCTCGAGTTAAGACAATGATGTTTGGTCCATGTTTGGATGATGTTAGGAACCTACTAGATCAACAAAAGCAAATAGTTATAGAATTCTCAGAAGGAAAGCATCACCCTTTCGACCACCATGAGTGGTGACAGGTATGGTCTGGCTGAAGACCTAAAACTTAGCGCTACTTGGGAGGCAACCTGAGATGTTTGTAATTTTTAGTTTTTTTATGATATTTGTTGTTTGGAACTTTGTGGTTGTGTTCATTAGAAACCCTTACGAGACTTCACTCGTCCACTCGGGCCTATCAAGGGTTTAAAAGGGTTTTTGCATATGCTAAATGCAACCATGATTCCTACGAAAGTAAGTTTTCTTATTTTTTTAGTTTTTGTTTTGTCTTTTTAGTTTTAGTTAGCCGATGCAAACATGCAAGTGTGCGGAAGCATATGGAATTTTAGAAGCAGATTTCATGAGGTGCTTGGCAGGTTTACCCATAGTCTTCATATAACAATATTGAAGCATTATTAGATCATCTGTCATCAGGTCCATGTAACTTTGTTTGACTTTATTTGCTATTTTTGTTTTGCACTTGGGGGAGTGTTTGGGGTTGGTAAAGATCACAAAAAGTCATGTTGAATTTGAAACAACCATACATTGGGGACAATGTATCCCAAGTGTGGGAATGAGGGAACCATAAGTAGACACATTTAGGAGAATGGAAATTTGAACAAAAATTTGGAAATTTTAATATCTTTATCTAAAATACTAATCATGGGTTAAGGTTCTTGGTGATGGTTGATTTCCTAAATGTTTAAACCCGGTTTGTTTATGGAAGTTGGAAAAGGAATGCCTAACTAGGGGTGGCAAACTTTGAGTGTAGTAAACTTGCACGTGTCATGTTGGTAACCCAATTCCATCATTTCCATGGGTGAGAAGCCTATTCTTTGATATTATTATATCTATTTACTTGTTTGAGTGTGCAATGATGCCTTCTAATGGTAGAACTTATGGAGGGCATGCATATTGAAACTCGAGACCGGAATTCACATTGAAATGATTGAGGCATTAGTATTAACCATAGAATAACCCCATAGGACCCACCTACATGACATTTATCCATAGCAGCCAATTTTGAATCCTTACCTATTCACTTGTTTCACTAAATTCCTTGACCCATTAACCCTTTGTTTAGCCTTTTTATTTGTCTACCTGTGTGATGGAACTTGAGTTAATTGGTGATAGTTGTTGTGCTAAGTTTGATCTGACTTCATGTTTGAAAGTTGTGATTAGAAGAAAAAAGAAAAAAAAATATAGTAAAGAAAAAGAAAAAAATAGAAAGAAAAGAAAATTTTGTCAAAATAGTTAAGTTTGAAAGACTGAGGTGTTATACAAGAAAAAAAATTATGTTTTGAAGTATGTAGTAATTATTTCAAGCTTCCTATCACTCTAGTCGCTTATTCCCCAAATACTCCCTACGCGAACCTAAGCCTAACATTACAACCTTGTTAAAGCCCTTATGATTGGTGTGCAATCTCGTGTTAGTGGGTGAAGATTTAATTGCTTTACAAGCTTATGCTCGCTACTTTTCATTATTGTTTGACTGTCTCATAAATTACCAGCACATCTTTGACCGAGCCAGAAATTACGCCGAATGGAGAGCTTTATTGTGAAGGGTGTGATATGTGCAAGGGAGCAACCGAGAGTTTGGGAGTTTTAGTTAGGCAATCCAATCGGTTAGAGGTTTGTGTTTGTTAACATGTCATAATTTCTAAACTGGGAATTGGGTGTGCCTGTGAACCTTGATCAAGTTTAGTATTTGTGTGCCTGTGAGTTGAAAATTTTAGCTCGAACTATGGAGTTTTAAAAGCAACCTCACTTGAGGGCAAGCGAGAAACAAGTGTGGCGATGTGATGTAAGGGGTTTGGAATGATATTTATCATGGTTAAACGGTTAACTTTAATGTACCTAATATGCTTAAGTATAAAAGATGGTGTTGAATATGTTAACTATGATGATTTGATATTTTGTAGGTTAAACACAATCATTTGATGTGTTTTGAAGAATTCACATGGATGATAAATGAAGATCATGATATGTAAGGCCTCGTTCCCGGGCACCTCACAGTTGGTCATACATCATACATAAATCGCACATTTATTTAAAACATTACAGTGGAATCATTTAACTAAAATCATTTCACATTAATAACTACTTTTGCAAAATAATGCAGCATCGTTACAAAATATCATTCGTTGCATTACATCATAAAAGCGTCATTTTACATAAAATGGATGCCATCCAAAATAATCCAAGTAGCTGCCCCCGTGCCATCCTCAACAACTTTTACCTGCCAACTGGAAAATACATAAAAGTCAGCGTTGCTGAGTGAGTTCTAGTTTTTATAATAAAATACTTTACTTCCTTAAAAAAAACTAGCCTTTACATTTAACTGTGGTCATACACCATACGTACACTCATTCTATATTCTTCATTTGTTTTATTCCTTCAGACTCTCACCGTTTCATTCTTTACAATAATACTTACTTTCATATACATACTTTCGTTTATACTTTTCACTGTCTCACTTTCTCCTCTTACTTTCTTTTCATACTATTCGTTTGACAGTGGTCATTCTTCCATTTCTTCGTTCGTTTATTATTATCACACGTTATTATATGAATCCCGTCTCATGCAATGCCCCCGTCTCCTACCGAAGACAGTACCAAGGTACGTGACAAAGAATCCCCTTCAAGTCAATCTTAATGTTTGATCTCTATCCGAGTCTTTTTGACAACAGGGTCACTCACCTCATTGTCAATCTTAATGATTGATCTTTATCCGAGTCTTTTGCAACAACCGGGTCGTTCACCTCATTGTTAATCTTAATGATTGATCTTTATCTGAGTCTTTTGCGACAACAGGGTCGCTCACCTCATTGTCAATCATCTTGTCTCATGCAATACCCCCAACTCATGTCCGAAGACTGACACAGTACCGGGGTACGTAACACGGATCTCGTCATCCGTCACTTCCATACTCATCATTCGTTATCTCACCTGTTCATTCGTTTCGTACTTTATCTTTATCATTCATTTCGTACTTTATCTTTTTCTTTCACTAGTTCTAGATCCTGTCAAGCTTTACCCTCATTATGGCATGCAGCCACAATCTCTGAGGTCGAATGACAAGGATTCCGTTTCGTACTTTATTATTATATTTCACTGATTCTAGATCCTGTCAAGCTTTACCCTCATCATGGAGCGCAGCCACGATCTCTAAGGTCGAATGACAAGGATCCCTTATCGCACGTACGGAACAGTCACTAAGACTGAGTCCCCTGTGTGTGAACTCTTATAAGGTAGCCAAGATCGCACGCTACATGACACACAGTTAATACCATATCACATGTATGGAGCAGCCACCAAGACTGACTCCCACTGTGTATGAACCCTCATGAGTTAGCCAAAATCACACGCTATTCCACACACAGTTGTTCTAACAACTCACATGGAGTTGTGAACCTCTTTCCATTTTGCTTGTAAGGCTTTCATTCGTTCATTATGTTCCACTTCTCATTATCTTAATTCTTTCGCTTCGTTAAGATAATACTTTACGTATATTAACATAATCGCACCACGTGAAGACCACGTAAATAATACGTAATAAGGAACAAAACATACATCACACTTCATCACACATCATCATGCATCATCACACATCATCATCTAATCATCACACATCATCATCTAGCACCCCTATCTAATCATCACACATCACCACACATCATCATGCATCATCACACATCATATTCTAATCCTCACACATCATCATCTAGCACCCCTATCTAATCATCACACATCACCCCTGGAACATTTCAAGTCATAACTTAAAATTTCTCTTTTTCCTAAAATTCAGAAATAATTCTAAGTGTTCTGGGCGCATGGGCACTATGCAGGCACATGGCCACTATGCGAGCGCATGAACACGTAGGCGCATGTGACACTTTGGGCGCATGGGCACTATTTGGGCGCATGGGCACTATTTGGGCGCATGACCCAACACTTAGTCATTTAAGGCAAATCTTGGCGCATGAGCACTTATGCAGGGGCATGAGCACTTATGCAGGCGCATGAGTGCTTAGGCACATGGGCAATCTAGGCGCATGGACACTTAGCCAAATTCTAGTCTATCATAGGCGCATGAATACTATTTAGGCGCATGGGGTTTGGGCGCATAGGGGACACTTAGGCAATCCAGACTGCTGGGCGCATGGGCCACTATTTAGGCGCATGGGCAACCAACTTACACTAATCAACCTAATTCAGTCCCCAAACTAACATTTATCATGTTCTAAGCTTAGCACTAACATTCTAAGCCACAGAAGCATATTCATAACATGATTATAACATCATAACCACCCAAATCATACCCCACCTGCAAATACAAACACATACACACACACATACGGGTATGAATCCCCTTTTTTTAAAAGTGTTCATACATGTATTTCCAGCCCCAAAATCAGTTAAAACATATAAAAAAGGGGTTCTAGAACTCACCTTATGCAACTTTGAGTGTGTCTTCCTTCAAACCCGTATGCAATGAGTTCAAACACCTAGAAACCCACCTAACACACACACCCGAACACATACACAAACACATAAGCATATAGCCGAGACTAAAACCCAACAAGAACACTTAAAACAACAAATTTTTACCTTAAATTCGAATTCTTCTTCTTTTTCTCTCTAGAAAACCCGAACTCTCTGTTCTTTCTCTCTCTAAAACCGAAAGAAAGTTGATGTGCAGATAGAGTGGGCGGCCATGCCCACTTTTGTATCAATTTTTGATACTTTTTGTCCTTTTGACACTTTTAACCCCTCAACTTGGGTTAAATTATGTTTCCTTCTTTTATTCCCATTTATTCTTTTTTTCTCATCTATTAAAAATATCCAGGTGTTACATGATAGATGAGGTGATAGAGAATTTAATTACGAGAACGTGGCCACAAAAGGGGAGGTAAATGGAGTCCGAACGAAGATGTTATGAAAAAACAAAAATTGAAAAACGCTGGTCAACCATAACCTACGGTGGAAAGATGATCTATGGTTCATCAGCTCAAAAACTAAACAGAAAGCTCTTAAAGTAACTTACAGTGTTCAACTGACCTACGGTACACGACGCGTTAAAATCACTTTTAAGGCGGAAAAATTAGGTTTTCAGGGTTATCCTTCATTCCAAGCCGTCCCCAAGTCCCAAGAACGATCCTAAGTGATCCAAAAGGCTCCCAACGGTGATTTCAAGGCTAAAGATCTTGTTTTTATCATTCGGTTTGAATCTTTAACGTTAGATACAATGTTTACCTTCGATTTTGAATTGTTTTTCGTTTCCATGTCCAGCTAATCCACCCGTGATCTTCTCCGGGTGTTAGGGTTTATACTATGACTTGCTCTGGCTGGTTTTGTTGAGTTAATGTTTGAACACGATAGTTTAAGCCGAGTAACATTATTTATTGTTTAAAGATTTTAAAATACGTGTGTTGCTTTCAATTCAATTGTTCCGTTTTGATTGTTTTAGATTTCTTTTCATCTGGAAACGTCAATTTTGGACGAGGTTGGGTAATACAAACGTAGGATATGATTCGAGTAGTTCTTTAATAACAGTCTTATTCAATCTACTGTCTTTAATCAAATCAACCCGGTTATGTCTATGTGACCACTTTTAACTATAAAAGCAAATCTGAGTTGTAAACCTTACCCCGGAGAGGATTACTCTTTTCCATCATTGTTTATAATCAACTTTACTTTTCAACTTCAAGTATTTTTTATAATTACATAATATGAAAAAGGAACTTGAATAACACTATTCATTCAACAGTACCCATTCAACAGTACCTTTTAACCCCTTTTAACCCGCCATCCATCATTCGACCTCCTGCCACCTCCGGTCGCTCCTCTTCGCCCTCCCCCCATCACCTCCAACACCATCGACCACGACGCCCACCGACGGTCCGTCCTCTGCTCTCCGCCCTCCGACCGCTCACCGTCAGACCCCTCCCGTCGCTGTCCTCCCGTTGCCGCCCTCCCGTTGCCTGCCACCTTCCCCCTCCCGACGGTCCATCCTCTGCTCTCCGCCCTCCGACCACCGGCCCCTTTTCGGTCCTTCGTCTTCTACGTAAGTTTTCTTCATAGTTATACTCGATTAGGGTTTTTGATTTGGGTTTTCTTCATATTTATACTCGATTAGGGTTTTTGATTTGGGTTTGTGATTTGGGTTTTGGTTGACCAACACAAAAATGTCTACACTTACAGTAGACAAACAAATAGGGTGAAGTATCCCTGCTTTTCAGCCTGCATTTTCCTAGAAGTAGTAGAGCAATCAGAAATGTAAGTGACACAAAATTTGATTTAAAAAAAGATGTTTTGTAGTCTGATGATAATGGCTAAAATGGAACATACCAAGCAAGCATCAAAATCTGAACATCTGTGTGTTCAACTTCTAGGTCAGAACAGAGATACTCTATCCCTTCTGGGCTGTTCACAGAAACAAAAATGTATAAAGAAGCAAGAAAATGAAAATTAAAAAATAAGAAAAAAAGGAAGAAGCAAATATAACGATCGCACTTACTCAATCATACCAGAAGACTCATTCGAATATGAATAGAATAACTGATTAATACGTTCCAACTCCTTGGTTGCAGCTTTTCCTGAAGCTGAAAAAAGAAAGGTCAACTCTAAGAGTGAAGCTCAAGAAGGTCTAAATCTTACTTCGGATTAGAAACTCTTATAGCAGTTATATACTAATTGCACATGTAAGTTATGATTTACCAATGGGACTGCCTTATCAACCAGTAATAATCAAGGAACATAGGCATAACATCATTGCATCTTTTGGCTATATCACAATTCATATAACTTCATTAAACCTGACTCTTACTTGACAAGAAACCTTAATATATGAAATATTTTCAACTTAGTCCTGTTTGATAAGATTCTTGATTTATGACATTCTCCAAATCAATCTGATTATCCAATTATTACCAAACACGTCATACAGAAAATCATCACCCAATGTTCAGATTACCAACATATAATCATGTTTCAAAAGTGCATCTTTCAGCAAATAAATATCACTGGTGTTGTTTTATTGTGATTTGATGCATTGATCAGTCAGCCTTAAAAAAAGTGAAGCGAGATCATATTCTCAAGAATATTGATTCATGAATACGATTACAATACAAGTTCTGACAAACAAATTTTCTTCTTAATGATTATCTGATGCTGTCATGCTGCATGTAAAGTGATAATATGCTGTTTTAGCAATAAATTAAGGTCAAAGCAATTAAAATCACAACAGAAGCCTAGCTTTATGCTTCATCTGTGGCTGAGATATGTTAAAAATACTACTCTTTCTTCTCACTAATTTGCACACAAGGCTGTCAATTTTTCTAACCCTAAGATATACCAGCAGATTTACATCTTCCTATACTTTACAATGACAGAGAACGAAAACCAAAACAAATGTCACACAGTTATACAGCAGAAGCAACTATTGATGCGTAAATTGAATGAAAAAAAAACTGATAGCTGAGCAGCCTTATATAAGGAATGATATTCTATTCTTTTGAGCACCTAGAGGGCTTAGGTACCACCATTATATATTCTTTGTTTTATTCCATCTCTTATTACAAGAAGACAATTCCCAGTAAGAGTATGTTATGCGATGACAATTAACAAAAGTCAAGGCCAAAGTTTAAATAAAATAGGGATATACTTACCAGAACCAATTTTTGGTCACGGCCAACTTTATGTAGCCCTTTCAAGAGCTACTACTCCCAACTCTATGAAAATTTTGACTAAAAAAAAACATTGATGGTACTGATAATAGAACTTTAAACATTGTTTATACAGATTTGTTAGATGAGGTCAAGAAAAAACAGGTATGCCTTAAATTTACGTTCATCATTCTATTTTTGCAAATGATAAAAAGGTTAGCTTCATACACTATAATAATCCTTTATTATTACATCACTAATTATTACTTCCTGCCTTTATTCTAGGTAATTACCAATGAAGGACAGTGGCATTTCAGCGCTTAGGCCTGGTAGTGATGCCCCAGAACTAGACATCCGTGTTATTCGCTGCTAGAAACCTGCATTCCGTGACAATGAAGTCTGCCATGTGTTCGCCGACAAAGAGGTACTCTCCGATCTAAAAGAACAAGGCTATTCTACCATGTATGCATGGTTTTATAATAATTAGTGTATCAACAAAATTCATGTGCAAGTCCAATAACTGTACAACAACCTCTGTATTGAACATAAAATTTTTAAAACATGGCCAACATTTCTTAAACGAAAACTACACTTTTAATAAAGTAGAATACAATGCCACAATTTTATAACATTAACCATGCATAAAAACAAATTCACATTCCACCCACACATATTAATTTTTAACATAACAGGGTATACAAATCTAGGCAATGGCAAAAGGAAGAGACTAAATTATACTCGATTAGGGTTTTTTATTTGGGCTTTGGTTGCTGATGACGGTTGATTTGATTTGGGGATTGTGTTCTGTATGACTGTATGCAAAATTTTGTTGCAAACTCAATTCGGGTTTTGCATTTATTGATGATTTTAGCTGTTTTAGTTAACTTAATTATGGGTTGATTTCCTAAGGGAGCCGATATCGCGGACAATATAGGGACGGATTGATTTGTGTAGTCTCATTAATGACAAGCGCCTATTAATAGTTCCACATTAATATTAGTTGCAAGGTCAACATCTTTTTTTAACAGTCAAAAAACAGATGCACTCATGGTTAAGGGTCCTACAATTTCACTGATACCATTTAATTTTGTTGTTAAGCTTCAAATAGTAAAGCTTTATGAGCTTGTGAACTCTACAGTTATTATTAAATGGCAATCTTATGTAGTATATTGTGAGAGGAGGAAGAGATTTGTTTCATTTGTTACCTGAGGCTTTTAAAGGTATCAAGCAGATCGGTGTTATTAGATGGGGTTCTCAGGTTTGTAATCTCATTGATTTGATTGATTAGTTTTTTATTGGCTGTTTAGATGGTATGTTGATTCAATTGGTGATTCATTTGGGATTAAAGCAACATGTAGATCAATTCTTTTAGTTCCGAATTAGGGTTCATGCATATGAACAATAGTTTATAATATTAGTGAACTTTATTATGGATGTTTTGCAGGGTCCTGCTCAAGCTCAAAATCTTAGGGATTCTCTTGCAGAAGCAAAATCTGATATTGTTGTGAAGGTAAATTTAAGGCCTTTTCTCTGTTTACTTTTTGTACAGTTAATTGTAGTTGGAGATTGTGAATGCTGACTGTTCTTGCGTTTTCGTTTTATTAAACAGATTGGCTTACGAAAGGGATCGAGTTCATTTAACGAGGCTCATGCTGCTAGCTTTACTGAGGAAACTGGAACCCTTGGAGATATATACGAGACCATCTCTGGCAGTGACTTGGTTCTGCTTTTAATTTCTGATTCAGCTCAGGTTAGTCGGTTCGTCTGATTTGACCATTGTCCAGTCTCTAAACATAGCTTCAGTTAGTAACAAGTACTCATAAAACCTTAATGTTATTTTTCGTTTCAGGCTGATAACTATAAGAAAATCTTTTCCCACATGAAGCCAAACAGCATTCTTGGACTTTCACATGGATTCCTTCTTGGTCATCTGCAATCAGTTGGTCTTGATTTCCCCAACAACATAAGTGTGGTTGCTGTGTGTCCCAAAGGAATGGGTCCATCTGTCAGGAGGCTGTATGTTCAAGGGAAAGAGGTCAATGGAGCTGAAATCAATGCAAGTTTTGCTGTCCATCAGGTTAGTTATCTAATATCTATGCTTATTCCTATATATGTCGACATACTATGACATGTAGTTTTTAAATATTTAATGAGGACTTTAATGTATATGTGTGTGCAGGATGTTAATGGTAGAGCCACTGATGTTGCACTTGCATGGTCAGTTGTTCTTGGGTCACCCTTTACATTCGCCACTACACTTGAGCAGGAGTACAGGAGTGATATATTCGGGGAGCGAGGTTAGCCTTTACTTACCTTACTCCACTAAGCAGTCTTGACATATTCTGTATGATAATTATCTACTTGGAGCGGTGCATGGTATTGTGGAGTCTTTGTTTAGAAGGTATACAGAAGGTGGTATGAGTAAAGATTTGGCTTACAAAAACACCAAAGGAGTTCTTGATAGCATACAGTGCATCTTACTATCCTTGTATGGACATTTTGTATGAGTGCTATGAGAATGTGGCGACTGGAAGTGAGATAAGAAGCGTTGTGTTGGCTGGCCGTAGATTTTATGTAATTTTTTTGTATCTTTTGCTTTGTTATATAACCATATAATTGATAATTTTATGAAATTAATGTTTTGATATATATTATCCAGGAAAAAGAGGGTTTGCCAGCATTCCCTATGGGCAAGATTGACCAGACCCGAATGTGGAAAGTAGGTGAACGGGTTCGGGCTGCCCGACCTGCAGGTGATTTAGGCCCGTTATATTCCAGGTGAGCCTTTAGGCTTTAGCCTTGCCTTTAGGCCCTGATGTGTTACGGTTTTACGTCATTCTGACAACCTCTATGACGTTTTTTAGCATCTGCATTTTAATATTTTGATTCGTGATGGAATTCCTCGCGCAACGCGCGTGAAGGATTAACCCTAGTTTATTTAATTTACAAGTATTTTCAATAAAGCTTTCAACTTTGTAAATTGAATCACACTTTCCACATATTCACCGCGGATCGACCCGACTTACTCTAGCTATCTTAGGTGAGTTTTAACCATTATAAATTGTTTTTGATTAGGCCGGACAACCTGCAATCAAATACCAGAAACAACTCTTCTAACTATCATTAATTCATAAAGAATACCGATAATCAGGGTTTCACATACTAACACACACTGTGCTAGAGAAATATCATTTTTTTATCAAATTTCAGAACCAAACTTCTATAATTGCTTACATGCATATAAAAAGTAAACCAAAAGTCAAATAGGGCACAAAACATAAACGGGCAAAAAAATAAAGTCCAACAAAATCTAAAATAAGACAAAACATAAAATAGCTCATAAAATATGTTATTTTTTTAAGCAGAAACGGTGACCCAAACCACCTACGGTATTTGTGAAAGTGTGCTCCTCGGTCCAACAGCCGTTTCGACTTGTTGCAGGCTCAAAACGAAGACTTCTAGCATAAGTTATGGCTTTTTTTGTAAAGCCCCTTAATTTGGACCAGCGATCTTGGACCTCCAAAAAGGAAATAACTTGCTCATCCACACTTGAGCTCACACCGGAATTACAGAAATTCTTACATATTATTTTGTGGTTGCACATAAGTAGTTTATAGAAGAAAACAAAAACCCAAAACAACAATGTGCTAAGTTGGTGATTTTAGTGTTATCAAGCTATTTTAGGTAATTGGGATGTACTTAGTGGCAAAATAAGAAATCATAATTAAACATCAAACATGTTGAATGTATGAAGTCCACACTTGTTTAAGAATGTTATGATTTCAAGCACTTAGAAAAATCATGGTTCTAAGAGAAAAGCCTAGGATTTCTAAGGGGGCATCGCCACCTCAGTGGAGTTCAATCTATCAAGTCAGCTTGAATAATTTTATCCCTTCTTTTGTCACGTATTGAAAGTAGCTTTAGAATCATATAATTGTCTGAAAGTTGCATAAAAGTGATATTTGGTAGTAACTAAAGTGTGGTAGTAAAAATTGTCTTACATGGTAAAAGTATCAACTTTGATACCTTGGTAGCAAAACGTTAGTCACTACCAACTAAATCAGCAACACCAAACTAATAAGTAACAAAGTTGAGCGGTAGAAATTTTGTACATCATTAGCAACATTTTACATTACTAATAATGTTAGACATCAGTTACATGTCGGTGGTCGGTATTAATCGATGATAGTTACTACTGATGTAAATGTCATCAATTGGCAGTTATAAGTGCTAACAATCTAACCACCACTTGAAATGTTACTGAATTTCACCAATTATTACAAGGATCCTATTCATATATCTTGGATTCATATGGTGAGATTTTAATCATTGAATTTATTTGCGAATTTTGGTACAAGTTTTCATAATAAATTTGTATACTCGTTCTTTAAAAATTCGCATTGTCTTATAAGATTGAAATTTCACGTGTACTAACGAGATCTTTCTATATGAAAGTGTCTAAAACATATGAGAATTACAAAACTTACAGGTAATTCAAAGATACACGAATCACAAAACTTACATGTTATCACTGTACAATTTTGCAAAATTGATGTATGTGGCTCATATAAATCTTTTACTTACGTAACTGTTTACTAACAAACTATTATTTTTATAACAAACATGTATTGTTGTACATATGGTATAATGAAATCAAAGCATATGCCTTTTAGCATAAACAACAAAAGGATGTGTGTGAAGACTAATGTCTTCTTACAGTTCTTACAAAAGAGATGTGTGTGAAGACTAGTGTCTTCTTACACTTCTTACAAAAGAAATCTTTTATATCTAAACACCACAACATAAAAATACTTGTATAGTTATATATTTAGAATTAAATTTGTATTAGAAACTAGTATATATATCCACACAAACATGTATAAGCACATGTAAATGTTTATAAGGAACATATGTAAAATCACATTCAAATGTTGATAAGTAGTAGTATATCTATTATATATATTAATAAAGCAAAATAATTTTTTTACACATGTCATCTTCTCAGAATCATGTTGTCACATGTCACTAGGGGTGCGTACGGTGCGATTCTGTGCGATTTTGAATACCCACCGAAATTGAAATCGATAGATTAGGTTAACTGAAATGGTTTTGAACCCCCACCGAAATTTAAATCGATAGATTCGGTTAATTGAAATCTTTAACCATTCGGTTTTGGTTAACCACCGTTGTTTTTGTTTGGTCATGAATCGTCATGTGCGATTAACCATATTTTGTACGTTTAGCCTTCAAGAATTTGGGCCTTACAATTTAGGCTTAAAATAAAAAGTTTCTAAAGGTCTGCATGCATGCATACATACAAACATACGTACGTACATACGTATGTACCTACGTACGTACATACATACGTACCTACCTACGTACATACGTACATACATACATATATATAGGGTTAGGTTTATTTTGAGAACTCGCAGAACCAATCTTGACCACTTATTATTTTCTAATCTTAAAACTTAAACAATAAATAAAAATGGTATAATGGTATAATGGTCAACTTCAATTTCATGTTGTACAACCTTCTCTTTCTACTTAAAAAACCAACATCTATTAGATTTCGACACTTCCTTTCTTCCTCCTCCAGCTAATAATTCAAGATCCATTCATCGAGTTCTAACATAAGCAACAAAAAAAGGTTTCAAGTTAAATTAGAAAATATATTTTGCCTAAGAAGGCTAAGAAGAAATAAAGTGGTGACAGTTGGCAAAACTAGAAAATAGGGTTAAAGTGTATTTTGGTCTATTAACCATTTAATCTAATTCCATTCTTCTTTTAAAAATGTAGCACATTTCTTTTACACACTCTGTTCACCCACAAATCCTATAAAAATAATATCAAGATAGAACCAAAGCCTAAATGTCTCTCGTTGTCTTAAATTTCATAATTACATACAACAACTAATCGGTGATTAGAGATGTTAACTTGAGCGGTGGGTATTAATCGGTAGTATTTTAAGCCAATGATTCGGTAGTCAATGATAATGGTAATTGGAGATAATGGATAATGACGGGGGATGATGTTGATACATGTGTACCTAGTTTAGAAGTTTAATGTAAAATGTCTTTCATATCTTACATATTTGTAATTGAATGGGTATGAATGAAATACAATATGTTGTTGATCCTTATAATGTTTAATATTTCATTGTTTATTGTGTGATAATGTATATTGACCTAACTATATAGGTTTGTGGTTGTTTGCATAATTCTTAGTCAGATATGGTTGAGAAACATGCTTAAACTTAACCGTATGAAGTATTCATGCGAATGGACCATGCTAATGGACCATACGCATGAACACTTCATGCTAATGGACCAGTCGCACGACTGAACCAGGAGACTGGATCAGTCGCACGATTGAGACATAAGATTGGCTCAATCGCACGACTGAACCTTTAGTCGTGCGTATGAACTAATAGTGTGATTCAGTCGCACGACTGAACCATACTAATGGTTCAGTCGCACGATTGGAAAACCCTAATCTATAAATACCACTTAATTCGTGGAAAAACGTAAGAATTCGAATACCTACGCACATACTCGTACCCTAGTCGTCCAGAGGCTCAAGTAAACCTGTACCAACTTCATAGTTCGTCTCTGATCAATTCTTGTTCGTTCTTAACGTTTGTTTTATCATTGGATTGATCAGATTGTTGTTCTCACTGATTGGATCGCCAATCAAATAGGATTCCTCACTATTTGAGTTGGTATACGCGCATTATCCGTTAGTACTCCGTATGTACACGGTCCTAACAAGTGGTATCAGAGCTTTGGCTCTTGATTTTGCGTGTAATTCGATCGATTTGGTATAAAAAGCACGTTTTTCATTCAAAACACCATCTTTTTGGTTAAAACAGTGTTTTCGCTGTCTCCAGATCAAAAAGTTCACGTTTTTCGTCATACGGTAGATTAGGGTTCATAAAAATTCGTTTTTGTGAGTCAAAATCTTCAAAACCTCGAATTTTTTAAAACAGCAGCCTTCAGTCGCACGAATAGCTCATTCATACGACTGAACTCAATCGTAAATCCCATACGCATGATTGAACTCAGTCGCTCATCCAATCGTATGACTGAGCACTCCATTCGCATTGTCTAGTCGTCCTTGTCCAACCGTACGATTGACTCATCCGTATTGTTCAATCGCACGATTGAGCCATTCGCATTGTTCAATCGCACGTTTTGCCCATTCGCACATATCCATTCGCACTAGTGAATAAATCTTAGATTACTGCCTAAAGTTTATATAAATAAAAGATCAGTACTCAGCTTTCACTGCCGGTAGGGATTCACGGATCCAGAGTCTTTTGCTTCTGGAAAACGAAGTTGGTAATCACAATAAGCCCCCTAAGCTTATAACGTTGGACGATTACCCATAATAGAAGCAATGGTTCAAGATATACTTAAATGGAGTTGATCCTAATCTGTGGGAATCAATCGAGACTGGGTATAGCATGCCGGTTGGTGCTGATGGAGTAAAACTTACCTTGGGTGGCATGACTGATAGCCAGAAGGTAAAGTACAATGCAGAGAAGAAGTGTATGCTTTGTTAACTCAGTCAATTCCTAAGGATATATTCCATTATTTTTCTGAGAAAAAACAAGCCAAGAAGTTATGGGATGCTCAGGAAAAACGGTATGACGGGAATGCGACGTTGAAGGCATTAAAGGCAAAGGCTTTGAAGAAGGAGTTTGATAACTTCTCTTCAATAGGGAAAGAGAGTCTGGATGATGTTATTGACCGTTTCTACCACTTAATGAGTGAGCTTCACACTCATGGGGTTACCATGTCCATGGAAGACAAGGTGTCGAGTTTTGCAGATGGATTGCCAGAGAAGTGGGTTTCGTTTGTCACAAATCTCAGACAGAATGATATGCTGGCAAAGTCGGATATCAACGATTTCATTCTGAAGCTGAGAGAGGAAGAGTTGAGGATGAAGTACAGATTCCAGAAAAGTTTATATGATCAGAACCCGTCACTTTACAACTCAACTCCTCAACCAAAAACTTCTGGAGCACCACTCCAAATAGCATTCGTCTCCAGCTCAGCTGCTCCTTCTCAAGCCATTACTTCAGGATCTGACACGTCAGGGTCGTCTTGCACCCAATACATAGCACCTGAAGCCAATGCTATGAAATTGAAGACCGAGAATCTCGGTAATGTGACTATAGAGGTAGCAAAGGAGCATATGGATCTCCTAGCAGCTATCGTTCACTCCTATGACTGTCTAGTTGCTGGGAAAATTGGAAATTGCCATCTCGCCGATGAAGACTATGAGCTGGTAGATGAAACTGAGCTCGAAAGGATGGACATTATGTGGGCACTGGCTAGTGCTGTCCGGAGGGCGAAGAAGTTTGTTAAGAAGACCGGACAGAACTTGATAGCCACAAAAGACACTACTTTTGGTTTTGACAAAACCAAAGTTACATGCTTTAACTGTGGAGAAAAGGGGCATTTCAAACGCGAATGTGTAAAGCCCAAGAAGACAGGTAACGGGAACCCTTTCTCATCTTTCAATCATCAAGACAAACCCACCAACGGGACTACATTTTCAAACAAGGATCCTAAGGCCTTGACTGCCCAACATAATGAAGGACAAGATTGGACCTTTCAATTTGTGTCTCCGGGAGAATCCAACATTGCATGTGTTGAGGGTTTGGATGACGACTCGGCAAGCGAAGGTGATATAGCAGTGGAACTCGTAATTTCAGATCATGAAGATACTACTACTGTGGTCACTCACCAAAATGAAGAAGGTCCTAGCACAACATGTTCAGAATCACCAGCACCTGAACAGTCAAGCTCTGCGATGATGGCTGATTCAACCGAACCTTCTCAGGTATGTTCCACAGACCAACTTTTTGATAATCATGCTTGTTCTGAATGTAATAAATTTAGGGCTAGCATAGATTCAAAATTTTCTAGGCTATTAGATCACAATGATAGCTTAGTAAATGATTTACAACTGTACACCGAAGCAAACCGAATTTTAAAAGAAAATGAGCACAGTTATAAAGAGAAAATAGAATTGTTAAATAAACAACTAAGGGAAACTGAAGGTGTGGCCTTTAACCAAGCAAATGATATAAAGTTCTATTTAAACTCCTTGGAAGAAACCAAGAAAGAAAAGACAGTTTTGGAAGTCAAAGTCAACTCACTAAAACAAAAACTGCACAGTTGGACTAGTTCTTTTCACACAGTTCAACACTTAGTGAGAGAACGAAATCACGAGGAAGGGTTGGGTTACAAAGTGGTTCTACCACCACAAGAGACCTTGTTGAATGCTAAAAGCAAACCAATTAATAATAACCCAATCATGGATCATGTGGTGTCCACTCCTCTTATAAGTGATCCAGATTCAACATTTAAACCTATTGAATCTGTCACTTAACAGAAGGAGACCACTTTGAAGTTAAATGGTAAGATGCCTATTGTTAATTTGGATAAACAATTTACAAAGGTTAAGGTGGAGTCAGCTTCAAACATGTCCAATTCAGAACCCAAAAAGACCAAACAATTTAACCAATCTAGAGCACCATGTCTAAGTCCAAATAAACAAAAGGGTAAGGATGTTAAACATGTTCAAACAATGAATTTTGTTAAAGAAGTCAAAACATCTAAACAATAAGTGACAAAACCTAAAGAAACTAAAGTCACACCTATGTCCCGCACTTCCCTACAGAAACAGTTTCACCAACACGTCGAAAGTAGATCATGCTACACTTGTGGAAAGTATGGACACATTGCTTCTAAATGTTCTTATTATCAGACACTAAGAAAGAAGATTGAACTTAATGACACAAAACCAAGTTCTTCCAAAAGGAGTTCAATTACTCCACTAAAAAGAACCTGTGAACCTAAATTTCAAACAATAAGCCAATCGTCTGTTTATCACAAACAGGCCTTACATAAAGCTGGCTTATGGAAAGAAAAATCAATACCCGTGTCTGCAAATGAGAACAAGAAGAAGAATGATCTGCCTTCTTCCTCAAATGGACAGTAGGTAGAGTTTATGATGTGTGATTCCTCGGGGTCACCCAAGCCAGTTAAGGCTTGGGTCCCTAACCTGAACTAATCATTTCCTTTGAATGTGCAGGGTGTCCGCTATAGTGCTTCTTTGAATACCTGGATTGTTGATAGCGGTGCATCAAGGCACATGACTGGAAACCTGTCACTCTTGTCAAACGTCAAACAAATTAAAGGAGGACACGTATCATTTGCTGGAAATAAAGGAGGTTACATCACTGCACAAGGAGAAGTGGGAAACCAGAAAGTGAAGTTTGATAAGGTAAACTATGTTCAACAACTTCAAAATAACTTACTTTCTGTCTCACAGGTATGCGACAAAGAGTTCAAAGTTGTATTTGAAAACAAGAAGTGCTATGTTCTAAAAAAGGACTATGTCATTCCGGAGGACCAAATGTTAATGTCAGCTTCAAGATATAGCGATTTGTATGTCTTGGACCTCTCAAAGGCCTCCACAACCGATCATCAAGTACAATGCTTCTTGTCAAAGGCAACAGAAAAAGACTCCATCTCCTGGCATAGGAGAATGGGACACATAAATCCCCGGAAGATGAATCACTTGATAGTTAGTACAAAGAGCATTGCCGGTGATTTGTACTGCTTTGTAGTTACGGATGATTACTCAAGATTTTCTTGGGTGATGTTTCTGAAATCCAAATCAGAGACATTTGAATCATTCAAAGAGCTAGTAACTATATTGGAGTCACTCTACAGGCTGAAGGTAAGGCAAGTTCGCTCCGACAACGGCATCGAGTTCAAGAACTAATGGATGGAGGAATTCTGCAAAGAAAAAGGAATTGTGTACCAATTCACATCGGCCAACACTCCTCAAATGAACGGGGTTGCTGAGAGAAAGAATTGCAGCTTGATAGAGACAGCCCGAACGATGCTAGCAGACTCGAAACTGCCTATCCAATTTTGGAACGAGGCAGTAGCTAATGCATGTTACACCCTTAATCGAGTCCTGGTGGTCAAGCGTCATGGTAAGATGTGTTACGAGTTACACCAATGACATAAACCTAATCTAGAGTACCTCGAACAGTTTGGTGCACCATGTACACTGCTGAAGAAAACACAGTCAGGGAAATTCAGTGAGAAGGCTAAAGAAGGGATTTTCTTAGGATACAACATACCGAATAAGAGAGTTTACAACAACTAAACGGGTCAAGTAGAAGTATGGTGCAATGTTGATGCAAAGAGATACACCACCCCCCCGCTGGAAAAGGACCCTTTTTCTTGTTCGACTATGATGGATTCTTTAAATCCCACATCCCTCTCTTCCCTCCTGAGGATGAGTTATCGACCAGGATGACGTACGACGTATTAAACACACCTTCGCTGGATCCGATGACTTCAACTTCACAAGGTGAGTCTTCTAGTTTTTTAGGGGGAGCACTTGAGGTAAGTGACTCCTCCTCTGATGATGAAGACGTAGCAAATGATCAGGTGGATCAAGGGCAACAGGTTCCTGCTACTCCAAGTACACAAGCATCTGATGTTGATGCCTCTGACACTTCGGAACCTCACACTCCCACTGCCTCAGATACTGAACCTGCTGTTCATAATCTGAATAATGAGGTAGTTGTACCCACCACTCCTGGATCTTGACTAAATGTTTATCATCCGTTGGATAATGTCATTGGAGATGTTAGATCGGGAGTCCAGACTAGCAGTCAGCTATACTCAGCTGATTATGCCTCGATAATGGAAAAGGGATATCTTCACGATGGTGCATATCGATGTTTTGTGTCTCAATTTGAGCCAAAATATGTTATTGAAGCCCTAAACGATGAGGCATGGGTGAGTGTCATGCAAGAAGAACTTCTTCAATTCAAGAAGTTGGGAGTATGGACTCTAGTAGACAGACCTAAAGGTGCTAAGGTCATTGGAACCAAATGGGTCTTGAAGTGCAAGAAAGATGACCAAGGAGTCATAATAAGAAACAAGGCTCGACTTGTAGTTGTTAGGACCGTGTACGTACGGAGTACTAACTGATTCTTCGTTATACCGGATCAAATAGTGCGGAATCCTATTTGATTGGCGATCCAATCTGGGAGAACGAAATCAAGATCAATCCTAACGATTAGAAAATGTTAAGAATGGAATAGGAATGATCTGGGACGTTCTATGAACTTGGAATGGACGATCTGGACGTTCTGGGTCGACTAGGGTTTCAAGTATTCGAAGTGTTCCGTTTTTCCACGAATTAAGTGGTATTTATAGGTTACAGCTATCAGTCGTACGACTGAGCCAGGCGACTGGCTCAGTCATGTGACTGAGTCATACGATTGATTCATTCGGACGACTGAGTCAGTCTTATGACTCAATCGTACGATTGACTCAATCTCCTGGTTCAATCGTGTGACTGGTCCATTCGCATGGTCCAATCGTGTGACTGAATCAGAT
Source organism: Flaveria linearis (assembly GCA_024085815.1). Lineage (NCBI taxonomy): Eukaryota > Viridiplantae > Streptophyta > Magnoliopsida > Asterales > Asteraceae > Flaveria > Flaveria linearis. The sequence goes on along the minus strand of CM044005.1, from coordinate 95,893,739 downwards.
AACTTAGTTAAACACATTCTTGAACCTTTAATGGTTTAGAACTATGTCTAACAACTGTAAACCTATATAATATTGTCATATATGTGTGTAACAATAAACAATATAGATAGATATAACATTAAACAACCAATACACATATATAGAAGAGTTTCTTATTCAATTGATCAAACATTACATAAGTGTTACAAGAAAAGAAAGTCTATTACATTTAAGCTCACTAGACTAGAACTGGGGACATGTGTACCAACAAACTCCCCCTTGGACCTAGTTCTATCTAGACTTTGACTTCTTTCTTAAACTCTTCAAATCTCTATATTCTCTCCTCTTTAGAAACCCTGACATGGATATTCAGTGCGAAGCATAGACGAATGATATGCTGAAACTGTAGTGCTTGCACTATATCCTGCGTGTCAAAAAACAGTGGCCACTTGTACGGCGTATAAACATCGGACGCTGACAAGTTTATTAGCCACATAGGGTCAAACACCCTTATTGTGTCCATCGACCCGTACTTCTCCAAAACAATGACTGCCTCTCCTGAGCGCCAGTCATAGTACCACCACTTAAAGTGTGGGGTAAAGTCCTGTGGCATCTCCCTCAGTGGAATTCGGGACATTGTGCGTGGAGGTCGCCACTTCAGGACTATCTTCGGTTGACCAGTAATGGGACTCACTTCAGACCTTCTGATGTAATGTGTGGCCTGCTGTGGTCTGAAGTTGACCCATCTAGTCCTGTACTCCCTTTTCAGGACAGCCTCAAACCAGCTTGACATCTTCTTCAGATCAGCATATAATAGCTTCAGGCGCGCCAGCTAGTTGAGCTCAAAACCAGGGAGAGTCTTCAGATCGTGAGGGTATCTGAAGTACTCTATTCCCCTCTCTCTCTTCACAGCATAAACCCCAAGATCCTTAAAGTGAGCCCATGCTATAATCTTCCCTGACACCTTCATGTTTTTCTTGACTTTGTAGAGTTTGGTGTAGGTACTCTGTGTCGCTGTAGCACGTTGGGCTCGGACCTCGGCGAAGCAAGCCGCCCATTCAGCCTTTCGAATATCGACTTCGGCATCCAAGACTTGGGCTTGATTTGTTGAGGCTTCTGCTCCTTTCTCCTTATCGCTGAGTTTATCCAGAATGTCACTGTCAAGGTTGTTTACCAAATCTGGAAACACGTTTCCCTCTTGATCAGTGTATTCTGGATAGTGCTGATCTGTGATGTCTTCAATTTCGATTTCTTCAACATCGTTGAGCTCGTCATCATCAGCATCATCAAAAATTGGAGCATCCTTAACAATTTCGTCTGGATTCAGACGAAATATTTCAGCAAGCTGCTCATCAGTAAGGTCGTGAATAATTTCTCCTTCTTCAGGAGTATAACTCACTGACCTTTTGATGATCCCCTGCAGATCAAGAATCATTGTGAGTTGAGACTTGACCTGTTGGAGGGGAGCAACATCATGCTCATCTTGCTGAAATCCCTTATCTGTTTAATATCAACATGTAGAGTAGCAAACATTAGTATAAACTCAAGTTAATTAAACATTAATCATTAAATATTTACAAGAGTTTCATATACGTCAAAAGATGAATCAAGTACAAAAGCTTTAGAAAGAAAACATCTAATCAGTACTTTTGTCTTGGATCATTGCTGGATCTCCGGCAGAAGGGGAGGTAGGTGGGGCAGCAGTTGATGCTCCCTGGTCTTGTCTTTTCTTGCTTCGTTGTTCATGACCAGAGGCAGAGGTAGATGCATCTTCGTCCCCTTCATCATCATCATCATCTTTATCTTCATCATCACCTTCCTCGTCATCATCATCACTATCATCATCCTCATCATCCTCCTTATCATCATCATCTTCACCTTCTCCTATCTTGAGAGGCTCACTCTGAGTTGCTTTCAGCTTTAGCAAGATGGACTTGTTTTCAGTCTGTAGCTTCTCCAACTTCCTGTCAGTCTCAATCTCATGCTCTAATAGACCAGTGATCTGATCAGTCTGTGAAGTGATCAGCTGAGCTTGAGATGAAGTCAACTCCCTTAACTGATGAATCTCAGCTGTCTGGGAGGAACACTGCTCTGTTAACTGCTGAATCTGAGCAGTCTTGGCCTTGTCAGAAGCTAGCAGCTGGAGCACTATGCTGTTCAGTGCTGCAAGCTGCTCTGTCCCTAAGACAGGTGGAATGAATGAGCTAGAGGGTGCAGATGAAGGTTGGGTTTGGTGAGTGGTGGTTGTTGTGGTAGCTGTGGTGTAGATGGGAGGTGGTGGGAAGGTTGTAGTAGGGGGTACAGTGGTGGTGGTGGTGGCTGTGGGAGTGTGAGATGTAGGGATAGTGGTGGTGGTTTGAGGTGCTTGGGATGGAGTGGATGTGGTGGGTGTGGTGGTGGTAGTGAGCAGATTAAGCCTTCGGTGTTTCAGCTTCAGCCCATGAGGCCGAGCCATATGTATCCTCCGCGTCCCCCTTGACGCGGAGGCTCCCCCTCGGTTGCCGGGAGAGGCTGGGGTGTAAGATGGATCAGCTGAAGAGCTCCCAGACTCTCCTGGCCGTCCACCAACCGCTCGTATTCCCTGCTCAGTGGCCACTACCCGACTGCCCACAGTCCGGGTAAGTGGCACATCATCAGAATCCTCCTCTTCTTGCATATCGAAATCAGGATGAATTGGAGCTGGTTCTGGTCCTCCCTGACCAACTCCCCCTTGATCAGTACCATCATCGTCGTCGTCGGAGTCATCAGAGGGAAAAGCAATCGGCTCGACATCCGAGTCACTATCATCGTGACGCCACTTTCTCCTAGCTGGCGCCACGTAATCCTCACGGGCCAAATGCCCAAACAAACTCCTCACCGGGGGCTTGACCTACTTGCCCCGGTATACTTTCATCCTTCCCAATGTAGTGTCCATGATCTCCAGGACGACAGCATCATCTTGAGCTTTTGGGAGCTGGGGGAGCTTCTGGTCTATAATAATCTGGATGAACCTTGGGTACATGCAGAAGCTTTCCTTCCCCTTGGTTTCGATGTTTTCCACCAAATAGGTGAAAATCATCCGTGAAAAGCTGAATGGGAGGTTCAGCACCACCGCAACATATGCACTCTGCATCTGCTCAGAAAGCTCATCAAAGCCTCCCTTCCTCGAGGCAATGCAACGTAGAAGCACATGGGCCAGATACTTGAATTGGGGGCACAAGTTGCTTTTGTTAAGCATCCCCGAGTTGATGTCCCCCGAGTATTTTGCCCTCATAAAACAACCTCGGACAGTAAGGGAATGCAGTCTAATTGGGTGTTCTGCATCGTCCCCAAGCTCCAATACCGTTCGTATATCCTCCTCAGATAGCTCGATATCTTGTCCAAAGATAGAGCTTCTAATAGTATATGGCTCCCTGGATCTGTCGACCACAGCATGTTCCCAAAACGCCTGCTGTATCGACCTGTATGGTGTACACTGTGTAGAGATCGCTCGGAATATCCTTGATCTTCTAAAAAATGTGATAATGCCCGAAAACTCGGCGGCATTCCTGGAGGTCAAGTCCACATGAGCACAAATGTTGTGCTTCGTGCTAATAATCCATCGACTTGCCATCTATCACACAATGTAAGTAACGTTAGTGCATCAAGAAGATAGAAAATTTAAAGTCAATGAGCTTTACACCTTGGTTAAGTAGGGCGACTGAGCTACCGAATGAACATAGTCGTGCGACTGAGTAGAACGACTGAGCTTTATATGAGTAATTGATTCATACGGGCGACTAAGTCAAGCGAATGAACCTAGTCGTGTGATTGAATCATTCGTCCATCTCAGTCGGGCGACTGAGACTAGTCGTCTTCTTAGTCGGGCGATTGGAGTTCATCAGTGTGTCCAGTCGCCTACTCGACGGTTTGTCAATTCAAATTTGTATTTTGAGCCATACTTGATGTTAAACGTCGAAATTTGGCTCATTTGACTCAGAAATGACCGATTAAGCATATTTTAACTTTTGTTTGAACGTTTAGATCAGTTTTGATTGTCTATTTGGTCATTAAACTCTCGGTTACTGTTAGGTCAAAATTCACGTGATTCATGATTTCATTGAACGGTTTCAACGATGAAACACCATGAAGATTACCTGTTTAAACACAAATGAGTGTTAGAACACACCAATAAGAGGTAAAAATGAATCAAAGGAAATTTTGACAGAGGTTCTTTAGGTCGTGCGTATAGAGGGGGCGATTTGGGTGAAGGAGCGACTGATTCTGATTCGGCCTGTATTTATACTAGGTCAAATCCCAGTCGGGCGACTGAGCTTAGTCGCTTAGATCAGTCGTGCGACTGAGCCTAGTCGTCTAGGTCAGTCTTGCGACTGAGTCTCAGTCGTTCAATCTACCCAATCGTTCATCCCCAATCGGGCGATGGAGGTTCATCCAAACGACTGTTACAGTCGGTTACCTCCAATCGTACGATTGGATTCATTCGCACTTCCCATTCACACGATTTGACTCATAAGTGTGTTCCAATCGGACGACTGGACCATATTTATGGTCAGTCGTGCGACTGGGTCATCCTGATCATCTTTTGATCATGTTACCATAATGACATTTAGTTCCATTTAATAGTAGATAAAACGTCATGAACAAGTTGATCATCTCAGACATGACCAATTTAATAAAACAGTTTGATCACCTCAGACGTGATCCATTTATCCACCTGATCATCTCAGACATGACCCATTTATCCACCTGATCATCTCAGACATGATCCTTTTATCCACCTGATCATCTCAGACATGATCCTTTTAACCTTTCAGAAACAATTTGTTTAAGTAAACGTTAAGCACATTTGGTGACGTTTAGCAGATAACAATACACACAGTCCGACATTGACACATTATACTAAAAAATTGAAAAATCTTAAAACTACGTATAGAATGAACATGTTTTTGTCGTTTTTGTTGGGTCAAGTTTGTGTAGCTTATTAGCATTTACATCATATCAAGGACAGACTCATATGGAATCAGACAGGCATAAACAGCATTACTTGGAACCTTTGATTAGAATTGAACTTTAAACCCTTGCATATCACAGCTTTCTCACTTATCTAAGACTTCTGAAATCTAACTGGGAATCATGCTTGATATGATACGTAACGTACTTTGATTATCAACTTCAGTCAGTGCATACACGACGATTGTCAGTATACTTGTCCACCTAAATCCATACACAGACTTTTGACACGCATTGGTAACGAATTAAGTTATATTATTTCAACCAACATTTGTGGATCCCAAGCTTATATGGTAATCAGTATTCCTTATAGGACTTTCGAGCGGTCTATAGGTATTTTGACAAGAAGAAACTATTCTTAGAGCTTTCAAAGAGAAGCCAAGCCTCAGGTCAGTGCCATCGCACAGCAGAGAGGCGGCAAACAACAATGAATTCTAGAATATGTAGGTTATGCTTATCCTCAGGTCAGTGCCATCGCACAGCAGAGAGGCACACAACCTATCTCCTTGTTAGAGCATTTCTTATTTTTCTTTTTCACATAACGCACCAACAACATTTTGTTATCAGTATGAATGCGCTTGTATTCATTTTTTTTGCTCTTTTTGCAGTCACACGCTCACCTTTGGTGGCGTTTATTTGCTCGTTATCCCTTATCGGAAATGGCTGATTGTGTTAACCAATGATAAGATGGGAACCCACAGTTGATTGAACCGTTTAGTTTAGATTAAGTTTACCAATGACGTCTACTCGTCTATTGTGTTGAATCTACCGACACATCGTATAGTGAACTAGCACCTCCCTAGATCAGCTTTCTCCGTGTAGTTACAGCACCAACCAAGCGTGCTATCATCTTCCCATTTTGTTAGACTTAGACTTCTCAGATTTATAATTTTTCTATGATATAATTTACTTTGCAGAACCGAAAATCCTTTTAGTGTTCCAAGTAACTCAGTGCCTGTGTATTATCACTTTCCATAATTTATCGAGTCACATTTCCAGTTTAGATGTCTATGCCTTTTCAGCTTTACTTACCTTCCCCCCCCCTTTTTTTTAAGTAAGTGAATACTGAAATAATCTCCCCCAAAAATACTAAAACAGAAAATCTTTTTGTGTTTTTGGATTTTAAATAACAAGAAAAAATAAAAAAATAAAAAATAAAATAAAATTAACAGAAAATAAACACATAAATACGAGTCGGACTATGTATCTGCTTCTTCCACAATCACATCACTTTTCTTTTTAACGCCGTTGACCTCTAGCAGATAGAAAAATCTAGGTTTATCAAATGGTTTGGTATAGAGGTCAGCGCGCTGAAAATCCCTGTTAATTTTAATCACATCAATCAATTGTTTTTCATAGCAATCGCGTATGAAATGATATTTAATGCCGATGTGTTTTGTTTTGGGATGTTGAACAGGATTTTTAGTAACAGCTATGGCAGCAGAATTATCAACATAAATAGGGGTGTTAGAAAATTGCAAACCGTAGTCGCGCATTTGCTGTTGGATCCAGATGATCTGAGAGCAGCAACTTGCAGCAGCAACATATTCAGCTTCACAGGTTGATAAAGCAACCGAGGTCTGCTTCTTGCATTGCCACGTGACTAATCGCCTTCCAAAGAACTGACACCCTGCTGATGTAGACTTGAAGTTCATCTTGCAACCACCATAGTCTGAATCGCTGTACGCAGTAAGCTCAAAGTCATCATCATGAAGATACCACAACCCCAGTGTTGGAGTACCCTTCAAATAACGAAAAATCCTTTTCACCCCAATCAGGTGATTCACTTTTGGCTTCGCTTGATATCTAGAACATAAACATGTGGCATACATAATATCTGGACGCGAGGCAGTGAGGTACATAAGAGATCCGATCATCCCACGATACATAGTGGCATCCACCAAATCCCCATTCTCATCAGGAGCCACATCATGATTTGTGGCGAGAGGGGTACCGGCAGTGGAAACATTCTCCATATCATACCGACTCAGAATATCGCTGACATACTTGGTCTGATGTAGGAAAATACCGGTTGGTGTTTGATCCACCTGTAATCCTAGGAAGAACTTCATTTCTCCCATGGCACTCATTTCGAACTCGGCCTTCATCACAGATTCGAATTCTTTGCATAATGCTTCATTCCTAGACCCAAAGATGATGTCATCCACGTAGATCTGCACCATAAGCAAATCACCATCCTTTTCCTTGATGAATAATGTACAGTCTATGACACCCTTACGAAAACCGTGTTTCAACAGATGGGTGGAGAGCTTCTCATACCAAGCTCGAGGAGCTTGGTGTAGCCCATACAGAGCCTTATCCAGCTTGTAGACTCTGTCCCGATGATACGGATCCTCAAATCCTTCGGGTTGACTGATATAGACCTCTTCACGGATTTCCCCATGAAGGAATGCACTCTTTACATCCAACTAATAGACTTTTATCTTCATAAACGATGCATAGGCAAGGAAGATCCGAATTGCTTCCATTCTTGCCACTGGTGCAAACACTTCATTGTAGTCGATCCCCTCGACTTGTCTAAATCCCTGAACAACTAAGCGTGCCTTGTTTCTAATAACAACACCTTGGTCATCCTTTTTGCACTTTAGTACCCATTTGGTACCAATCACTTTAACTCCTTTTGGCCTGTCAACGAGGGTCCAGACTCCAAGTTTCTTGAACTGGAGTAGCTCTTCTTGCATAGCATTGACCCAGGCCTCATCTTTCAGGGCGTCACTGACGTATTTAGGCTCGATTTGTGAAACAAAACATGAGTAAGCCCCGTCATTGACATAACCCTTCTCCATGACTGCAGCATAATCAGCAGAGTACAGCTAATTTCGCGTCTGTACTCCGGATTGAATATCCCCAATGATAGCCGTGGGGGGATGATTTACACTGATCCTAGTCACTGGTGTGGAAGGAACCACAACCTCAGAGTCAAGATTGGTGACTACAGGTTCAGTATCCGGATTTCCCAATGCTGGTTCAGCAGCTGATGACCCACTTTGTTGATTAACATTGTGATCAAGGTCTGGTTCAGCTGCGTCTTCATCACCTGATGAGTCATCACTCTCGTCTTGAGCAGGAGTCGAAGAACTTGAGGCACCGCTTGCAGGTGTGATGTTGCTTGAATCCAGATTCGGTGTGTTGAGAACATCATACATCATCTGGGTAGCAACTTCATCATCTGACTCAAACTGAGGAAGATTAAAGGATTTGAAAAAGCCATCATAATCGAAGAATGATGATGGACCTTTTCCAGCAGGGGGGTGGTGTATCTCTGAACATCTACGTTGCACCATACTTCTACCTGACCTATTGAATTATTGTAAACTCGTTTGTCTGGTATGCTGTATCCTAAGAATATTCCTTGATCAGCTTTCTCACTGAACTTGCCATCCTGAGTCTTCTTCAACAGTGTACAAGGAGCTCCAAAAGGTTCCAGATACTCCAAGTTAGGCTTGTGCTTCTGAAGCAACTCATAGCAAGTCTTGCCATGCCTTTTGACTACTAACACACGGTTAAGTGTGTAGCAAGCATTGGCAACCGCCTCATTCCAGAACTGGACCGGAAGCTTAGAATCAGCTAACATGGTTCGCGCAGTCTCGATCAAGCTTCGATTCTTTCGTTCTACAACTCCATTCATCTGTGGCGTGTATGCCGAAGTGAACTGATGAACAATCCCCTTTTCCTTGCAGAAAGCATCCATCCACTGATTCTTGAACTCTGTGCCATTGTCAGAACGAATCATCCTTACCTTCAGGTTGTAGAGTGACTCCAGTGTCATGACGAGTACCTTGAATGATTCAAATGTTTCTGATTTAGCTTTCAGAAACATCACCCAGGTGAATCTTGAGTAGTCATCTGTGACTACAAAGCAGTACCAGTCTCCTGCGATACTTTTTATGCTAACTGGACCAAAGAGATCCATATGTAGCAACTCCAGGGGCATCTCTATAGGATTAACTTGCTTGGTCTTGTGAGATTTCCTGGTCTGCTTGCCTCTTGCATGAGACACAGAAATCAGGAAGCTGGAAGTTCTTGGCAGGAACTCCATCAACTAAGTTGTTATGAATCAGATGATTCATATTCCTATGATTAATGTGTCCCATTCTTCTATGCCACGAAATGGAGTCCTTCTCTGTAGCTTTAGATAAGAAACATTGAACAGTAGAAGAACTAGTAGAGGCATTTGACATATCTAGAACATATAAGTCATTGTATCTAGATGCTGACATTAATACTTGTTCCTCTGGAATATCCATTTCTTTCTTCAGAATGTAACATTTGCGATTATCAAACATGACTTTGAATCCCTTGTCACAAATCTGAGACACAGAAAGCATATTGTTTTCTAACTGCTGAACAAAGTTGACTTTGTCGAACTTTACCTTTTCATTACCTACTTCTCCTTGAGCAGTAATGTATCCTCCTTTGTTACCAGCAAAGGAAACGTGTCCCCCTTTAATTTGTTTGACATTGAAAAGGAGGGACCTATTTCCCGTCATGTGCCTGGAAGCTCCGCTATCTACGATCCATGTATTTAAAGACGCACTATAGCGGACAACCTGCACATAAGAGAAAATAATCAGTTAAAGAGGGGGACCCAAGCCTTGACTGGCTTGGGCTTCCTAGAAGAATCAACCATCATGAATTCGACCCACTGGCCTTTATCAGTGGATGGAATTTCAACGTTCAACTTGTCCTTACTTTCAGACTCATCAGTTGTTTTGGCTTTCCACAAACCATCCCTGTGAAAGGATTGTTTGTGGTAAACTTTAGACTGATTCACAGTTTGAGCATATGGTTTAGATTCAGAAACAGGTCTCGCCGCTGGCATAACAGACTTGTCAGTGACTTGTTTGTGTTGCCTTTCGCGTGGAGGAGACAAAAACGACCGAGAAGGTGTTTTAGACCTAGTAGGTGTTTTCGATCTAATAGGAGTCTTAGATCGCTGTTTTGAATCTAAATTAACTTTGTTGTTCAGCTCCACCTTAATTCTTGGAGTCTGATAGCGAGGACAATTTGTTGAAATATGATCGCGCTATCCACAAGTATAGCAGGATCTCCATTCATCGGGGCTAGAAGATCTCTTGTGGGGCGGTGAGTAAACTTCTGGTTCTTTCTTTTTATTTTCACTTTTAAGATTTTCACCTCCTTTGACAAACTTAACTTGTTTAACATTTTAGTTTATTTGTCTATGTGGCTGAATATTATCTCTTTTAACTGATTTAACTTGAGTGGTTTTAGACATCTTGGATTGTGTGTTATTAGACTTTGAAGCCAACCCAAGAGATGTTTGGACATTCTCTTCCACCCGTTTCTCAGCAGTGACATTTCTCGATGCTGAGGTTTTCTGATCATCATCCGGAGAAGCAGATTTAACTACTGTGTCCGGATCACTATTGTGAAGTCACTGGATCTATGAACATCCGAGCGTGTTCTTGACGGAAGGATAAAAACCAAAAGACAAACAATAGTACGAACAATAATCGAATGATTTTATTGATAAAACATAACGATTTTAAGCTCGTTACAACTTAAGAATCAAGACTTTTGGCAAGGGGAGATCGAGCATGATCTCCCCTCTCATCCGGCAGCGCCTGGGCGCCGGGCACACTCTCTCAAACCCTCAGGTTTTTACACAATGAAACTGGTATATATAGGCTTCGGCCCATATCAGATGCGACTGGGCCCATTCATGTGACTGGACCATGCGTATGGTTCAATCGTACGATTGGACCATGCGTATGGTTCAATCGTACGACTAGACCATTCTCATGGTTCAGTCTTACGAATGTCCCAATCGCATCTCTCAGTCGCACGACTGGTCCATTAGCATGGCTCAGTCGTACGACTGAGTCTCATTCGCATATGCTCCTGCGAATGACCCAGTTTCATGTGTTTACAAGGTGTATAACATTAAGTCTAGACTATTCATCAAGCGACGGACACACTATATATGACTATATATGCTCCAACAAATTCCCCCTTGGACGTTGCTTGCGAATAGTAGATAACACCTCTTACAATCTTCAGTCAATCTTTACTCTGGTTTCCAATAGAATCAAACGAACAACCATATTAGCCAACGTTGCCGATCCGTCAGGTTACTACCATATCCCTGAAAATGAATTTAGGCACAATAGCTTCCGTTTACTTTGCAGAACACCATCATAGCAGCAAGATTCCCCATATGACTGATTTTTCCAGATAATGACGTGACCAGTTTTCCATTGCTTCAATCTTCACACAGTCTAACCTGTTTAACATTAACAACTGTAGAAATTCCCCCTCACGTTCAGCATATCCCAATATATATACATTGTGCTCTCCTGTCGTCTTCATACGATGTATTAGGCAAAAGGTTGAAGGTTCCAATCCACAGCTGACAATATCAAACAAATCAGCATGCATGAAGATTCATCATTAGAAACCTGCTCACATCATCACTTTCTGATTGCGTCTTCAATTTCTCTATACATGGATTCCCCCTAAGAATGAGAATCCTCTCTGTGCGGATAAATATAACTTGATTGGCCCATAAATAGTCAGATGCTCCTGACTACCCCACAAATTCAGCACCGACAGCTAACATCTTCTCCTCTCTCTTTCGTGTTCTAACAACATTCACCGATTCTGGAAGTCCAACGAATAATGGGGTATCCATCGAACTTGTTTGACATAAGAAACTCAGGGTGAATGTGCTTTGCTCATCCTCAACTCTTGCATAGACTCTCCAGGAAAATCTTCACTATTGACCCGAACATGAACCGAAAATGACCCGATAATTTTCCCAAAAAAATTTATTTTACCAGACTTTGTCAGAAGGCTTCCCGACTGATAAAAATGGTTTAGGGAAAAATTCGTGCAAGAAGCTATTCCAGACTCTTTTTTTTTTTTGGTCTGGTACACAGCTTATTCGTGCGACTTGAACAGATGAATGAAGACATACAAACGAATGGGTGATTCGTACGAATGGATACTCCGAATGGGTCAGTCGTGCGAATGAAGTACACGAAAGGGTCAGTCGTGCGAATGAATGTTCATTCGTACGAATGGACATACGACTGGGTTAGTCGTACGAATGGACCATACGAATGGTTCAGTCGTGCGAATGAGGCCCAGTCGCATGGCCCAATCGCATGAACGGGTCTGAACGCAGAAAACCAAATCTGCAGCCGCCACAAGGCTGAGAAACCCTAATCCGATGATTTGGACGAGACACAGCACAATAATTGTACCACCGGATTCGTTTTTATGATCTGAAGAAGATTCCGAGTCCGCTTTTAACAAATAAACATCACGCGCAATGAGATTTGAGCAAAACAATATGAACACGAAGTGGGTTTAACGTCAAGAACTGAACTTTGATCCAGAAATCAAGAGCTCGGGTTGCTAGAATGGTTGTTAGATCATTCTAGCAGTAACCGGCTCTGATACCAATTGTGAGGACCGTGTACGTACGGAGTACTAACTGATTCTTCGTTATACCGGATCAAATAGTGCGGAATCCTATTTGATTGGCGATCCAATCAGGGAGAACGAAATCAAGATCAATCCTAACGATTAGAAAACGTTAAGAATGGAATAGGAATGATCTGGGACGTTCTATGAACTTGGAATGGACGATCTGGACGTTCTGGGTCGACTAGGGTTTCAAGTATTCGAAGTGTTCCGTTTTTCCACGAATTAAGTGGTATTTATAGGTTACAGCTATCAGTCGTACGACTGAGCCAGGAGACTGGCTCAGTCATGCGACTGAGTCATACGATTGATTCATTCGGGCGAATGAGTCAGTCTTATGACTCAATCGTACGATTGACTCAATCTCCTGGTTCAATCGTGTGACTGGTCCATTCGCATGGTCCACTCGTGCGACTGAATCAGATAACTTAGTTAAACACATTCTTGAACCTTTAATGGTTTAGAACTATGTCTAACAACTGTAAACCTATATAACATTGTCATATATGTGTGTAACAATAAACAATATAGATAGATATAACATTAAACAACCAATACACATATATAGAAGAGTTTCTTATTCAATTGATCAAACATTACATAAGTGTTACAAGAAAAGAAAGTCTATTACATTTAAGCTCACTAGACTAGAACTGGGGACATGTGTACCAACAGTAGTTCAAGGATTTCGACAAGTCGAGGGCATTGATTACAATGAAGTGTTTGCACCTGTGGCAAGAATGGAAGCAATCCGTATCTTCCTAGCCTATGCATCTTACATGAAGATCAAAGTCTATCAATTAGACGTAAAGAGTGAATTCCTTCATGGTGAAATCCAGGAGACAGTGTACGTTAATCAACCCGAAGGATTTGAGGATCCGTATCATCAGGACAGAGTTTACAAACTAGATAAGGCTCTCTACTGGCTCCATCAAGCCCCAAGAACTTGGTATGAGAATTTCTCGACTCATCTTGTGAAACCTGGCTTTCGCAGAGGATGATTGACTACACACTATTCATTAAAGAAAAGGATGGTGACTTACTACTAGTTCAGATCTATGTTGATGACATAATCTTCGGTTCCAAAAACGAAGCATTATGTAAAGAATTTGAAGCAGTAATGAAAGCTGAATTTGAGATGAGTGCCATGGGTGAGATGAGTTCTTTCTCGGGTTATAGGTGGATCAGATACCAAAGGGGATATTTCTGCATCAGACCAAGTATGTAGGTGATATTCTCACTCGTTTTGATATGGAGAATGCTTCCGCAGCTGGGACTCCACTTGCTACAAACCATGACATCGCACCCGACGAAAATGGTGATCTGGTGGATGCCACTATGTACCGAGGAATGATCGGATCACTCATGTACCTCACTGCCTCAAGACCTGATATCATGTACGCGGCATGTCTATGCTCCAGATATCAGGCAAAACCTAAAGTCAACCATCTCATAGGCGTCAAAAGGATATTTCGTTATCTAAAGGGTACTCCAACACTTGGGTTGTGGTATCCTCATGATGATTACTTTGAGCTTACAGCGTATAGTGACTCGGATTATGGCGGCTGCAAAATGAACTACAAGTCCACTTTAGCAGGATCTCAATTCTTTGGGAGAAGATTAGTCACGTGGCAATATAAGAAGCAGACATCGGTTGCTCTGTCAACTTGTGAAGCTGAATACGTTGCTGCTGTAAGCTACTGTTCACAAATCATCTGGATTCAACAGCAAATGCGGGACTATAGTTTGAAATTTTCTAACACTCCTATATATGTTGATAATTCTGCTGCTATAGCCGTAACTAAAAATCCGGTCCAACATCCTAAGACCAAACACATCGGAATTAAATATCACTTTATACGTGATTGTTTTGAAAAGAATTTAATCGATGTTGTTAAAATTAATACTGATTTTCAACGCGCTGACCTCTTCACAAAAGCTTTTGATAAACCAAGATTTTTATATCTGTTAGAGGTCAACAGCATGAAACAGAAATGTGAAGTGATTCCTGAAGATGAACATGCTTAGTTCGACAACTGTTTATTTTTTCTTTTTCTTTTCTTTTATTTTTCTTTATTTTCCTGTCTTAAAAATCTAAAAACACAAAAAGATTTTTCATTTTAGAATTTTAGGGGGAGAATAGGTTAGTTTAGTATTAAATTAGTTATTTTATTTAATTACTAAAAAAACGAGGGAGGAGGACAGACTAGTTAATAGAAAGGAGATTGTATCTGTGATACTGATTCAATGACTATGGAAAATGATAGAATACAGGAAGAAAGAGTTTGGGGCTTTAAAAGAATTTAACTGATTACAATACAAAATTCAAAGTATAAGTCTGAGAAGTCTAAGCAACATAAAAGGAAAAATGGTAGTAAAACTAGCTATTACTAAGGTAACACAGAGAAAGTAGACCTAGAGGTTGCTAGATCACTAGATGATGTGTCGGTAGATTCAACACAATAGATAAGTAGACTTCATTGGTGAGTTCAAGCTCAAACTAAGTTGTTCAACAAGCTGTGGGTTATCATCTTATCCCTGGTTAACACAATCAATGAAGTTCCAATAAGGGGTGACGAGCAAAATTAACGCCACAAATGTGTGCGGATGGCTATAAAAATGAGCAAAGCACATAAAAAATGCAAAAAGCAATCAAGCTAATAACCTATGTTGTTGGTACGATCTGTGCAAAAAGAATATAATTGCTCAAACAAGAAGATAGATTGTGTGCCTCTCTACTGTATGGTAGCACTGACCTGAGGATAAGCATAACCTAAATATTCTAGAATTCATTGTTATTTGCGCCTCTCTGCTGTGTGATGGCATTGACCTAAGGCTTTGCATCTTTTTGAAAGCTCTTAGAATAGTCTCTTCTTGTCAAAATACCCGTAGACCGCTAAAAAAATCTCCTGAGAAACGTTGATTACCATACAAGTGTGGGATCCACAAATGCTTGTTGAAATAATTAAACCTTAAATCATCACCAATGTGTGTCAAAAATCTATGTATGGATTTAAGAGGATAAGTATATTGACAATCATCGTGAGCTGTAATTCTTGAAAGTCCAAATCATTGTGGGTATCTTACAGTATTAGTATGATTTCCTAAACTTGCTAATGACTCTCGATGAAAACAAGAATGTAACATCAAAAGACTTTGGTAAAATGTCCCAAATGATTTGATAAACCTATACGATTCCAAAATGAATCGTTCCAGTTATGATCAATGTAACTTGATGCTCTACTGTCTAGAAAGGAAAATCTGGTAGATACTTATCTTTGGATTTCAACCTCATACAAAATTACAAAAATAAGTTTTAGTTCTGTCTTTTAGTTCTAGTTGTGTAATTTGTTTAGTTTTTAGTCAGCTTAGTTATTAAACATCGGACTACGCATTGGAATTCTATCTGGGATTTAATCACTTAAAAGGATCACGTCTGAAGTGATGAAACGGGTTTTCAAATGTTAAAAGGGTCACGTCTGAGGTGACAAAATGCTTTTACTGTTAAAGGATCACGTCTGAGGTAATCTACAGTTTTCTAAGTTAAAATGGTCATGTCTGAGATGATCGAATGCTCGAAATGTTTTATTAATTGTTAATAGGGCTAAGTGTCAAAAGGTCATATAATCAATCCATATGTATGAGCCATTCGCACGACTGGACCATGAGTATGGACCAGCCGTACGATTGAACCATACGTATGAGCCCAATCGCACGACTAACCCACACGTATTGACCAGACGTGCGATTGGACCATAAGCATGAGTAAAGTCACACGATTGGATCACAAGAATGAACAATCGCATGAATGGAGGTGACCGAATGAGTCAGTCGCACGACTGAAACCTAGTCGCACGACTGAATATGACCGAATGAGTCAGTCGCATGACTGAAACCTAGTCGCACGACTGAATGTGACCGACTGAGCCAATCGCATGATTAAAGAGTGCGAATGGATCCAGTCGCCCGACTGAAGTATGCGACTAGGTTCAGTCACACGACTGGAGGAAACCCTAGTATAAATAGAGGGGGAGTCGGTCGCAGAATCCCATTCACCCTCAATCGCCCTAAAATCGTACATAGCACTGTTACTCTGCCCGATTGTCTTCTGATTCAGTCTAAGCTACCGATTAGTGTGAACTAACGATTTCTAGTGATCATATAGGTAATGCATGACGATATACACTCCAAATTTCAATCAATTCGTGACCTAATGAGTGAATTTGATCCATAAACTTAACCGAAACTTAGTTTGCCTAAGAAACCTATAAAACTAAATATATTGTTCAAATAAAAGGTATTAGGTGTTATATCGGTCATGTGCGAGACAAATGAGCCAAACCACGAAGTCTAACATCAAGTTTTGCTAAAAAATTGAATTTGAAAAACAGAACAATCTGTCATGCGAATGGACACCCTGATGAACTTCAATCGCACGACTGAGCTGTATGAATGGCTCAATCGCACGACTGAGCTGGACGAATGGCTCAATCGCACGCTGAACCATGCATATGAGCTCAGTGCCACGACTGATGTAAACGTATGGGATAGCATACGACTAAGCCCAGTCACATGCTCAGTCATACGTATGAGCTCATTCACACGACTAGTTCTCAGTCGCACAGTTCATTCGCACGACAGGACAGAAGATTTCAAGTCAAATGAATCAAATTGTTACTCGCTGACACACACTAACGTTTATCTACTTTGTTTAACAAATGGCGAGTCATTGGACTATGAGCACAAAGCATAACCTTTGTGCTCATTTGGATCTGACCTCCCGGAACGCAGCTGAGTTCTCAGGCATTATTGTATTCTTACGGAGATCGAGGATCTTCCGTGCGATCTCGACTCCGTGCACTCCATACCGCTCAATTCAGCAGGCTTTTTGGGAAAGCGCTGCTGTCGACAGGTCCTCGGAGCCCCACTGTATCAGGAGCTACATTTTTGGTCAGCCTATAGAGATCACTGAGGAAGATCTCAGGACAGTCCTGGAGTTTGGGGATGATGCTGATTGTCCTACTCGATTACACCCGCTGACAGTACGAAGCTGCTTTCTGCGGGCTAAGTACTCGAGGGATATCAACGTAGGTGTGCTAAACAAGAGAAACTTGTGCCCCTAATTCAAGTACTTAGCCCATGTGTTGTTAAAGTGCATTGCCTCAAGGAAGGGAGGCTTCAACGAGATGTCGGACCAGATTCAGAACGCCTATGTGGCGTTGGTGCTGAACCATCCGTTCAGCTTCTTGAGGATGATCTTCACCTACCTGGTGGAGAACATCGAGGCTAAGAGAAAGGAGAGCTTCTGCATGTACCCTTGCTTTATGCAGATGATTATCGATCAGAAGCTCACTTCACTGCCAAAGGAGAAGAAGGATGCTGTGGTACTAGAGGTGATGGATGATATCACCTTCGGACGAATGAAGGTATACCGGGGCAAGCAGGTGAAGCCCCCGGTAAGGAGGTTGTTTGGGCATTTGGCCCGAGAGGACTACGTGGCGCATGCGAAGAGGAAGTGGCACCACGATGACAATGACTCGGACGTTGAGCAGATTGCTCTACCCTTCGATGACTCCGATGATGATGATCATGATACTGATCAGGGAGGGGATGGTCAGGGAGGGGATGGTCAGGGTGGACCGAACCAGCTTCTATTCACCCTGATTTCCAGATGGAGGAGGAAGAGGAGTCTGATGAAGAGCCTCCAGTGCGAACAGTGGGGAGTTGGGTCGTAGCCACTAAGAAAGGTGTTAGGGCGGTTGGTGGACGCCAGGGTGAGTCTAGGGAGGCTACTACTGATCCATCCTACACCCCAGACGAGCCAAGTAGCCAAGGGGAGCCTCTGTCTCCAAGGGATCGGGGAGAAAGAGAATGGCTCAACCCTAAGAGAAGAAGGGGAAGAGGCCCAGGTTTACTTTGATCACCACCACTTTTACCACTCCACCCACCACTTCTACCACACCACCCACCACTACTATCACACCACCCTCCACCACTACTACTACACCTCCACCTTCCATCACTACAGCCTACTATCCATCACCCACTCACACACCACCACCCATATTCACCACATCCACCACTACTACCACCAGCCACCAAGTTGGTCTCTTATCACACACCAGCTTCACCACAGAATCATCTCTACCTCCCATAGGAGTAGAGGAACAGCTTTCAGCACTGAACCGTATGGTGCTGAAGCTATTGGCTGTTAATGAAGAGAAGGCTGCCCGACTACGTCAGCTTGAGGAGCTCAGTACTACTCAAGCACAACAGATTTCATAGCAAGCTCAACAGATTGCCCAACTCTAGGAGCATAACGTACAATCAGTAAAGAAGATAGAGGAGTTGGAGGATTCCAACAAGACTATCATGCTCAAGCTCAAGGGATCAAAGGAGGAGCCACTTAAGATCAGAGAAGGAGATGATGATGATGATGATGATGGAGAAGATGATGATAGTGATGATGATGAGGTTAGTGATGATGGAGAAACAAGAGGAAGGTGGGATGATGATGATAATGATGAAGGAGATGCAACTGTATCTACCTCAGCTCAGGGTCAAGAGAGAAGAACAAAGCGAAAGCAAGACCAAGGAGCATCATCTTCTGCCCCACCTGCTGACGAGCCTGCTATTCAGGATAAAAGTAATGCTTAGATATTCATGTATTTGAAAACTTTTGTACTTGAATCATGTATTAAACTTATGTAATTAATGTTTATATATATTTGATATTTAACTGTCTTTATTATTTACTAATGGTTTATGTATTTACATGCTTAAATCAAGCAGATCAATCATCTCAGCAAGACGAGTATGATGTTGCTCCCCTACAGCAAATCAAGTCTCAATTAACTATGATACTTGATTTGCAAGGGATTGTCAGGAGGTCTATGAGTTATACTCCTAAAGAAGGAGAAATAATTCATGACCTTACTGATGAGCAACTTGCTGAGATGTTCCGGCTCAACCCGGATGAGATTGTCAAGGACAGTCCTACTGTTGATGTGGCTAGTGACGACGAGCTTAATGATGTTGATGAAATAGAGATTGAAGAAGTCACATCCCAGCATTATCCAGAGTACACTGACTAAGAGGGAAATGTGGTTCTGAATTTGGGTGAAACTCTCGGCAGTGATACATTTGATAAGATGGATACAATGGAGAAGGAGGCAGAGGAGTTAAGAAGCCAAGCCCAAGCCTCGGACGCCGATATGGACATCAAAAAGGCTGAATAGGCGGCTTGTTTTGCAGAGATCCGAGCCCAGCGCACTGCTCCAAAGCCGAGTGCCTACACCAAGCTCTACAAAGTGAAGAAGCATCTAAAGGTGTCAGGAAAGATCATAGCGTGGACATACTTTGAGGATCTAAGTGTTTATGCAGTCAAGAGGGAGAAGGGAATAGAGTACTTTAGATTTCCACATGATCTAAAGACTCTTCCCGGTTTTGAGCTCAACCAGCTGGCACGCCAAAAGTTGATGTATGCTGACCTAAAAAAATGTCAGGCTGGTTTGAGGCTGCATTGAGGAGAGAGTACCACACCAGGTGGGTTAACTTCAGACCTCAACAACCGACGAGGTACATCAGAAGGTCTGAAGTTGATTCCATTAATGGAAAGCCTAAGGTTGTGTTGGAGTCCTCCGCGCACTATGTCAAGAATCCCTCTAAGGGAAATGCCACAGGACTTCACTCCATACTTCAAGTGGTGGTACTACGATTGGAGAACAGGTGAAGCTGTGATTGTCTTGCAGAAAGAGGGCCAAATGGATACTATTCGGGTATTTGACCCAATGTGGCTGACTAATTTATCTGCTGATGATGTATACACATTGTACCAGTGGCCACTGTTTTTTTATACGCAAGACATTGTACAAGCCCTCCAGTTCCAGAACGTTATACGACTCTGTATTGCATTTGAGATAAATGTCGGAGTTACAAGAGAGGAAAAGTACAAGAAGTTTGATGAGCTGATGAAGAATGTTAGACACTGATGTAAACCAGGTCCAAGGGGGAGTTTATTGATACATGTGTACCTAGTTTAGGAGCTTAATGTAAAATGTCTTTCATGTCTTACATATTTGTAATTGAATAGGTATGAATGAAATACAATATGTCGTTGATGCTTATAATGTTTAATATTTCATTGTTTATTGTGTGATAACGTATATTGAACTAACTATATAGGTTTGTGGTTGTTTGCATAATTCTTAGTCAGATATGGTTGAGAAACATGCTTAAACTTAACCGTATGAAGTATTCATGCGAATGGACCATATGCATGAACACTTCATGCTAATGGAACAGTCGCACGACTGAACTAGGAGACTGGATCAGTCGCACGATTGAGACATAAGATTGGCTCAATCGCACGACTGAACCTTCAGTCGTGCGTATGAACTAATAGTGTGATTCAGTCGCACGACTGAACCATACTAATGGTTCAGTCGCACGATTGGAAAACCCTAACCTATAAATACCACTTAATTCGTGGAAAAACATAAGAATTCGAATACCTACGCACATACTCGTACCCTAGTCGTCCAGAGGCTCAAGTAAACCTGTTCCAACTTCATAGTTCGTCTCTGATCAATTCTTGTTCATTCTTAACGTTTGTTTTATCGTTGGATTGATCAGATTGTCGTTCTCACTGATTGGATCGCCAATCAAATAGGATTCCGCACTATTTGAGTTGGTATATACGCATTATCGGTTAGTACTCCGTACGTACACGGTCCTCACAGATGATATCAATGATCAATGATACTCAAATGTCATTCGTTTTATCACACTTAGTTGTCACGTTGATTATTCAAGCACAAAATAATATATAGATTGTTGTTTTAATGCCAAACAACACGAAACGTGTTATACTAACCCAAATAGTGAATATTAAAATAGCAAAGAAAGTATTATTTCTATGTTGTTTGATATTTTGACATAATATACCACAGAAACAACACATGAGACCTTATTGTTTTGACGTAAAATAACATAGAATATATTACGTAAAACCGCACAAAACTATGCTAATTAACAAAACAACACAAAACTGTGCTGTTTGACGCAAAACACATAAAACTGTGATGTTTTTATGAAATACAACACAATTTTGTGCTATTTTGATAAAATACAGCACAAAACTGTGTTGTTTGATGCAAAACCACACACACTGTGCTGTTTTTATGAAATACAACATAATTTTATGCTGTTTTATGAAATACAGCACAACTTTGTGCTGTTTTATGAAATATAGCACAACTTTGTGCTGTTTTATGAAATACAGCTTTATGAAATGCAGCATTAACTTTGTGCTGTTTTATGAAATACAGCACAACTTTATGCTGTTTTATGAAATACAGCATATTTTTATGCTGTTTTATGAAATATAGCATAAAAACATTAAAATACAGCACAATTTCATATAATTTGTTTTTTTATAAAAGAATATAGCAATACTATACTCAATTTAAAGAGGAAAAAAATGCTTGATTTTATGGTACAATTTGTTTTAAAAATAATCTATCATGAAAAAGATATAAACGTTTAAAAAAATTAAGGGAAATTTGAAAAAGTCAACAAAAGTGAACATACCCAAAATACCTTTATATCTTTTTATTTATAACATCTAACCGGTGCATAAAAATTGTAAGTTTTTCCAGCTAACAGCTTTACACCAATGGGAAATTAAGTGATGGATGGTCAAAGATTGTAGGAGCCTAATGATTCATGATTAAAAAAAATTCTTAGCTCAAATTCAAATAAAAGAAGGCTATGAAAACGTAGGTGGAGGTGATGATTTAGGTTCTTTTGTTTTAAATATATCAAAGATAATTGCTGAGGTGTATTTTAGTTAGATATTAATTTCTTAAAATAGTTTTGAGATATGGTCAAAATATTGAAGGATCATTAGTGCTTTAAAAGTTAAAGTGAGAAATTATAAGGTTAGTTATAGAAGGAGGTAATATAAATTTATGTATTACCCTTTTCTCTTTTAATTAATTTAACTGTCTGTTTATTTAATATAATAATTACATTATAATTATAACCATTGATTAGATGATTCAAAGGTCTAGGTTACTTCTTACGGTTCTCAAGTTATTTGTGAGTTCTGAAATAATCCATATATATATATATATATATATATATATATATATATATATATATATATATATATATATATATATATATATATATATATATATATATATATATATATATATATATATATATATATATATATATATATATATAGGGGGAGGATCTAATAGAAACCACTTTTAGGATGAAAACTATGAAAACCAATTAATAACCATTGATCATTTAGATCAATGGTTATTAATTAACATGTTTATTTTTGTTAAGTGAATAAGTAAAAAAATATATTTAAAATTAAGAAGGGTATTTTGGGTACACAATTTCTAGTAACCGATCCCTCATTTCATTCCTAAAAAAACTCTCTTATTCTCAGTGCAATCGAATCCCCCAAAGTAACCGAATCAAATCAAATATACAGCAATCTTTTAGTGATATACAATGATTCGACACTGAGAATTCATCACATTGTTGAAGAAGAAGATTGAAGACCAAGATCAGTCGCACGAACAAAGTACATTCAAGGTTCGTAATTGTGCAAAAGTTATAATTTTTTCCGAAATTGGTTCCTATAAATGCTGAAAACGATATACATTTGTGAATATTGTTGATTTTGATGTATTTTCTTTGTAATGAGAGTGATTTGTTGAAATCGGTACATATTGAAGTAATTTTATGTGTATTGTTCATATGTGTACCGATGTATCTGAGAGGTTGAAAGTTTATGAATAACAAACCTTTTGCAGAATTTCAAAGTTGTTGGTAATCTAAACATGTAATTAGGGAGTATACATTGATCATAACTTAGAGATTTGTGATAAAAATATGTATAATTCATAGTTTTTTGTAACCCAATAAGTTAGGGTTTGTGATACATATATGTATCTGTGACAGAATCAAAAGTAATTGATTCACTTTAATGAACAGTGAGCCTTAATGTACTATCTTCGTGATTTAGATTAGTAGTTCATATGTGTATCGGAGTATTTAAAAGGTTTAATGATTAGGAATAACAAAACTTTTACATTATATGTTTTTTGACAGAATTGGTACACATATGAACTGGTAAAATCAACTACTCTTATGCAAGTGTTGTCTTTACATGTATTCACATATATCCACAAGTGTTGTCTTCACACACACACCACTACATGAAAAGAAAAGTTCTCAAAGATAACTACTCCAACACAAATGGTACATATATGCACATTTATGTGTTATCATTATATCAAACAACTGCATAAACCGAATTCAGTGGTACATATGTGTACCAAAAAATTAAAACGAATTCAGTGGTGTTGAATGAACATTTTTAACATTTCAAAGAAGAATATTAGGAGTTTAAAGACTTATTTTACTTGAAGAAAATACTAGGAAATTTAAAATTTTTAAAGATGACTCTGAATATATGGAAGCTTTTTTTTTGGTACATATATGAACCTTAAAGACATACCTAAGTAGTTGTTTTAATGTTTGCAAAAAACCAACAATAGTTGTTTTGTGTAGAAAAGATTAGTACTTTTCCTTCCAAACGGTTAATATATGTCAATGAAGGACTACAACTTTTTTTGTGTAAATGTGTGCAGTGAAATCTGTTATATATGTTGTATTTAGAAAACTTTTAAAGACTATAATTTGGTATGCAGTGAAAATAAAAAGTGAAAGGATCGCAAAACGGACAAGTTTTAGTAAGTTCACAAACACTTCCGATGATCCAATTGAAGTAGACGATATTGAAGACACATCGCCTAAAATCGAAGGTAAAACATTTGTATTTTTTGTATTTTCTAGACATGAGTTACATGTAGTAAATTATAGTGAGTTATGTTCTGTATATGTTGTTTTAATAAAACAGGTACATATATGTATTAGGTTGCATATGTTTTTGGTTGCTTGTTAATATATATAAGGCTTCAACATATGCACCCTAATACATATATGTACTTGTTTAATCAAAACAATATATACAGAACATAACAGGATTCTGTTATGTTATGTATATATTGTTTTAATAAAACAAGTACATATATGTATAGAAACTGGTACATAGATGTATCAATTGCATATATGAACAATAGTGAATCCTGTTATGTTATGTATATATTGTTTTAATAAAACAAGTAAATATATGTATAGAATTGTTACCGGTATAATAAATGTAATGAACATATATATATATATTTTAGTATTTAATTGTATTTTTTCAGTGTCTAAACGCAAGAAGAGATTAATTGAGAAGTTGAAAATAATAAATGAAGTGAAGGAAAGTTTTAGAGAAATAAACGAAAGGCGCACAAGGAATCAAGGTTTTTTCTTTATCCTTATACTAATTATGATCTGTGTTTTATATATTTTTGATTATTTCCTTATACTAATTATGATCAGTTACCTTAATATGACTTGTAATTGTTAATATCTTTCCCTATATAAAAAGCAGACAACGAAGAACATATGACCACTGACATGGAAGGTGGAACCCAAAATGAAGAAGGAGACAAAAAAATGGTTAGAGAAGTTGATCAATTGAACGAGGGTACATGATTTACTTGTGAGTTTGTTTTTACATGTTTTAAAAAAGAGTTGATCAATATGAAAAT
Organism: Flaveria linearis; assembly: GCA_024085815.1. Lineage (NCBI taxonomy): Eukaryota > Viridiplantae > Streptophyta > Magnoliopsida > Asterales > Asteraceae > Flaveria > Flaveria linearis. The sequence continues at coordinate 95,868,612 of CM044005.1, read as the reverse complement.
CTGCAGGTATACAAAAAACAGAAAGGGATATTCAAGTCGGGACAGAGGTGATGATTTACTCAAAAAAAGTGGAATGAGTAAGCGCATTATTACAAACTAATTATCTGTTATTAGGCACAATCGTTACGCAGTCAACTGGTACATATATGTATTAAACCATTATACATATATGTATTAAACCATTTTTACTTGTATAAAAAGGTAATACAAAAGGAGGTTTTTGACTTCATAAAAACGTGTCTATATATGTACCACTTGTATTCTTTCACATATTGTAAAACAGTGGTACATATATGTACGACTTGTAGTATAAACATTCCTGTTATTTTTTTAAAATAAATTAAATTAGTAAGCATACAAATTAACAGGATTGGAACCCCCAGTTATTATATTATATTAGTATTGACAGGGACATACATGAAGGTTCTTGATTTATATGAAAAAAATGCAAACCATCATCGTACTACTTTGATTATACAAATGTGTTACATATATGCATAATCTTTGCACAGTCAACTGGTACATATATGTATTAAAACATGGTACATATATGTAACTTTGAATTCTTATCGTATATGTCAATGATCAATTTCAATAACTGTTTTGCTTTGTAAATGATGAACCTTTTGTTATACATACACATTGACTTATTTATGCAGTGTACAAATATTTGGAACGAAGAATTGGCCTGGTACAACTTTATACCATCTTATCAGCTTGACACCAGGCCAACAAATATTTAATGATATGATCGATTCCTGGGCTAAAGTTTTAAACCACACTGAAAAGGATAGAAGCCCAAGCTCACCATATCGTATTTTTAGTGGGATAAACCCATTTGTAAGTACGTTACATTCAAATGCATGAAATATATCTGTTAATCACCTTTCTAACGTAAAAGTTGTTTAACTTGACAGCTTGGGTGGATAATTGATAGCAACGTAGAAAGTGACGATGAACGATTAAGTCATTTTAGGACAAACTTTGAGAATTTTGTGGAAGGAGGCGTGGGTGTTGGTGATCTGAAGAACTGTGACCTTTTATTTTTCCCAATCTTAGAGAAAAACCATTTTTACTTGATATGCTTAGAATTAAAGTAACCGGGCATCACAGTGATTGACAATATGGCTAACAATCAAAGTATTATTAGGTTTGAGGATGATTCTGATTTTGGCAAAAAAGGAACACCCTTTAAAGTGGTATGTTGTTTTTTATTATCATATATTATATTTTACTAATTAAATTTGAAACTGTCCATAAATGTAATTGTGATGTATTGTTTAATTTATAAATGACAGAAACATATTCTTGTGGCTTATTTGAGATCGTTGGATCATCCAAAATGGAAAGAAATTGAAGCAGCAATTCCTGTGAAGTTAAAAATCAGCTGGAGTACGACAAAGAACGCAGTGGATTCTGGGATATTTGTAATGCGACACATGGAGACATTCATGGGAAGTCACGTAAAAGATTGGGATTGTGGTTTTCCTTCAGACGAAAACAAAATGAAGACAAAAATCAGAAATTTGAGGAAGAAATACGCGTTCAAAATTCTAACTTCCGACGTTAATATCTACAAGGCTAAGGTGATGCAGGAAGCTGAAGCATTGGATCAAGAATCAAGAGCGTAGATATAAAAACATGGCGTTCAAATTTTGAAGTATTTTGATGGCTTTTAGATTTTTTTTGTTGGGTCAACAAACGGTTATGAAAATGTATAGATTAGTATAACTTATTTAGAATGATTTGACATATGATTATGAATTTGGATGGGTTACTTATGAATGTTTTGGAATGTTATGTTTACTTATTTTGTACAAGTTGTAGTCTTACAAAAAATGATGATGTAGAGTTACAATAAACAAATTGTACAAGTTGTAGTCTTACACAAATTGTACATATATGTACATATACTTGCATATACTTTCATTATCATTTGATCCTCATTATGATGTTGTGTAGTTTCTATAAACAGTGGTACATATATGTACCATATTCATAACAATTTTTCTTAATGTTTAAATTCATAGATTTACTTATGGCTTATTCTAAAGTTAATACATATATGTACTGTTTGGAAAAAAGTCATGTAAAAATGTATTATGAAATTTAAGATATGAATACTGTTTTAGGTATGAATTGTAAAGACAATTGTTACATATATGCTCATACAATTGTTGGTACCATTTATCTATATACGGACAAGTAAACATAATTTTAAGCTTACAAAAATACATATACATATATCCAATTTCTAAATTCACAAATGGTACATATATGCACATTTTGAATAGCAACATGTACACATATGTATGAGAGCATTGACAAGTTACCAAAAAATTGTAATTAATAAAAATTTCTAAAGTCAAAATACAATTTTATAAGGTACTGATATTATTAAAAACAAAACAACTTAAACATCTACTCCTGATCGTCCTCATTGTATTGTTCTTGATCATCTCCGTCGTCGCTTTCGTCTTCAATTGAAATGTAATCAGACGGACACGACGGACACGAGATTTTGAGTTAACATCCAAAGTGTCATTACCCTTCCCATTAGGTATTCCAGCCTTGTTGCACAAAATGTATCTATGAGTAATCACACCTTTTTTCTTTTTTTGCTATACTTAGACGAGTACTGAACCCAGCCTTCTCAGCGTATGCCTCGTACATCCTTAATGCATCATGCCAGTTTTGAAACCTAGATCCAACAACAGGCTTATGATCTACGTGAACAATAGGAGTCCAATACCTAGAACCATTCGGGGATTGGTATATAGTACTGCGCATTGAATCAGAAAAAACCATAAATAAAAGAAATTAAAAAAGGATGAAAAAAATAACAATTTTAAAAGGATGTTGAATATTTACCTTCATTTTCAACACCAGTAAGAAATAAAGCATCATTCTGATTTTCAAGTGAATGGTTTTTGTTGCAATCAACATAAGTGTGGTTATCTGTATCATCATACAAACCATTATTGTTAAAACACATTTGTTTGATACATATATGTACAATCCTAAACAAAAAAAATAAAATGAACAAATATATATACACATCAAGCATCAAGTAACAAAAATACAAAAAGAACAGAACACAATAATAAATTAAAACATTTGCCAACAACTGAACTATTAAAATAAATATATACCAATTAAGCTCTTAGGTATATATATGTATGAACATCACAATGAACAATTTTATCTATTAAAATTTTACTATTTTGGAACAATAACATACAAAAATACATTGTCCAGACCATTTTTATTCAAAAAGACCAGAAGACATTATTAAATTAAAACCTTTATTCAAAAAGACCAGAAGACATTATTAAATTAAAACCTTTGCAACCAACTAAACCATTAAAACAAATATATACCAATTAAGCTCGTAGGTACATACATGTAACAAACAGCAAAACACAAATTAATATTCAAGATGGCTCGAAGGTACATATATGTAACAAACAGTAAACCAAAAACTTACACATGCAGATATAAAGTTATATAAATATTAAAACAATAGAGGTACATATACAAAAACAACACAGAGTTTACATATAACACAGAAGTACATATATGTACAGAGGTTACATATAAGATTTCAGTCGCCGGACCTGTCTCATGTTTTTTTAAAATGTACTAGTTCAAAACGATAATTTACCAAAAAAAACTCGTCTGCTACTTCATCTACTAAGCATTGGTACATATATGTACTAAGTGTACAACGACAGGCTACATATACCTTCAATCGCAACTTCAACATCATCAATTATACTATCCTGCAATCGATCGGAACAAACTATCATATCATCATTTGTCGAGTTTTGAATTGTAATCACACCATCTTCAATAACCGCACATTCAATTGAATTAACCATAACGTTATTTGAAATGAATATATCGGCCGATGATGTCTGCTCTCCTGAATTCATCCCTTCCATCACTTTAAAAAGATGATACAATGAATAAGCCTTCAATTCACAATATGATTTAGAGATTAATCCTGTTAATTCGAACACATATTGCGAATCCTGTTTCAATTGTTGAAGATCTGGCAATCAACATCGCAAATAGAAACTAATGTGGGAGCATAATCAGGGAGTTAGTTTTACAATTATAGAAATTAATAAATAATAACATGTTAAAATTACTAAATCACCCTTCTACATTAAATATTTAAAAATAGAATAGAAAAATTATGATTGGTGGATGTGGGTTTTCATGGTTTTCAATTATAATCTTGGTTTTCATTTGATCCCTCCCCTATATATATATATATATATATATATATATATAACCCTTGATTATTTAGATAAATGGTTATCAATTTTGGGAGATTAAAGTAGTTAATAAAATAAACCAAAAATTTGGAAAACATTTAAAAAGGGTATTTTGGTAAAGTATTTCTCTAATGTAACTGATTATGATGAATATTTCCTAAAAAAATGCAGTGAATCCTTCGATTCAAAGATCCCGAATTCAAAGTTGAAAATTTTTAGAAGTTTTAAACTTTCCCACTGATTCAATCGATTGAATATTTCAAAAAAATTGGAAGTTCTGCAAAGGCCGACGAAGAGTACCTTACCGAAACCGACATTGAAGGTGCGTTATTATTTCATTTTTAACTGTTAATGTGATGAGATATGATATCGAAAAAGATCAAATTCGATAAGATATTGAGCATTGTGAAGAGTTTTTTGAAGAAATCGTATTATTATATCATTATTAGACTAAGGGAGTGTGTGAGAATCGGACCAATTTGTGAAATTAAACCTTTAGATTTAGTGTATGTTGCTTATATATGTTATGATTTCGTCTGGTGTTTGTGTAGAATTCATAATAAGTAGGGGTTAATTAAGTTTAATCGACCGTGATTGATAGTGAATTATCATCGTGTTTTTTGGTAGTGCATATGTGTACCGAAGAAGCTGAAAGGTTGAATGATTTGGAATTAAAAACCTTGTCAGTATATCGACTTTGTTGATAATCTAGATGTGTAATGAGGTTGTAAAAATTGATGATAAAGTAAAAACTTGTGATACATATATGTATATTTTACAGATTTAGCAAACCAAAAAGTTAAGGTTTGTGATACATATATGTATCTTTGACCAAATCAAAAAAATACCTTAAACTGAAAAATGATGTTTTCAGGACTAAGTTGGATTGTTTTGAATGTTTCTATTTTTTAGTATAACAGTATCATTTATAATTTCAAATTGATTGTGTAGGTAGTGAACCAGTTAAGATTATTACTCAATTCAAAATGTCAACAAGTAAGTTGGGAATTAAAACTGCTGTTCTATTTTATATAATGAAATTTCCTAAAATTTTACATATAACTTTTGTATGCAGGTAGAATGAAAAGTGAAAGAATCGCCAATCGATCAAGTTTTAGTAAGTTCACCAACACTTTTGATGAACCCATCGAAATAGAGGACTCCGAAGAACCATTGTCTCAATTAAAAGGTAATACATTTTCATTATTTTTTAATTTAAAAATTACATGATTAATAAATATGAATGTATATGGTATCATTATGTGGTTTTTGCTGGTATTGTTTAAAATATAATAGATACCTGTATGTACTATGACAGTTACATTTTTGGTAAAAGGTCTTATATGACAGTAATTTTATTAAACTATGTTAGTGGTGTAGTTTTATATTATTTTTTATAATTATGTAATATGTGTTATGGGTGTTAACATTGAAAATTATTAATTAAAATTTAATTGTATATTTGGCAGTGGTTAAACGTCGCAAGAGTCTTAGTGAAAAGTTGAAGATAATAAATGAAGTGAAGGAGAGTTTTAGAAAAATAAACGAAAAACGCACAAGAAATCAAGGTATTTCGTTTTATTATTATAGTAAATATGTTCCGCAGATGTAAGATTTTTAAAATTATATTTAATATTTCTGTGGCATTTGTACTGTGGATTGAAGAGTCAGTTACTTCAGGGGAAAATATGTCTAACATTGTTGATGAGAAAGTTAACTAGGAATACAGAGAATTGTTTACAAATAGTGATGATTTGAAAGAGGGTTAGCGATTACTTTACTTTTTCATATGACGTTCTTATATATTAAGGAATATGTTGATAATGTTTCGTGGTAATTTAAATGAAAATAAATTTTGAAGGTAATAAAACAGCTGAAGGGAATGATAAAACGGGAATTAAGGAGGAGATTATAAAGAAGAAACAGAGATTGCGTAAGTGTTTTTTTTTCAAGTTTTATAATTTCATTTTTAACAGTCAATGTATATTAGTTACTTAATTAACATAATATATATTGAATACCTGGCATAAATATGTTGTAACACATAAAGAAAAACAGGAATTGGGTGATTGTTCTTTTTTAACATAGCTATGATAAAAAAAAGTTTAAGCTTTTTTTTAACAATGAATGAATACGAATTGCCTATATATATTGAACTACTGGTAATACATTTGTTCGAACACGTAGTGGTACATATATGCACACTATTTAAAAAGTAAGTAGTACGTATGTGTATGAGTTAATAAACATCATATACATACATTACATTTTATTTATTTTAGATATTAATCAATATAAATCCTGAAATTAATTAATATGTGATTTAATTATTTTATATATTAAATGGAAACAGGAAAACGATCTGTGGCTAGTGATGACAAGGATCAAATGCCTAAAGATGATGATAATATATTGGAAGATAATAATCCAATGAAAAAGAAAAAAAATAGCAAAGGTAATATGAATGATTTAAATAAATTGTTTATTTATTGTAATTAAATAAAAGGAATTATCATTAATGGATTTTGTAAAAGTAATAGTTTGTTCTTGATTTTGAAGGAGTTTTTAAGGAAAAGATAAAAAAGGAGATGAAGAAGAGGGTTGACGTCCAACACAAATGGTTTGGGATACGTACGCGTTCATCCCCCAAACAATTCTTCACAGCTGTATCGAAATTAAATAAAACCTAAAAAGAGGTAGTTATAAGCATGGGATTTGGTAGATTGTTGAAGTTCAAGGTAGATGGTATCTCGTCAAAACTAGGACATTATGTTGTTGACATGTTGGAGCCATAACGATTAGTTATTAAAACAAGTAAAGGAAATGTGAAGGTGGATAGACACTCTATACACAAACTACTGGGAATTCCGAATGGTGGGAGAGATTTGATGAGCAGTGATAGTAAGGGTTTGAGTGCAGACTACTCAAAATGGAGGGCTCGTTATAAGGGAGTTAACGTAGGACCATCTGAAATAGTTAACAAGATAGCTGAGGGAAAATACGAAAACTATTTTTATTTTAAGCTAGATTTTTTGGTTCTGTTCTACTACACGATGGTTTTTAGCTAGAAAAACGGAAAGTGCTTCTGCCAAGTTGTAAAACATATGACTGTAGAAACCGATATAAAAGATTTGATTGGTATGGTTTAATTGAAGATGCTGTAAGAAGGTGTAAGGACAACTAGATAAGGTGCAACTTATTAAGCCACTTCGTTGGTCCTCTAACCATTCTTTCGGCATGTTAAGCATTACATATTGCCTTTATCTTCAATCGGTTATGATATTGTGATAAGTGTGATTTAATCTGCATGAAAAAACTTATGAATTAGATTAAAAATGACATGTCCTACTCACGGTATTGTCATATATGTAAAAAAATATCTTCATTACTGTTTCTTTAATTGTTCTTGCATGTGGGAAAATATTGAAAAAATATGAGGTTGTGTGGGTATGATGGTACATATATGAACTAAAATGATGTTTAATATACAAGTATTAACATATTTATGGGTGATATAAGAAGGGGCAAAATATATGTATCGCAAAATGTAATGGCATTCTAAATGTTTTGGTTCTAAACTGTTACATATATGTACTGCTAAATAAAAATTAGAAAGTTGCAACAGCATATGCATGACATCATTATCTTAAGTAAAACTAAATACAATATATACAAAAATGTATTATTAACATGTAAGATATATGTATTGCAAAATGTAATGGAATTCTAAATGTTTTGGTTCTTAAGTGTTACATATATGTACTGTTAAATAAAAATTAGAAAGTTGCACGCTGTTTATGTATTATGTCATGTTATGCATAAATCATACATGTATGTATTGAATATGAATGGGTGACCTACATGCAATGGAAATTTAGTTAGTACATATATGAACTATTAATAGATATTAGATATTTAGTTGGTACATAAATGTATTATATAATTTTTTTTACTATTTTGATATTTGATGCATTAAAAATATGAATTACGAGAGTGATTGAAAGTTATTTTATATGATACATGTGTACTACTTTTAACTATCTGATACATTTGAGTTACATCATAGCTTTTGTACGTGGATTGTGTAACATGCTCGTCGATGGAAAAAGATAAGAAGCTAACACCTCTTGCTTCCTAGACGATGGACAATCTAAAAAAAAGAGGAACAAGAGTTGATAAACTCCGGAGGTTTTGGATTAGGGGAAGTAATGGATCAATTTGTCGAAGAGGAAGATTTAGAAAATGAAGAAACATTGTTGGGAAATGAATTAAAAAATTTTGAAAAACAAAATTCCCATGATTTTCTATTCGATGATGCTTTTGATGTTACCACCTTAGAGGTATAGAACTTAATCGAACTTATCTTATATATGTAGAAAACTATTATATTTATCATCAACTAATATATATTGGTGTTGCAGGGAAATATAGAACTTCTTGAGAAAATTAATTCTATTAACATTGAAGTCAAAATGAAATTTGAAAAAGAAATCAGAGGAGCAATGAAGATGTTCCCCTAAAATAAGACTGTGGTCACTTTTAAGGAAAGGTATAAAGAATTGTATGGGTCAGCAGTTGTTATTGATGATGCTGAGAAATGCAATGAGGATGAATTGACAGAAGAGCAATCAAGAAAATCAAAAGAACAAGAATCACCAATAATCTCGATATCCCAATACATCAGGCAGATGCGTGGACACAACAACAGGCTTATTGTATAGAACTTCTTTTTCAAATTACCGAACCGAGTACTGAAACCGGCCATCTCCGCGTACGACTCATAAATCCTTCTCGCGTCATCCCAGTTTCGAAACCTAGATCCAACAACAGGCTTATGATCTACTGATACAATGGGAGTCCAGTACCTAGAACCATTAGGTGATTGGTATAGAGTGTTACGCATTGAATCTGCATAGACAACATATCAATCAAATTTTAAAAAATGAGGTAACAATATTAATAAATATTTTAAAATGAGCTTTATTATTTACCTTCATTTTCAACACTAGTCAAAAATACAGCCTCATTCAAATTTTCAGGTAGCTGGTTTTCGTTGGAATCAATATCAACAGGGTTATCTGCATCATGATAAACATATTACTCTTAATCACACATTATTGGTACATATATGTATCTAGCCTATGAAAAATATAAATATAAACAAACATATCAGGTACAACACACAATCAACACAAATCAACATGTCTATCTAAAAATGAACGAACTAAATTAATAATAAACAATAATATTACTGGTCATTTATACATAAAATCAAATGACAATTTAAAATTTTAATATATGTAACATAACAATTACGAATCAGGAACTTCATAAACAACAAAAATCATAGAAATAATACGTGAACACAATGTACATTCAAAATAACACAATCATTAATAAATTAAAAACATTGCAAACAACTAAACCATTAAAACAAAAGATACCCATTAAGCTCGTGGGCACATATATGTAAGAAACAGAAAAAACAAATTATAATACAAAATACATTTCGTTTAAATGTCGTAGGTACATATATGTAAGAAATGTAAAAAAAACATAATACATACCTTCATCTTCATCTTCTACATCAACAGGCATAATATCCTGATGTCGATCAGGACAAAGTAACCACGCATCATATGTCGAATCTTGAATTGAACAAGCACCATCTTCAATACCCGAACGTCTAATCGAATTGACTACATCCTTGCGTGAATTTGAACAATCTGCAACAGATGATTGTGTTGTTGATTTCATCACTTCCGAAACTAATGAATGGACACACTGCACAATCCGATCAAGAAGAATGCATAATACGAATCATACAATAATTGAAGAAGATTTGGAAAAGAATAATGCATATAGAAACCGTATATTGTTATGAGAAAAATTAGGGAGTTAGTTTTTATTTATTAAATATCTAATAAATAGTATAAAGTTCAAATTACTAATTTACCCTTTAACATTATTAATTTTGAATTAAATTAGAAAAAAATAGATTAGTGGATGCTAATTTTTATGGTTTTCAATTATAATCTTAGTTTTTATTTGATCCCTCCTCTATATATATACATATATATATAGATATATATATATTGTAAGGCCCCGTTCCCGGGTACCTCACAGCTGGTCATCATCGCACTTAAAACACGTCATTATGTAATCGTTACAAAAATCATGCAGCGGAAACTTTAAAATAACTTTTCAATTTACTATAAATGCTTTTGCCAGTTAATACAACGTTCATCAATTACGAAATATATATTGTTGCAGTACATCACAAAAGCATTATACAAAACAATGCCATCCCAAAAGAGATGAGTAGCCGCCTCGTGCCATCCTCAGCAACACTACCTGCCAACTGGAAACACATAAAAAGTCAGCGTTGCTGAGTGAGTTCTAGTTTTATAATAAAACATACTTCTCTTTCGTTAAAACCATTCTTTACTTACATGCGATCACACATCATACGTACACATAGATAATATCATTATTATCTTCATTATTCGTTCGTTAACTTTCGTTCATTTAACGTACATCGTTAACATTCACATTTGTTACTTTCGTTCACATTCATTTATGAATTCTTACTTTCATTTGTGCGTTCCTTACTTTCATTCGTACGTTCATTACGTTCATTCGTACTTTCATTACATTCATTCGTACGTTCATTACATTCGATGACATGTACAATACCCCGAACATTGTGCATGAAGTTGGTGCCTGGGCCTGAGGTCTTTCATAGACCTCGAACATTGTGCACGAAGCTGACTCCAGTACCTAGGGCAAGTACATTCATAACTTATCTTTTCTCTTTCATGACGGATCAATGCCATGCGCTATACCCCGAACATTGTGCATGAAGCTGGTTACTGGGCCTGAGGTCTTTCATAGACCTCGAACATTGTGCACGAAGCTGACTCCAGTACCTAGGGCAAGTGTCACACCCCCGCTGAGAGCGGAAACACGGGGATGCGAGCGAGACGGGATCGTGATAACACATGGTTAACAATAGAGATGCAATATATATGTAATTGATGACATAGCGTGTCATAACGACACCCAGCACAAATGGAGACTTGTGTCGTGTTTAGTCAACGTGCACGACAGCATAGCCATAAGCATAAATAGAAACTTGTAATTGATTCACATAAACATTTCACATAATCACAAAAAATGTATTCTTGTATGTAATTCCCACAACCCGGGAACAAGTATCCAAAAGAATGTTAATTGTTTGATGGACTGCAACAATGTACAAAATAATTGTTCATCATGTATGTTCAGTCTCAAAAATGCATCCTAGGGTCTCCACTAAGGCAGCACTCCTAGATCTTCAGTTCTCATTGTTACCTGAAAAATATGCTCAAAATTATCAACAATAATGTTGGTGAGCTTCGCAGGTTTGAATTGTAAACATGTAATTGATGTTGTATAGTGTTTATAGTGGAATAACGTGCATACAGTTATAAGCAAGCAAAATCACATACCATGAGTTTTATACAACCAAACCTAATGACGTACACACAGCAACTTATCGGAATATATTCTCCCAAGGCCCGTTCCTGGCAGTGTGATGGTACTCACGAGTAACCATCTGTCAAGGGTGGGGGTGTCAACCCAGTAGTACTACTAATACCTATCCGTTGGTTCCAATACCGGAATTAATGGTTGTAAGAAGAACCACACAGTAACATCATGTATGCATCAGATATGTACTCACAAAACAGTATCACGTTGATTCCAAGTATGAAAATTGTAGGTATGTTGTACAGCATTGAGAACGTGTGAGCATACTTTTCCCCCATGTTTGTAAAAGATTGAAACAATTGTATAAGCATAAAAAGGGGCCACGAAACTCACATGTTAAGTGGTAAGTATGTATGATGTAACTTCCCAAACTTGTATGTATGTATGAATGGTCAATCACCTATTGACAGTTATGTTAAGCATTAATGATGCGTTTGATGTCAACAATATTGTTTAGTTGGGTCGGGTCGTATCGGTTCGGTCGTGGGTAACACTTGCACACAAACAAGCGCAATAGATCTTACGTAGATCCAAATACTAGAAGTGTTGCCATTGTCGATGATATTTGTGTAAAAGTGTTATTGTTGTCAGAGAAATACTTGGTAAGCACTTGTGTTATGAATCGTTTGTTGCTAGTTGTAAAATGTTAAGTTGATTTGATTTGATATAACATTAATAAGTTTGATAGTGTTAATCTTAAAGATCGTCATTAGCAATGGCAACCATGTCGATGTCACCTTAACATCACACGACCACACACACCGCACACAGGAAGAATCCACACACAATGACTGCAATTGCACGACATGACTAGACGCATGACTGGACACTCCATTCGCACGAATCAACTCTTAATCATGCGAATCAGCTTCATTCGCACGATTGAATCCCTATTCGTGCGACTAAGCATTCAATCGTACCACACAACACCCAATCGCACGACTTAATCTTCCATTCGCATGATTCAGCTTTCATTCGTACGAATTAGCTTCATTCGTGCGACTGAACTTTCATTCGTACCCCTGGACCTTCAGTCATGTGATACGCACAGTCGCACACATTCATCCGCATTGCTCATTCGCAAGACACACACAATCGTATGGGCTCAGTCGCACGACTCACCCAGTCGCACGACTCAGTCGCATGACAGAGCCAGTCGCCTGAACAGCATGTTCGCGACTGCAGAGTGCTATCCGTGCACGGGTTTCACACATCAAGGACCTCCAGAAACACATATCTAACATATCTAAGCAAGATGCACACTCAGAAAGGCAACACACACACCCCCACGACTTCTTGTGCTCGGGTTGAACCCAAGCACCCGAAACCCTAAAATCACAGAAGTAAAACGAGCAAAAATGGATGACCAAGGTCGTCTACCTGCTAAAAATGTGTAGTCTAGGCTTTAGTCGAGGTTTCACTGGTGAAAACGAGACGGGATAGGGCGGTTTTGGTGCAAGGATGAAGAAGAAAAGTGGAGAAAAAGATAAGGAAGAAAAAGAAGTGGTGAAGGCTAGGGCTGATACAAGGGTATTTATACCCAACCCTAGTTTGGCAATTGTCACATTTAGTCCTTGCACTTAGCCCCCGAGTTCCCAAATTTGTTTCGGTTGAAAACGACGTAAATGAGCGAGTTATATCTATTATAGGGAAGTATTTAATGTTGTTCGTATCTTGAAAATGATGTTATTAATGATGTTTATATTATATAACATAATATAGTTAATGATGTCGTCGGTGCCATTCGTACCATTCGTAAGCGTTTTAAGTGCTAATGTTGCAAACAATGATGTCACGAGTGTAAAAGAAAATCAAACAAGATTGATGTCCTCACAAATAGTCTATGAAGATGTGAAATGAACGTTCTAAGAATAGTTAATGAAATCCACGTTAAATGACGGACCTTTTTGGTGACGGATGTCACAGTATCCCCCAGTTGAGAGAATTTCGTCCCGAAATTCAACTGGTGTTAAGTCCAAGAGTGTCATCCTCGAATAGATGTGGATATTTGAGTTTCATCTGATCTTCCCATTCCCACGTGAATTCTGGTCCTCGTTTGGAATTCCATCTCACGCGAACGATCGGTATCTTGCTGCGCCTTAAGCGTTTGACCTTTCGGTCCGTGATCTCGATAGGTTCTTCGATGAAATGAAGCTTTTCGTCAATCTTGATTTTCTCAATTGGCACATGTAGAGTTTCATCTACCAGGCACTTTTTGAGGTTTGATACGTGAAATGTGTCGTGTACACTGCTGAGTTCTTGTGGCAACCTTAATCGGTAAGCCACCGGACCGATTCTTTCTGAAATCTCGAATGGTCCTGCGTATCTTGGGGCTAACTTCCCTTTCTTTCCAAATCGTATGTTCCCTTTTCAGAGAAAGACTTTGAGCAGAACGTGATCTCCAACATTGAATTCTAGAGGCTTCCGACGGTTGTCGGCATAGCTCTTTTGGCGATCTCTTGCAGCTTTCAATCTGTCTTTGATTTGGAAAATCTTGTCAGTTGTTTCTTGAATGATCTCTGGGACTGTTAGCTAGCTTTCACCAATCTCAGCCCAACAAACTGGGGATCTACATTTCCTCCTGTACAATGCTTCAAATGGAGCGCATCCAATGCTTGTATGGTAGCTGTTGTTGTAAGAGAACTCAATCAATGGTAGATGAGTGTCCCAGTTACCACCAAAATCGATTACACAAGCTCTGAGCATGTCTTCCAATGTTTTTATTGTTCGTTCACTTTGGCCATCTGTTTGTGGGTGATAGGCGGTACTCATGTCTAATCGAGTGCCCATCGCTTTCTGTAGTGTTTGCCAAAATCGTGAAGTAAATCGGCTGTCACGGTCAGATATGATTGACTGCGGCACTCCGTGCCATGTTACGACCTCCTTTAAGTACAATCTCGCCAACTTTTCCATCTTGTAATCCTCTCGGATCGGTAAGAAATGAGCGGACTTTGTCATCCGATCCACTACGACCCATATCGAGTCGTGCCCGCTACCTGTTCTAGGGAGTTTGGTAATGAAATCCATGGCTATGTTCTCCCATTTCCACTCAGGAATTTCAGGTTGCTGTAATAATCCCGATGGTTTTTGATGTTTAGCCTTAACTTTCGAGCATGTCAAGCATCGGCTTACATACATAGCGATGTCTTTCTTCATGCCTGGCCACCAGTATAGATCCTTAAGATCGTGATACATCTTGTCTGCACCAGGATGAACAGAATATCGTGTCTTGTGTGTTTCCTCCATGATTAGGGTATGATCGTCTCCCCATTTGGGTACCCATATACGATCCATGAAATACTGTATACCATCATCCTTGCAAATCACTTGTTTGTCCAACCCTCGAAATTCTTCTCCCGCAAGGTTTTCTTCTTTCAATGCCTCTCTTTAAGTTGGATCTGAGCCTTCAAGTTCGTTTGAATAGTCAATACAAAAGCTCGAGCACGTAGTGGTTTCACACGTTCTTTACGACTTAGGGCGTCATCCACCATATTTGCTTTCCCCGGATGATACCGGATTTCACAATCGTAGTCACTAAGTAACTCCACCCAACGTCGCTGACGCATATTGAGTTCTTTCTGATTTAGGATGTGTTGAAGGCTCTTATGATCTATGTAGATGATGCATTTGGTTCCATACAGATAGTGCCTCCATATCTTAAGTACAAATACCACAGCGCCCAACTCCAAATCATGAGTTGTGTAGTTCTTTTCGTGCACCTTGAGTTGTCATGAGGCGTAGGCAATCACCTTATTTTTCTGCATTAGCACACAACCCAATCCTTGATATGAAGCATCGCAGTGCACCACAAAATCATCAGTCCCGTCTGGGAGGGACAATATCGGTGCGTTGCACAACTTCTCCTTCAACGTTTGGAATGCTTGTTCTTGTGCATGTCCCCAATTAAACTTCTTGTCTTTCTGAGTCAACAAAGTTAACGGTTGAGCAATCTTTGAAAAATTCGCAATGAAGCGACGATATATCCGGCCAATCCTAAGAATTGCCGTATCTCTAAAGGTGTCTGGGGTGCATCCCATTTATTCACTGCTTCAATCTTGCCGGGATCTACATGAATCCCATTTTCGTTAACCACATGCCCCAAAAATTTCACTTCTCGAAGCCAAAACTTTCACTTCGAGAGTTTAGCGAAAAGTTTCTATTCTTGTAATAGACTCAGCATGGCCCGAAGGTGCTCCTCGTGGTCCTCTTTCGAACGATAGTAGATAAGTATATCGTCTATGAATACGATCATGAACTTATCCAAGTAAGGTTTGCACACTCGATTCATCAGATCCATGAACATGGCTAGTGCATTAGTAAGTCCGAATGGCATGACTAAGAACTCATAGTGCCCATAACGAGCCCTGAATGTTGTTTTCGGTATGTCGTCCTCGAAAACCCTTAGTTGATAATATCCAGAGCGAAGATCAATCTTGGAGAAATATGAAGCTCCATGCAGTTGATCAAATAAATCATCAATTCTGGGAAGAGGATATCGATTCTTCACAGTCAATTTGTTCAATTCCCGATAATCGATGCACATGCGGAACGATCCGTCTTTCTTTTTGACAAATAAGACCGGTGCTCCCCATGGTGAATGGCTCAGTCGAATAAAACCCTTCAACAGGAGTACTTGTAATTGGCTAGATAACTCTTGCATTTCAGATGGTGCCAACCGATACGGTGCTTTTGCTACCGGCGTAGCTCCAGGAACCAACTCTATACGAAATTCCACCTGTCGTGGAGGAGGCAAACCTGACAAGTCATCTGGGAATACATTCGGATAATCTCGTACTACAGGAATATCTACCAACTTGTTGCCTTCTTCTTTCTTTTCCACTACATGGGCTAAAAACACGTAACACTGTTTTCGTAAACATCGACGTGTCTTCATGCAAGAGATAAGCTTTAGAGCTTTTCCAGGCCGTTCCCCTTGAATCTTGAGTACCTCCCCGTTTGGCATGGGGATTCGTACTACTTTCTCCCGACAAACAATCTCGGCTCCGTGTTTTGACAACCAATCTATCCCCACAATCATATCGAAACTTCCCAGCTCAAAAGGTACTAAGTCTATGCCGAAGGCATGGTTTTCCAATATCATGGAGCACTTTCTAATAATCTCATCGGCCTGTACAACTCTACCGTTGGCCATTTCTACGGAGAAGCTAGTTTCTAGTCTACTAGGGTTCAAGGCAAGCATGTGTGCAAAATCGGAAGATATAAAACTGTTGTCTGCTCCAGTATCAAACAATATAGATGCGAAGTGGTGGTTGAGCAAGTACGTACCCTTAACAACATTCGGGTCCTGGCGAGCATCGTTAGCTCCAATGACAAATACACGTCCTCGAGCGACGTTCCCTTGATTAGCCGGGCCTTGATTCCCAGCTATGGCCATCACTTGCTGCTGATTATTCCCTTGTTGACCCGGTGCCATATTCAGTTTGGGGCACATGTTCCGGTAGTGACCCGGATTTCCACATTCGTAACAAACTCTGGCATCCCTGGCGGGGTTAACCGCGTTGACGGGTGCCACCATATTCGGCGCAGTTCTACAATCCTTCGCTAGGTGCCCTGGGCGCCTACAGTTCACACACACCCGGCACTGCATCTCTGGGGGATGATGATAGTTGCACCTGTCACACTTGGGGTGCGATCCAACATACTCTCTCTTGCCTTGAGCCACAGCTATGAAATTCCTGGTGATCTTGGCCCTTTTATCAGATTTCCCGGCACTCGACCGGCTTGTTTCTCCAACATCCTTTCTCTTCTCTGCTCCCCTACCCAATACCCATGTTCTTACCATTTCATCAGTTAGAGCGCCAACCTTTAGAATCGTGCTCTGAATCGTTGGAGGAGGAGCTACTGTTACCATTGCTCGGATTTGAGGCGCAAGTCCCCAAATGTACCTCTCGATTCTCTTTGATTCTGGAGTCACAAGGTGTGGAACAAGTCTTGCCAACTCATGAAAACGATCAGTGTAAGCTGTGTGTCCAGCTCCTACCATAGCATGGTTCCAGAATTCCTGCTCCAACTTCTGCATCTCGTTGAGCGGACAATATTCTTCGGTGATCAATGCTTTAAACTCATCCCAAGTCATCTGCATTGCCGACTCTCTTCCTCTGGCTTGAACCTGGGTGTTCCACCAGGTTAGTGCCTTGCCTTGTAGTGAACACGTGGCATACTTGATTCTTTGACTATCGAGGCACTCACTGATATCAATCACTACCTCCATCTTTTCAAGCCACCTAGTTAGGGCTATCGCCCCACCTTTCCCATCAAACTCTCGGGGTTTGCAGGCCACAAATTCCTTGTAGGAACATCCCCGTCTCGTGTTATCGACCCCAGTTTCATTACCAGTTGTTCCGCCAATCCTAGTGTCTTCCCCTGTTCCTTGATTATGCTGATCATTAGTATCATGATCCCCGTGGAGATTATGATTCAGAAGGGTGTCGCTCACTTGAGTCACTATAGTTGGAATCAGTGCGGCTAGCTGCTGAGCAATCATAGCCGCTATATCAGGGTTTTCAGTTCCCTGATTGTTGCTGACGGGAGCACCACCTGTTCTTGGTGGCCTTCCTCTACCTCTTCATCGTGGGGTCTCACCCTCGTGATTTGTACTGCGGGTGGCTCTTCGAGGCAGCATTGTTCTTATCATAAAGGAGTAAACATGTAAACTTTAGTAAACATGTAAACCTTAGTCACTTGGAGATACATGTATGATTCCACTCATCAAGTTCCAACAATCCATGCTTTAGTTAATCAGGACCATCACGTAACCCAGCTTAAGCACATTCTTAGTATACCGGTGATGCTTATATATAGGGTTCCCCGCAGCGTTCCCACCACATCCCCGATATACCTAGAATGACGCCTAAACCGGTTACTTGACATCCGATTTTCCTTAGCATCATCCCAATGAATAACATAATGTACGTGTGGAGAGTATCATCACTCCTCTACATTTCTTGAAGTCCATTTTCATTCTAAGCATTCAATCAATTCCTTAGTTACTGAAATGCTAAGTGGAGGAATGTTTCGTGGAGAATAACATCAATGTCATGATTGGAATTACCATAAGGCTCTAAGTAGGACAGGACCTAGGTATAGTAAGTGTTAGTAATGTTTTGTTACCCTTAACAAGGTCTTACTAGAATTATGATCCTAGCACCCTAGGGTATAGAATAGAAAACTTGTGATACTCATGATCGTTACCTCATGGTAAGATTAGCCAGACTTCTCATGCACTGCAAATTGCAATTACATTTGCACCCGTAATGGTAATCTGCCCTGCATGGTCACCCTAAGCTTCACCTACCCCAAGTTAACATCATAGTATTGTCGACGTTCATCAAGCACGAATCATGTAATGCCCTCATGTCCAGGAGCCATTAGTATTCCAATAGTAGTATGTGACAGTAAATAAACTCCAAGCACATAAGCACAATTTGTCTAACGATAGTTGCCTATCCTTCATACTTTCAGGATCTCAGGCATGCTATCTTAGGGTCGGATTTAGTATTTGAGATCGACGCTACGCGTGATCTGTGAACGTGATCTGTGAAGTTTCCCTTCAGTTTGGGTGTTCCAACCTAATGGTATAATGTAGTGCGTATACAAATGTAAGATTCTAGTATAAGGTATCCCGTGAAGAATGTAATATTGTCTTCCTCAGGATGATCCAATAACAAGCATGTATGTATAGAATCATGTATAAAGACAAGAAACAAGTATAGAGGAACAAACATGTAACATCAAATGCAAGCCAGTCCTAGCATGCATTCTACATGAAGGTTCCTAGGTTATAGTCTAGGTCAAGTGAATTGCCTAATTCTCTATAACCAATTGCTCTGATACCAGTCTGTCACACCCCCGCTGAGAGCGGAAACACGGGGATGCGAGCGAGACGGGATCGTCATAACACATGGTTAATAATAGAGATGCAATATATATGTAATTGATGACATAGCGTGTCATGACGACACCCAGAACAAATGGAGACTTGTGTTGTGTTTAGTCAATGTGCACGACAGCATAGCCATAAGCATAAATAGAAACTTGTAATTGATTCACATAAACAGTTCACATAATCATAAAAATTGTATGCTTGTATGTAATTCCCACAACCCGGGAACAAGTATCCAAAAGAATGTTAATTGTTTGATGGACTGCAACAATGTACAAAATAAGTGTTCATCATGTATGTTCAGTCTTAAAAATGCATCCTGTGGTCTCCACTAAGGCAGCACTCCTAGATCTTCAGTTCTCATTGTTACCTGAAAAATATGCTCAAAATTGTCAACAATAATGTTGGTGAGCTTCGTAGGTTTGAATTGTAAACATGTAATTGATGTTGTATAGTGTTTGTAGTGGAATACCGTGCATACAGTTATAAGCAAGAAAAATCACATACCATGAGTTTTATACAACCAAACCTAATGACGTACACACAGCAACTTGTCGGAATATATTCACCCAAGGCCCGTTCCTGGCAGTGTGATGGTACTCACGAGTAACCATCTGTCAAGGGTGGGGGTGTCAACCCAGTAGTGCTACTAATATCTATCCGTTGGTTCCAGCACCGGAATTAATGATTGTAAGAAGAACCACACAGTAACATCATGTATGCATCAGATATGTACTCACAAAACAGTATCACGTTGATTCCAAGTATGAAAATTGTAGGTATGTTGTACAGCATTGAGAACGTGTGAGCATACTTTTCCCCCATGTTTGTAAAAGATTAAAGCAATTGTATAAGCATAAAAAGGGGCCACGAAACTTACTTGTTAAGTGGTAAGTATGTATGATGTAACTTCCCAAACTTGTATGTATGTATGAACGGTCAATCACCTATTGA
The DNA here is from genome assembly GCA_024085815.1 of Flaveria linearis. Taxonomy (NCBI): domain Eukaryota; kingdom Viridiplantae; phylum Streptophyta; class Magnoliopsida; order Asterales; family Asteraceae; genus Flaveria; species Flaveria linearis. The sequence continues at coordinate 95,847,942 of CM044005.1, read as the reverse complement.
CAGTTATGTTAAGCATTAATGATGCATCTGATGTCAACAATATTGTTTAGTTGGGTCGGGTCGTATCGGTTCGGTCGTGGGTAACACTTGCACACAATCACGAGCAATAGATCTTACATAGATCCAAATACTAGAAGCATTGCCATTGTCGATGATATTTGTGTAAAAGTGTTATTATTGTCAGAGAAATACTTGGTAAGCACTTCTGTTATGAATCGTTTGTTGCTAGTTATAAAATGTTAAGTTGATTTGATTTGATATAACATTAATAAGTTTGATAGTGTTAATCTTAAAGATCGTCATTAGCAATGGCAACCTTGTCGATGTCATCTTAACATCACACGACCACACACACCGCACATAGGAAGAATCCACACACAATGACTGCAATTGCACGACATGACTAGACGCACGACTAGACACTCCATTCGCATGAATCAACTCTCAATAGTGCGAATCAGCTTCATTCACACGATTGAATCCCCATTCGTGCGACTAAGCATTCAGTCGTACCACACAACACCCAATCGCACGACTTAATCTTCCATTCGCATGATTCAGCTTTCATTCGTACGAATTAGCTTCATTCGTACAACTGAACTTTCATTGGTACGACTGGACCTTCAGTCGTGCGATACACACAGTCGCACACATTCATCCGCATTGCTCATTCACACGACACACATAATCGTATGGGCTCAGTCGCACGACTCACCCAGTCGCACGACTCAGTCGCATGACAGACCCAGTCGCCTGAATAGTATGTTCGCGACTGCAGAGTGCTGAGCAGCTGCTCCGTGCATGGGTTTCACACATCAAGGACCTCCAGAAACACATATCTAACATATCTAAGCAAGATGCATACTCAGAAAGGCAACACACGCACCCCTACGACCTCTTATGCTCGGGTTGAACCCGAGCACCCGAAACCCTAAAAATCGCAGAAGTAAAACGAGCAAAAATGGATGACCAAGGTCGTCTACCTGCTAAAAACGTGTAGTCTAGGCTGTAGTCGAGGTTTCATCGGTGAAAACGAGACGGGATGGGGCGGTTTTGGTGCAAGGATGAAGAAGAAAAGTGGAGAAGAAGATACGGAAGAAGAAGAAGTGGTGAAGGCTAGGGCTGATACAAGGGTATTTATACCCAACCCTAGTTTGGCAATTGTCACATTTAGTCCCTACACTTTGCCCCCGAGTTCCCAAATTTGTTTCGGTTGAAAACGACGTAAATGAGCGAGTTATATCTATTATAGGGAAGTATTTAATGTTGTTCCTATCTTGAAAATGATGTTATTAATGATGTTTATATTATATAACATAATATAGTTAATGATGTCGTCGGTGCCATTCGTACCATTCGTAAGCGTTTTAAGTGCTAATGTTGCAAACAATGATGTCACGAGTGTAAAAGAAAATCAAACAAGATTGATGTCCTCACAAATAGTATATGAAGATGTGAAGTGAACGTTCTAAGGATAGTTAACGAAATCCATGTTAAATGACGGACCTTTTTGGTGACGGATGTCACAGCAAGCGGCAAGGATCCTATACATATGGTCAATCACAAGGATTGGACCCCCAATGTGCATCCTTCTGGGGTAGCTAACCCGCACACGATTGAGCTAACACCCTTCATTGGGTGTGAACCTCCGTACATTTGCTTGCAAGCCTTTCTTACTCTCATTCATTATTAATGCATGCATATATTCATCATGTTCCTCTTTCATTATCTTTCACTTTACGTTACATAATACTTTCGTTTCATTCGTTAATCATAACACATAAAGTCACGGGAAAGATAAACATACATCAAAACAAGGAACATCGACATTTAACAGTCATCAGTCATCACCATCATACAAGGCTACATCATACTTAACATACATACATCATGCATAAACTTGCAACACTATCATCATCATGCCCAACATCACTTCTAAGGCCTTAACGACCATCTTACATGCTCTTACGGGAACTTCCACGTCAAAACTTACACGTACACTTTCCCCGGAAGTCAGTGATTAGACTACGCTTCTCTTCGGGTACAACAACCCTATTTAGGTGTATGGACACCCTTCAGCCGCATGGCCTCCATGCGACTGAACATCATGCGACTAGACCACTGCGAATGGACTTCCATGCGCATGAACTTCCAATCGTGTGAATGGACCCTCAATCGTGCGATTGAACACTGTGCAAATGGGCACCTATGTGACTGGGTTCTCAGTCGTGCGAATGAGCACCTATGCGACCGGGCTCTCAGTCGTATGACCTCTCATGCATCTGGACCCCCAGTCGTGCAACTGAACCTCAATCGTGCAACTGAACCCCAATCGCCCATCAGTCGGCCGATTAGCCTCCAGTTGGTCGCCTAGCCCTAACTGATGCAGAATGCAGTTCATCCCGAACTGCAGTCACGACTTTCGACCTTCAAACCCTTCCAAACTCATTCTATGCCCAAATCAACCCTCCTAAACCTTAGGGAGGCATACTAAAACATCATTCAAACACACACAGGTCCAAAATCACACCCTAAACACATTACACACAATCACACCCAAATGGGTCAAACACACACATTTTCTAAAACAGGTTTCTATGTGTTCCAGCCCCAAAATCGGTTGAAAACAAGTAAAATAAGGGTCCTAGAACTCACACAAACTACAAGAAGAAGAAGAGCTTCGTGTTGACTCGCTAACCGACGATTTTCGTGCTCGGATCCACCCTAACCAACCCCTTTTTCTCTCTTTTCTCTCTTCTTTCTCTCTTCTTTCTCTTGTTGCTGAAATATGAGTGTGGGGGAGAGGGTAAAGGGCTGCCCTCTCCCTTAATATGTCCCCATTTACCCAAATTTCATGCGTTGGCGAGTTTGGTCCCCTGACTTTGGACTTTATTTCTTTTTCTTCTTTCGTCGGCTTCAAAGAAAATATCTGGGTGTTACAAGTCCACCCCCTTATATAGGTTTCGTCCCCGAAACCTGTTATTCCTCGAACAAGCGTGGGTAATGTAGTCTCATTTCCTATTCAGTCTCCCACGTTGACTCGGATCCCTTCCTATGCCTCTACTGTACACGCACAAGAGGAACCACTTTATTTCTCAGCCTCTTCTCTTTTCGATCGATGATTGCCACTGGTTGCTCCACATAATTGAGCCGTTCGTCTACTTCGATATCCTCCATTGGAACAATCATATCCTCATCTGCCAAACACTTCCTTAGATGAGATACGTGGAATGTCGAGTGAATTCCACTCAACTCATCTGGCAACTCCAATCTATAGGCCACCTCTCCTACTCGAGTAATGATCCGGAAATGGCCTATGTATCTCGGGCTCAATTTGCCCCGCTTTCGGAACCGAATGATGCCCTTCCAAGGTGAGACCTTAAACATAACCCGGTCACCCACCTGGAACTCAATCGGTCTGTGTCGTTTATCAGCATACGACTTCTGTCTATCTTTGGCTGCCTTCATAAAGGCTTTGATCCTTTCAAGTTTCTCATTCGTAGCCTCGATCACCTCGACGCTCCCTAACTCTTTATGACCAATATCACCCCAACAAACGGGTGTTCTGCATCTCCTACCATTTAGCATCTCGTACCGTATAGCATCTCGTAAGGTGGCATGCCAATGCTGGCATGATAGCTGTTATTGTATGAGAATCCAGCTAACGGTAAGTGGTCATCCCAACTTCCCTCGAAATCAATCACACATGCCCGGAGCATGTCCTCCAGTATCTGAATGGTCCTTTCTGACTGACCATCAGTCTAGGGATGATAAAACGTGCTAATATGTAACCTCGTCCCTATGGCGTCGTGGAATTTCTTCCAGAATTTGGATGTAAACCGGGTGTCACGATCAGACACAATAGACACCGGCACACCGTGATGAGTCACAATCTCCTTGATGAACAGGTCAGCCAACCTCTCAGATGAATATGTCTCGCTGATCGGTAGGAAGTGAGCACTCTTCGTCAAGCGGTCAACAATCACCCATATAGCATCATATCCTTTCGGAGTACGTGGCAACTTCGTAATAAAATCCATGGTGATGTGCTCCCACTTCCATTCCGTTATATCCAAAGGTTGAATCTTTCCATACAGCTTTTGATGCTCGGCCTTCACTTGCAAGCAAGTAAGGCACTCACTCACATACTCCACCACGTCGCGCTTCATACCCGGCCACCAATAATCTTTCTTCATGTCTTGGTACATCTTGGTAGCACCGGGATGAATAGAGTATCGAGTCTTGTGAGCTTCATCCATAATCTTCACCCGTAGATCCCCGAAACGAGGAATCCACATCCGCCCGAATCGGGTTTTAACACCAAGTGTGTTTTCACCCAACTCCGCGACCAGACCTCTCATTCTTTTAGAGTTAAGATGATCTTCTTTCAAAGCCTCATCTTGAAACTCCTTGACTTGCCTCATCACATCAGAGGTCATAATCAGCTGGTACGCCTTCACCCGAATCGGCTCGGGCCTCTCCTTTCGGCTAAGGGCATCCGCCACCACGTTGGCTTTGCCCGGATGATAATGGATCTCATAATCATAATCATTTATGAGTTCCAACCATATTCTTTGCCTCATGTTCAAGTCCTTCTGCTCGAAGAAGTACTTCAAGCTCTTGTGGTCAGTGAAAATGGTGCACTTCGTCCCGTAGAGATAGTGTCTCCAAATCTTTAACGCAAAGACCACAGCTGCTAGCTCCAAGTCATGAGTAGGATAGTTAACCTCATGAACCTTCAACTGTCGGGATGCGTAGGCTATAACCTTTCCTCTCTGCATTAACACACACCCTAACCCACCCCGAGTAGGAAGCATCAGAATAAACCACCAAATCCTCACTTCCATCAGGTAATGACAATACCGGAGCTTGAGTCAACCTCGCCTTCAATTCCTCAAATGCCTTCTCCTGAGCTTGACCCCATGTAAACTTTACATCTTTCCGGGTCAACTTGGTTAGTGGAGAAGCGATCTTTGAGAAGTCTTGAATGAATCTTCTGTAATAGCCCGCCAAACCCAAGAAACTACGGATCTCGGATGGCGTCTTTGGAGACTTCCATTGCATCACCGCTTCCACCTTTGCCGGATCCTCCATAATCCCCTCCGGATTCACCACTTGACCCAAGAACTGAACTTCACGCAACCAGAACGTGCACTTGGAGAACTTGGCATACAACTTCTCCCTTCTCAATGTCTCCAACACCTCTCGAATGTGATCGGCATGCTCTACCTCGCTCTTCGAATAAATCAGGATATCATCAATGAACACAATCACTGATTTATCCAACATCGGCCGACACACTCGGTTCATCAGATCCATAAAAGCAGCTGGCGCATTGGTCAAACCGAAAGACATGACAAGAAACTCGTAGTGACCGTAGCGCGTGCGAAAAGCTGTTTTAGGAATATCCTGCTCTTTCACCTTTAGCTGATGGTAGCCAGATCGAAGGTCTATCCGTGAAAACCAACTGGCACCTTGAAGCTGATCAAACAAATCATCGATCCTCGGCAACGGATACCGATTCTTCACTGTCAACTTGTTCAGCTCACGGTAGTCTATACACATCTTCATACTACCATCTTTCTTCTTTACAAATAAGACCAGAGCACCCTAAGGAGAGATACTCGGTCTAATGAACCCCTTATCGAGCAGCTCTTGCAACTGCTCCATCAACTCTTTCATCTCTGTCAGAGCCAACCGATATGGTGCCTTGGCAACAGGTTGGGCACCCGGTATCAGGTCAATCTGAAACTCAATCTCCCAGTCAGGTGGCACTCCTGATAAGTCTTCTGGGAACACGTCTGGAAAGTCACACACAATCGGAACATCGGATAGTTGTGGTGTTGGCGTTTCCACATCCATTACATAACACAAGTAGGCGCTACATCCACGCCTCATACACTTTCCCGCCACCGCCATTGAGATTACCTTCGGGATCGTCGTGACCCAATCCCCGTAAACAGTTACCGAACTCCCGTCAGGCGTTATCAAACGAATCATCTTCTTGCGACACATTATATTCGCCTCGAAGTCCGCCAGCCAATCCATCCCAAGAACCAAATCGAAACCACCTAAGGTCATCACAAATGGTCTAGCAGGAAACTTATGACCTTCTAGTTCCACATCACAGCCCTCTATCATCTCAAAATCCTGGTAGACTTACCTATGGTAGTCTCTACATCAAAGGGCATATCCACACGTCTACTACTAACAGGAAGCTTAGTACAAAAAGCAGCAGAAATAAAACTCCTACTAGCACCCGAATCAAACAACACAGAAGCCAAAGTTTGGTTCACTGGAAATGTACCGGACACAATATCAGGGTCTGTCCTAGCTTCCTCCTGTGTCATAGTGAATTCCCTGGCGCTCACCCTCGGTCCCTCACTCCCCGTCTTCTTCACCCCGGAACCCTCAGCCCTTGGCTTCTTGCAGTCTCTACTCATGTGGCCCTCCCCGCCACAGTTAAAACATTTCCCCGCCTTGCACTCCTGTGCCATATGACCAGGCTTCCCACACTTGAAACAAATATTCAAACCCTATCTACACTCGCCACTATGCTCCTTCCCACACTTGCCACACCTTTTTGATCTCATACCCGGTGCGGCTACACGACGATCATCCACCCATGCCTTCTTGTTACCCGTTGAGGCATCACCCCGACCAAACCTCTTCCCATTCCAGTTCCGATCACCACCACCCTTCCTACTACCTTCAGCCACCACCACTACCGCCCTTTCATCATACAGTCTTCCCGCCAAGTCCACCGCCGACCTAAAAGTGCTCGGTCGGGCAGTTATCATATGCCTGCGAATGTCCACCGGCAAACCTTGAATATACCTATTGATCTTCCGCGACAGAGGTGTTACCAGATCCGGCACCAGACGTGCCATCTCGTTGAACTTTGTGGTGCACTGTTGGTGTGTCATGGTTCCCTCCTCCAGCTGCAGGAACTCTCTCTCAACCTTATCCATCTCCCAATGAGGACAAAACTCCTCAATAACCAACTTCTTCAGTTCCGACCACCTCATTCATCTAATGGACCGGCTACCCTCGGCTTGGACTATGTTGTCCCACCAGCATAAAGCCGAGTCCACAAAAGAATGGGCAGCAAACTTCACTTTCTGATCCTCCCGACACTCACTGATATTCAGAACAACTTCCATTTCCCTCACCCAC